>VZTA01018793.1:1496-98568 GCA_013398855.1 Mohoua ochrocephala | reverse complement strand
GACGGGAGGCGCCGAGCTCCGGTCGCGGGGCGCCTGCTTGGCCCGGGGCCCCGACTGGGCCACTCGGGCCGGGCTGCCTGGGCTCGGGAGCGGAGGCGCTGGGGAGCCGGGGGCTCTCCCCGGCGGAGTGTGTGGCCTTATATAACGCTGTGCAGTGTCGCTCGCCCGGGCCCGGTGCAGCCAGACCGTCTGTTTACTCTGTCATCCTGCTTAGAGCCCGGCCGAGGGGTCGGATGGCCCCGACACGCTGCGTAACCGGGGCTTTGGCTCCTCGGGTTTACACCAAATAGCTGCTCACAGACTTGTAGTGTGATGTTTTCCTTGCTCGCTATTGGAGCTGTTCTCCCTACCCACCCAGCGGAGAACTGATTATTCCTTTTCCTGCCTGGCTAGTAAACACTGATGTCATTCCCCTCTTGTGTAATCATTTTTGTCTTCTGTCTGTGTACATTGGTCTTCAAATTATGTCTGTGGGGAGGGGGAGAGGTGGTACTGAGAGTCTTTCTCAGAAACTTCATAGTGAAAACAAAGGGAAAACTAAAATGCTTGTGCTGTAGGAATTGTTCCTGGTGGCAGTGCAGAGTTGTATCTGCTGGTTCTCTGGAAAGTGTGCTTTAAATGGCTGGCTCCGTGTAGAAACAGATCCCTGCTGGCTTCAGATAGTGAGGTTTTAGATCAGGATGTGTGAGAGGCCAGATCCCCTCGGTACTTACATTTCTGTTCTTTCTTAGGTCACGGTAAAAATCACAAAGATGCTGCCTCGGTCAGGGCCACTCACCCCATCCCTGCAGCCTGTGGCATTTATTACTTTGAAGTGAAGATCGTCAGTAAAGGTAGAGATGGGTAAGTGCCTCATTCCAGCTCAGCGGCTGGGGATGTGTGTCTGGCAGCTCTGCTGGACTCTGGCCTCCTTTCCGGAAGGGTTCGAGGTCCCGTGGCTGCTGGGTGCAGCAGGCAGGTACAGCACGGGCAGGTTTTGTCCTCCTGATGAATAGATGTAAAGGAGGTGGAATGCCCTGGAAGAAGAGGCACTGGCACAGCTGTGTCCTGAGCTCTTTGAGGTGGGCACTTCTAAAAAACTCAGTAAACTGTGGGTCTCCAGTGCAATTCGAATTAAAATAGGTTTTCTTCTTGCTGGCAAGGTTTGGTCGCTCTGATTTCTGGAATTGTGATGCCTCGGAAATGAAGTGAAGCAGAAGGGAGGAACCTTGAGCTTAATTTTGGACTGCTGCAGTGGTGTTGACATGAGGAAGAGTGGTTATAGGAGTACTGGAGCACTGGGGCAGGCAGTAAAGGGGCATTTCTAACAAAGTCTGGAGTTCTCCTGCTAATGTGGATTTAATTTTTACTCGTTATGAAGGTGCCAGCCTGCTGTGTGTGGATGTCCCTGGCATTGTTCATTGCTAAAGGATGAATATGGCAGGAATATTATCCAGAAGGGAAAGCCACACAGGAGGAGGGATTGGGTGTAATTAATGAATCCAGTCCTTCAGGTATGACATTTGAACTCTGACCAGTTTAAGGGTTGTGGGGAAGGGCAGCGAATGTTCCTACTGGAAACCAAGTGGATGTGACAACTTGTTAGAGTTGAATTTTTTTGCTGTCATTGTCGAGCTGAGAAGTGGCCTACTTGTAAAGGGACTTGCGAAGGATCTCGGGTTGTGCTGCATTTAGGCCCTTGATAATTACTAGGTTATCTGCAGAGGTGGATGCTGGGCTGAATTCCTTACAAATGCAGGGAAAAGATCATCCTTATTCCTTCACTGACCTGGCTGTTAACTGCTTGTCTGTTTTGAAACACTGCCCTTGATTAGTTTATGTAACTGCTAAAACTGAAATAATTTGCAGCGAGCTTCAAGACAATTTTCCAAAGAAATCACATTACAAAAGGTCACTGAACAGCACTTAATCCTTACTGCAGTCTAGATCAATCTTAAAGGGAGATAATGGAATTTTCTGCTTGTCTCCCAAGATCAGAGTTTTCTGTATTAATGATCTGTTGTTTTTATTGTATTCTGTAGTTACAGTGACTTTCCAGGAATAATTCCAAAGAGACAGAACCATGTGTGTTAGCACAGCAACCTGAACAGGAGCTGCTGGTAGCTCTGACCCGAAGTCGGGGCAGTGGCGAGGCTTTGAGAGCCTCTCTGATGTCTCAGCCATTCCTGTGCCTTGTTTTTCTTTTGCTGGTAGAGACAGATCCAACTTTTATCTCGCACAGGGTGCTGCTGGGGATTTGTGGTTGTGAATTTCCACTGTAGCTGCTGCCTGGCTGTCACTTGAGAAGGTGCTTTTGTGTATTTCACCTTTAATAGTTTGAATTGCTCCTGCTGGAGGCTCAGTGTGTTGTACTAGCGAGCTGTGGCAAAGATCTCTTCTGAGGAGGCTCCCCAGTGTTTATTCCACCATTGTGACTTCAGTTTAAAGGACTGAAAGTCCAGACATCTAAAGAAGGGATCGAGGGAATGAAGTTTCCAAGCAGTGTAAGTGGCAAAGCCTGTCCCTAGGAGCAACACTGGAAGCCCTTTAGCAAGGGGAGAGGAAGAGTAATCCTCCTGAGCTCATTTCCAGATGGGTATTCCAGGTGTAAAGCCTCTGCCCTAGAGCTGGTTATTTGACTTCTGTATGAGGTGGTGAGGTAAAGATGTGAAGTTACTCCCTGTGTATCTCCTTCTGGAGTTTGTGATGGCATTTCACATTTAGGTTTAAAACGTGAGTGATTTGGTTTTGAAACAAGAGTTACTCAAGAAAGGCTTTGGTGAAATGAAGTTCAGGAAGTGTTGAGGAGTCTGGTTTTGCTCAAAGCTGTTGTCTTTGTGTGCTCACAGTTGTTAGTTCAGGGCTCTGCACTCTGCTTGGGTACTGACACTTGCTAATAAACAACAGAAACTAAGGTTTCAGATAAGAAATGGGATAGAAGCTCCCCGTGGCTCCTAATGGAGAAGTAAGAATCCCAAAGCTCACACGATGCCTTTTTGCAGCCTGCCAAGAGATGTTGCCTGTGTGTGACGTGCTCTGATAAGAGTGAATTGGCATCGGGCAGTGCCATTTTGGATTGGTGATGTCACTGTGGTAGAGAAACCTGAGCTGTGGAGATGACTCAGGTGTCAGGACCACCTTTTTAACTTCTCCCCTGCTTTTCATTGGACTAAGGGGATCTAAAACCAGTAAGCTCTGGTTCTCTCCTCTGTTTTCTCCCACCACATCATATCCTAGCAGTCAAAACACACGTCCTTGCCTCCCCCCATTTGCCAGGCTGAGAACTCCTGTGCTCACCCCAGAGCCAGCACAAGGGAAGAAGGAGGGAGGGACTTCATTAGCACAGACACAAGTTGCTTTGCACTGCCACAGCTGCTAGAAAAACTTCCTCTTTTGCACTGTCTTGTCTCCCCTGTGCCTTAATGCACCTGCCCCAGAAAGGTGCTTTTGTTAAGAAAGCAAACAAAATTATTTATGAAAACTCTGCCTTTGCCACCGCTGGACTTTTCTGCCTCAGCATTGGTAAAAGCATTTATTGGTGGATATTTCAAAGCAAGTACAGCATCCAAAAAGTCCATTTGGTGTATGTAAGAAACTTTTAAGATTGATCAGCTTTTCTTAGCTTTGGATCTTCCACTGCTCATGAGATAAAACCACGATCCTTTGAGAGAAACAAGCATGGTTGAAACTTACTTTTAGTTGAATGGTGGCCATTTCTTGTCCTGGTGGATTTAGTCTTTATTGATAAGAGGTCATATTTATTTACTGGGTTTGTTTTTTGCGCAGTTTTAGTTTGGTTTTGGTTTTTTCTGGGAGAGGGGAGGCTGCCAGGATACCATTGAAAAATTGTCTTGGCAAGGTTTCTAGGTAGCATGGAACAAATCAGATTTGTCAGTAGGTTGATCTGTTGCTACTTCTTGTGGGGGGAGATCGTTCTTATCCTCAGAGAGCAGAGGAGAAATTAACTTGCAGTCTCTTGTCCCAGCCCTCTTCTCACCTCCTTGTCTGTGCTGAGCACACAGGGAGTGGTTCCACAGCGCTTTAGGATGATCCATGTCAGGGCTGTGGGATTCTGCCCTTGCATTTGCTGTGTGTTTCTGCTCCTTCCCTCGTGCTGGCGGACTGCTCCCCCGTCCTCTGGTGAGCTGCTTCAGGGAGATAACCGGTGGAAAGCTGGCCAGAAAGTAATGAACGATGATTTCATCTATTGACGTCACTGTCAGAAATTGCTCCTTTTTTTTTTTTTCCCCTCTTTAAATTGAGGAGTACTTTTCAGGGTTCCCTTCCCTGACATTAATTGAAGGCGAGTCAATAAAGGGATGGGCTGAGCTGGGAGACGGGAGGGTAGGATTGCTGCAACCCTCAGTTCCATTCAAAGTATTGTTGAACAGTTTTGTTTTAAGACTTGCTGGTAGTTAATTCCTGAGCCATTGTGTGCTTGTCTCCTGAGTGTTGTCAACTGGAACAAAAGGACAAGAGGCAATGGGTCACAAGTTGTGGCAAGGGAAATGCCAGCTGGACATAGGAAAGAATTTTCCTTTGTGAGAATGGTTGCGCACCCAAACAGGATGCCTGGAGAGGCACTGGCATCTCCCTCATCACATTTGCCTGGGGGAGCCCTCAGTCTGCTGACTGGTAGAAGTTTCAGAGTTACTTATGCTTTGGGCAGAAGGATGAAGAAAGAATGTCCCAAGGTCCCTTCCCGTCCAGACCTCTCCATGAATCTGTGGATGGCTTGCTTCCAGCATTCCTCAGATGAGCAGATTGGCAGAATTGCCTGTGACTCTTCTGTTCCTGAGCTGCCGCAAATAACTCAGGCTTTTATCACGATGCTGTTTGTAACAGTTCAGCCTTAGCTGTGTTTGAAGCACTGAACTCTTGTCCTCTCTCCCTCCGATACGTGGTTCTGTTTGGTGGTGATTTGTCAGCACATCTCACAGCCTCTCTTTCCCCACTAGATGATCTCTGCTTGGTAAACAGGAACAGGGAGACACTCATCAGGGTAGGGCAGCCAACCCACAACTTAGAGGCTGCTGTGACTCAGAAGGACAAATCATCCTTGTTGTCCTCCTTATGCTGGGGCAAGGTGAGCTGTCTGTGGGTGACAGTGCGTGTTCCTGACCGCCAGTTTGGTTTCTTGACTGGTTTTCCCTCCCCCAGCCACGTGCTGGGTTGTGATGGAGTGTGCCTGAGGAGGTCATTCCAGAGGCCAACCCTGATGATGCACGGCTTCTGGATTCTGGCAAAAGCCACCTGTCCTGCAGCTTCCTCTCCCTTTCTGAGCTGCTCCTGGAACAGACAGCCCAGCAGCCTGTGGATTGCCTTTGCAATGGCAGTTTGCTGTCAACAGCTGTCTTCTCTGGGAATGCTTTGGTCCTGGACAGCTGCTTACTCACGGGTACCTGAGTGTGCTGGCACCCTGACCTCTGCAGTGGGGACAGAGCCGCTGCCTGCCCACGGTGACTCTGTGCAAACACAGCAGGTGTGCTCTGTGGGCAGAGGAGGTGCCAGGGGGCCCGGCCCTCTGTGCCAGGGCAGCCCAGTGGTTTCATGAGGACTTTGAGCCATGCCAGGAAGCATCCCAGTATGGCTTTTCTTTTTGCCATGATATGTTTTTGTGTGCCAGCACTAGTGACTGTGTAGTGAGCGCCATTGTGTTCACAGTCTTTTTGCTGGATCAGTACCTGAACCAGTGATTTCTGAGTGAGGTGGAGACCCAGAAAGGCAGGAGAGGGAAGTTGAAAAGACATAAGCCTCAGGGAATGCTGGTATCCTTCTTCCAGCACCGTTCTGCAGTTGCTTTGAGCTGTGTAGCCTGTTGTCCAGAGACGCTGGTCAGCACTAGCTTAGGTTGAGGGCAGTTTTCTGGGAGAGGGGAAAAGAGTTCTTTGAGGAGAGTGGCTGAAGAGCTAATCGAGCTCAGTCCATACCATAGTTCATTTAAAATCTTCCTTTAGCTTTCGTACACAAGTGCACCATAAGCCAGACTTAAAAATAGCTTAGTTTCTCTCTGACTGAAAAAGAAAAATAAAGGTCAGATGTGTTGGTTAGTTGCAGTCTGTACATTAGTAACAAATCATCTGCCCCTTTTCCTTGCTTATGTTTCTCCTTGCCAACTTTCCATTTCTCCCCAGCATATGGTGAGTGTGATGGCTCTGTGAAAAGCCTTTTGCTTGTGTGCTCTAATGGGTTCCAGATGCTGACAGAGGCCTGTCCCTGGAGCGCTCTGACAGCATTGGCTGCTTGTGCTCAGACACCTTGGAGTGCCCTGCCTGTCTGGATGTGGCTGTAGGGAAGGCTAAGGGATATTCTATAGGAACTGAGGATTTTTTGTGTGAGCTCTGATTTGTCCCTGATAAGCCTGTAAATAATCGATTTCCTCCCCCCTTCTTTACTTTTTCCATCCTGGTTTCCAGGAATCCAAAACCAGCACAGAGAGGGGGTTGTTCTGTTTGCAGGTAGGTCTGCTTGTTTGAATTCATGCTGTTCTGCAGACATTCATTTCAACAACCCAACACATAAATAAAGCCCCCAAGTAGATTCCATAAACAGTTCCTGCCTTGTTCCCATTTGCAGATTGCCCGAGCAAGTCCTTCTTGCTCAGCTACCAACTGTGCCTTGGTGCTCTCAGGTGCAGAGGCTCATTTTATTCAGAGGTTTCAGGTCAACTGATGACACCTTATACAAGTTGTTATTTCTTTGTCATTGTTCTGCTACGCTCTTCCAAAGGGGAGTAATATTGAGAGCAGCTTTTCAGTGTAAAGCAGTCATGAGGTTCAAATATCTGGTTTGCAGTTGATAATTTTTTAAATTCCTTTCTTTTTTTTATCAGTGAAGTGGAATTTAAACTGTTTTCTACCACCATCATGGGCCATCCATCGTAATAGTTGAATATCAATTTATCATTAAAATAATTTGTGAAATAAGGAACAAGATGGAAGTAGTGATGGTGATATGTGACTTTTTCACTTGTGATGTGTGCATTTAGGTATGTCTGAGGTCTGAGATTTCCTGGATTTCAGACCGATAATTATTTTTGGTGGTGTTGGGACTTTTTGTTCAACTGCTTATGAAATTTTGCACAGTAAAGAAGAAAAATTTCAGGAAGGGGTTATTTTTGGTTATTTTTTCTTCCCCCCTCCTTCTGCTATTACTATCTGTTATAGAAATGGTAAGAATATGGCAAAAGCAAACTCTAACAAAATCAATATCTTTAGAAGATATGTAAAACATTACTATGCTCAGTTCTTCAGAGTATGTTTACAGTTAAATCACAGAATAATGGGAACTAATCATTTACATATTCTAAGCTTGCAGGTCTAAGGAATTCTGTTTCATAATTAAGTTTTGTAAGTTGGATAACTTTTATATAGGGAAAACCTTTTTCTTTCACTTGAGGAGCCTTGAAACGATGAACTGCTGAAGAATTTATCATCTACTGTGAAGCTTTGACTCTTTTTCTTCAGCTCTCCGCTGAGGCTGAGTTGTGTTAATTGTCTTAAATAGACTCTGCAACCAGATTCATTTTTTAAACTGCTTTTCTAGCAATAGGATTTACATTGTACCTGTGATACAAGACTGGATCTCTGTTTTCACACTACAATCTGCCCGCTTGTTTACCAGTTCTTTGTATTGATGCTCTGGTCCACATGAAGCCTTTGTCCCTTGTTGTGGAGATGTCAGCGTGTAAAGATCTGTGAGTTCAGTGTGTGGTGCTTTCCCAGTGCTCACCCCAGCTCTGACTCTCTGCTGCTGTTTAAAGAGAAAGTGTTCTTATTTCACCAGTACATCTCTCAAAACTTCGGGTGTTACTTTTTCTCTAGTGTGTTTTCCACATAATTAGCCCCCTCTCCAGATCTTATGTAAATATTGCAGCTACTTCTTTCTGTAATTTCTTTAATTATTAGCAGGTAAATCCTCCTTTCATAAGAATTGTTACCATCCAAGCCTAAACCAGAGGAAATTAGCCTATAAGAGAGGCTAAGGTGAGAATACCCCTTAAGCTGGTGGTGGAGTGTTTTCTTCTGATTTGGGTATTGCATTTATATTGTTCCCCCTGTTCTTCAGAGGAAGAAACAGAGGCTCGAGGTGCATTTTGAATCTGTCTGTCTGTTATGATGGACTGAAATGCAAGATTAGTCACCAGAATGAAACAGTCTTTAAATGATTTGCCCCCTTTTGGATGCCTTTCTGTAAGACATCTGTGGTAATTCTAGCATCTTTCTTTACTGTTTTCTAGGCTTTGTTCATGGCAGAAAAAATGTTCTGTTGCTTAGACTGGCGATCAAACAATCTTAAGTCCATTCAGTCGTGAAAACCTGTTTAACTTCCCTAATATATTTTCAGTGACTGTGAGCAGTGCAGTTGGAAGTGAGGTTTGTTAATCAGCAGGACAACCTGAACAAAAATCCTACTTATTCAGTTGGGTGTAACCAGAATAAATAATCAGAGAATGAGTATCAGTAATGCTTTGTGCTGTTCCCAGACTTTAGACACCATTTGTCACTGAGATGGTTTCTGTGTGAACTTTGTTGGACATCAGCTGACTTGGGGAACGAGTCAGCTGCCAAGAGTGAAAAAAATCATAAATTGGTGGGACACCTTTGCTTCAACTGCATTTGCATTTCACCACAAGGTTTGGGGTTCTGTTGGATATGGTGATATTTGGGGTAGCAGATGGAGAAACTGGTTATTCGGGACAGATTTTAGTGGTGATTTTACCCTGGTGGTGCTCATATTTTACCTTTTCTTTCCTAAATGGTGCTCAGGTCAAGTCTTCGTCTCTGTATTTTCGATCTTTCAGTGTTCCTACAAACATTGTTGATCTACATCATCAGTCTTTTCCTTTCCTGAAGGTAGCACAGACAAGGCATGGATTTGGCCCTTCTTACAGCTGGCAGATACCGGTTGAACGTGATCCTAAAATTGGAAGGGAGCTGGGAATGTGATACCTTGGTCTATCAAAAATAGCTTTTCATTCTTCCTCTGTCATTTTGTCACCAATTACTCACAAACACCCTGAGAAGCTGTGTTATGTTACCAGATTGCAGCCTCTCAGTTTGATCCTGCTCGCTCACCTTCCCTTCCGCGATCTTCAGCTTTTAAGGCTTCTCTGCCTTTCTAAGGGCTGATGTACAATGGACTCCCCCGTGCCTCAGGATACTTGTAGTTGTTTCTAATGAGCTCTTAAAAGTTTTATTTTCTTCCCTTTATCCGCTTCTTTTCAGCCTTGCATTATTTGTCTTTACTGACCTCTTCTTGGGGAATTGGGATTCTTCCTGGAGCCCATCAGTGCTATTTCTGAAGCACCAGCACAGAACAGCACAATATGCACAAATATAACCAGAACCACTTCCACTCTAGAGATTATATTCCATTATGAAGTAGTTCCAAAATATTTGTTGTTAGACCGAGGAATCGGAGACGGTTGGAATCCAGTATTTTACATGCCATAGGTAATTTTTTTAAACAGATGTAACTTGTTTTTTCATTGCCTTAAAACAATGTTCCCCTTCCCCCACCAGAACTGCGACAATGTGGTTTCAAGTGGTGAGTTGATAAGGGTTATCATTTCTAACCACTCTTTAAACCTGGCACGAAGTCAGGACCCACCTCAGACAAGAATGATAGTTCAGAGCTTTGCACAAGAGACTGTGAAAGTCTCTGAAATGCCACCAGTGTGGTGTATTATTCACCTCTAACTTAATTTAGTTTGTTTATTTTAGATTTAACTGTGCATGTTGAAAGAGTGGGGTGCACGATAGCTGGGAGGACAGGATTCCTACCACATAGGTGTGGTTATTAGAAAAAACTGCAGGATACAGGAAGCCTTTGAATCACAAACCTCTGGAAGAGTGGAACATCCCTTGTTTAACTCGTGGCTCAGCGGGATTGCGTGGCTTTGGCTGAGCCACGTAATAAAATGCCAATCCCAGAAATATCTCCCGTGTGTTGTGCTTATGTTGGTTCACAACTGAGCAGGGAACGACTGCTTTACTGGAAGTCATGGCCTTCAAAACAAATTGTTTAACCTCTCTGGTCTTAACTCTTCAAGTTTGGACCTCGGTGCCTGTTGGCATCCCTGGCAGTCTCGTTCCAGCCTCCTGTACTGTGCCAGGGTGGGACTGGCTCAGGAAAGAAGAGTTCTGGACTCGTGGCCATTACCCAGTCAATGTGTTGTTTCCTCCTTTGTTTCCCCAGCTTTCAGATGGGTTGAATTTTGTCTGCCATCTGAGTGAACCTCACAGCCACTTGAAAGAAGAGTGGCAGGGATTGCTTCACCATCCTGACTTGGTACCTTTCAACAGGTTAAACATTAAATACAGGGGAAACCTGTATTTGTTATTTATTATTTATACTGGTTTTCTTCTCCTGGCAGAGTCTTAATAAATCTGCCTTGCTAATTGTCACCTAGTGTTAGAGATGAGTACTCAGTCCAAGTTTATTGGAGAAAGTCTTGCAGCTTTTTGGGTAAAGAAATACCTCCTTTTGTTTAAAGTATACTGCTTGTCCAGTGAGGACCGTGGGCTAATTGCTTTCTCCCTCCTCGTGCCCTGCCTTTATTTTGCACATAGCAATGCTTCTCAAGTGCTGGGTGCTTTCCAGGGAGATGTTCTTTGCTCCTGGAATTCTTGAAGCTGAAGAATGTAGTACAGGTCTGCAGGAGTTCTGTTGCTGTGTCCTCCTCTGTTCGACTCAACGAGTTCTTCATTCCCGCACTGGAAAAGCCAAATAGATGCAAATCCTGGAATTTCAGCATTAGCTGCTTGCTGTCAAAGGGCAGGTCTGTTCTGAAGTTTTTCTGCTGGGTTCACAAGGATTCTTGTGGGTCTGCTCATACAAAGTAGCTTTAGACTACACAAGAAACTTTTCTTATGTTGACTTTTTGGCAGGTTCTCTGGGTATCATCTCATCATCTCATCTGGGTATCTCTGGTTTGTGCTGGAGGAACATCTTTTGACTCAAAGAATTGCTTCTCATATGGGTGGATTCCCCTTCTGGGACAAACTAAACACAGCCATCAGTGTCTCCTCTACTTCTATGACTCTGTAGTGCTTAGAACAGCCTCATTAAGAGATCTCTTTGTTTCAGTTTAGGTCAGTCAAATGTTGTCATTCCTGTGAAATAACTTTTCTCATTGTTTTTCAGCTAATTTCTGCCCAGTGACAATATATAATTCTTCCTGACTGAGTCAATGCATTTGTGATCTTTTCTATCTTTTAAGAGTTAAACTTTAATTTAGAAGTACAGTCATCATTTTGGTTGTCCATATCTTTTCCAAGGGAAAGTCTTTTATTGACAGAAACAAAAAATAATACCAATTTTTTTAAAAACACTGAGATTTAAAATGCAGCTTTGAAAACATCTGCACTGCAGAGTTCACCACACAAGTTGTCTTAGGAGCCAGAAGTGAACGCTGCCCTGTTTAGAAGTCACTGTGTTGGTGTTTATTGCTGAAGTACTTGGGAACTGGGGAAGGGACCCAAAAAGCTTTGTGTCTTTGAGCTTAAACTTAGCACAGTCACGGTGCTGTAAGACCTAGAGGGAAAAATCCTGGGAATACTGCTGGTTGTGTGTGGAGCCCACATCTTTTGACATGAGAGCTCTTTACCAAGGTCCTTCGTTCTGCTGCTGCGGCCAAGGAGAGCCAGGGCGTGGGTAGAACAGGCAGAGCTGATGTTGTGGCTGGTGTTAAGTGTGGCTGATTCAGTCACATTTTCTAAAGCAACCAGTACTGGGCAGGGCTGAGGTGAAGTAGGAGTCTGGAAGAATTTGGTGCTATGGTAACTGCCAAGGCTGCTGGTGAGTGGAAACAAGACTGTTCTGACTGAATCACCAGCATGTGTCTGCGTTTATTTTTGTCAGTCTGCTCTATTTGGAATTGGTCTACTGATGCAGCATTTTTGAAGCTTCAGATTAGGTGTGGGGGGGCAGGTCCAAGTATTCAGTGTTCACTGCTGAGAAGATGGTTTTAGGAGGTCACTTTTGCTTAGCTTTGCATCTTACCTATGATGGATAATGGATATAAATGTATTATTACCCCCAAAATAACTTTTTTTGTGTTTGAGACTGGGTGCTAACATTCCCGTGCATCCTTTTTTTTTAAGAGGCTCTTTGAATCTCTCAAAAAGGAACTCCAGTTAAGGGATACCCCACAGGGAGTCTGTCCACACTATTGTGATCCCAACCCAGGGGTGATACAGGCAGGCAGACCATAGAGATTTATGTTGAATGATACTGAATATCATAATTGATTCATTTAAAAAAAAAAAAAGAGGCAGTAGTTTGCTCTTGATGATGCCCACAAATACTGTTTAACTAATACTGAATTTGTTGCATACACAAAACTGGTTTGGAGCATTTGGAATTGAGGAAGTCAGAAGCTGTTCTGCACCAAGAAGTTCAGAAAGCATCTGGTGCTTTTGGGGGTGGTGGAGTTGAAGAATAATTTTTTTTTTTCCTCCCAATTTTCAAGAGAATAGAGTGATTTTTTGTCTTAGGCTTTGTAGATCCTAAAGCTCATTTCATCCATTACTTCTGGTACATAAATTGTTTGTAGATGGGAAAAGCAAAGTAGCACTTTCTAAAACAAAACCCAGCAGTCAAGTCTGTGACAATTTGAAGTTCTGGATATAAGCTGTGGGCTGTGGAGTTGAAACTCAGCATGGTGAGGGAGTCAGTTTTTATTTTAGGTTGTCTGCAAATTCTGTGTACAGTTTTACAGCCATTATGGTCTTATTTTTAAAGTTTGTCTTGAGCTTTAAATGGGAGCAGAAGTTGAAGAGCAAAAAACTGTGAACCAGGAAGGCTTGTGGTCATGTTCCTTTTTTTTTAAGCAACATATTTCCATGGTGTTGTGTATCTAGATTAAAGTGTAATCCTAAATTTAGTATTTGTGGAGTTGTAATGCTTGCTTTTTATAAAAATAGAAGCTTCCAGTCTCAATTTAAAGCTATGTTGTCTGAAAATGGAAAGTTGAAATTGTGTAAGTTTTGTCTTTGGTTATGTGCATCAGATTTGCTGCTGTACACAAAAGAGGGGGATGAATCTGCATAGAAAATAGTGAAGTTGAGCAGGATAAGCCGAAGTGGGTGATGACCTGTTTTATCTGAGTTCGACAATTAGGTTATTTCCTCTGATTTCCAATGTTTTCCGTGGTGTTGCCACCCTTGTGGTGCAATACAGTGCAGTGACCCGGCCAGGGATGGGGACAAAGGGCACCCATCGAGGCGCTGCAGCTGGGATTGCGCTGGAGCTGTGCCAAGGCTCTGTGCAGAGGTGTCCTCTCTGTTCAGTTCTAGCTCTGTTAATGTCAGCAGCAGCAGATGTAGAGGCAGAGGAGCAGACAAGCACCCTCAGGCAGTAAGGAGGGATGGAGCTGGCCTGTGGCCCTGTGCCAGCAGAGCTGTGCTGTGTGATACTGAAAGGAAGGAATCTGACACCACCGCATGACAAAGTGGCCACAGTTCTACAGTGTTTCACCTTCAGCTGAGCCAAATAGATCAGGACGTAAGAAACATTCCCTATGCCAAGAGGCACGTCCTGCTCTTTGAACAAAAATTTGTCACAGCCAACAAATGCGGGAGGTCTGGAGCTTGGTGATGTGACCTGCTGCAGTTGGTGGGGATGGTTCTGCCAGAGCAGCAGAATGGTCTGCTCCTGGACAGGTTTTCGTGAAGTGTTTCAGACCTGTCAGTGTCAGGACGAGCTCTCTGGTGTTATTGCTTCAGGCTTAGATGGTGCTTTTACATTGAGTTGAAGCAATTGTGTACTTTGAATCACAGATCCCCTCAGGCTTGAACAGTTGGCAGAGGTGGCACTTGTCACTGCTCTCATGGAGCTGAGTGCAGTTGTAGCTGTGGACTGGGATCCTGGCTGCTTGCATGCGTAGTTGGAAAAAAACACATGGCAAAACCCACCATGTAATAAGGAAATCTCTGTAGCAGCAGAAGATTCCAGACTCAGTAGGAATACAGAAATTGAACAAGGACTCCCTTATCTGCCAGTGCACTAAGAAGGTGGCAGGGAAGAGCTGGAGTACTCCCTGCAGATATAGGGGAAAGTCTTCCATATTGTGCCTGGAAGGCTGTAAACATATCCCCAGATTCAGTTTATTACAGATGCATGTATGTCAGATGACACCGTGAGGCTGAATTTTTAGATGCCATAAATGCTTGCTTTGTAGAGGCTCTTGTGAGTCAGGGAGCTCATGAGGATGTAACTTCTGACTCGTGCTCTGAGCAGTGCAGAGGATGTTTACAAGAAAGGTGTGTTTAGAAATTGCTCTGCAGCACTGACCATAATCACTCATGTTTGGTGTCCTTTCAGGAGTGCTATGAAAGGCCCCCAGACCCTGCCACTTCAGTGTTCATCCAAAAACCCCACCACCCAACAACAAAAAAAGCCAGAAAACAAACCTTATAAATTGAAGAAGCTCATTTAAGAATAGCTAATAAAATCAGAAAAGTTAAATGCTTTGAGATGGTTAAGAAGACATTTTATTGGAGGATCAGACAGTTGACAAAAATAGGCACAGGGATGAGAGGCAATAGAGATACACACCCCAAAAGTTTAAATTTTTTTTTGGTGAGAAAATTGAAAGAACAAACTTTGGAGCTTAAAAAACCCAATAGGGTTGACCAAAATGAGTTGAGGGACATCTCGCTCAAGGTCTGAAATCTTAAAGGAATATTTTTCCCTCTCAGCATATCAGGGATGGGAAGCAAGCTGGAGTCTCTAAAACCAAGAGATAACGTAGGAGAACTTTTTATGAAGAACTCTGAAAACCTAGGAATGTTTAGAGGGTCACAAATGCCAGTCTTTTGCTTTTAAAGGATTATCCTTCTGAAGAAAAAGAGTTAATGCATCAACAATGTCATTTGTCAACAAAACATATGCCAGTCTTTGTTTTTAAATGATAACCTGGTTCCTGTTAAAGGATTAATACAACAACCCATAAAAGACAGAAGGAGAACATTGGGGTTATCTGGTCTTCATTCAGGAGTTCTAAAGAATGAAATAGCTGAGCCATGGACTATGGAATGTGACATTTAAAAAGTCTTGATTACAGAGAAGAGATCTGTGTCTATGGTTTTTTTTTTTCCCCCCAAGGGATCCAGAGGAATGAGATCACATAGTGCTTCCTCTGAAGTCCCTTCCATCCTTGAGATCTCTACATCAGAGCAGAACCTTCCTTGTTGCTTTTCTTGAAGTGAGCACGAGTTTCAGGAGCCGAAGGGCTCAGGGCGGATGTGCCGGGCAGTCACCACAGCGTGTGCAGTGTGTGAGTTCAGGGTTGTGCTGTACATCAGCAACCAGTCTTTCCTGGATGATCTCATCTCCTTTGCCACTTGGAAGAGAGCTGGTTTTAGCTGGTGTGATCACATCAGGACTTGTGTGTGTGGCTCAGGGAGTTCTGTTTTCTCAGCATGGTCGATATCCTGCTCTATGCACTGCAGACCGAGAGCTTGCTGCCTCTTTGCTCTTTCTGTTGGTCTGAGGAGGAAGGGTCTGGGATCCTCTGGGAGCTGGTGCACTTCAGAGACAGAGCATGTCTTTAAAAGAAAGGACTGACTTATTTTAAAGCACTGTAAAACTGAGCTTCAAGGATTTGAAATCCAGGTCATGCTACCAAAATGTGGAGTGTACAAGAGAGGTGGCCATGTTTGCGAATATGGGTCTCTTCTCCCAGGTAACAAGTGATGGGACAAGAGGAAATGGCCAGAAGTTGCACCAGGGAGGTGTAAGTTGGATATCAGGAAAACCTTCTTCATGGAAAGGGTGGTCAAGCAGCAGAACAGGCTGCCCAGGGAAGTGGTGGAGTCACCATCCCTGGAGGGATTTAAAAGATGAGTGGCTGTGGCACTTTGGGACATGGTTTAGTGGTGAGCTTGGCAGTTTTGGTCAATAGTTGGACTCGACAATCTTAAAGATATTTTTCCACCAAAACAATTCTATTTTGTGCTATTAAAGAAATTACAGGCTAAGATTTTATAAACTTGCAGATCTCTAAGGATTAAAATTTCAGCGTAAACAAAACCCAATCAGTTATTACCATTTCCATGTGACAGTGACTGAGATGGGGAAGTCAAGGACAGGGAACAGTTTCTGCAGGGGACTTAATGCACATAACCTGAAGAAATTGTAACTTGGGGGTGAAATTCTGAAATAATATTTTCATCTCTGATTAACATTTTATGGATCAGGTGGCCAAGGAAGTCACAGAAAGAAAACTGATACAGTGAAAGAATAGCAGGACACTGGCTGTAGCCCCCTTGGATTCTTACTTGTACAAGAACAAGAGCCCAACAGTTAATTTCAAAGCTCAGTAACCTAAAAATATGGGAGTGTGTTGAAAAAAAAGTGAGCTGTGCTACCAGAGGATGTTTTGAGAATTACAGACCATGCAAATTAACAGAAACAGAAGGCACACAATAGGAATGTGCATAAGTATTGCAGTGAGGAAGAGGAGACTTGGTGAAGGCTGGCTTTGCCTTACTGTCCTGCTGGATAGGTGTAAAAGGATTCTCATGAGGGCAGAATAAACAATCCAAACTTAATACAAAAAATGGTCTCTGAGCTGCCTCTTAGAGTGCAGGGTCAAGCTGTGTCCCACTTCCATGGAAAAATGAGTTCAGTTCTCATCTGCAGTCAAAAAATAAATGGAATAACAGAGATCGGGGGGGAGGAATAGAAACCAAAACAGAGAACATTGTTGTGCTGTTATCTGTAACAATCACCATGGGCTTGTGTTGTGTGATGCTGGTGGCTCTGGTTATTCCCTGCTTCTCAGAGAAGTTACAGAACTGGAAGTGTAGCAGGAGCATTGAGGTGGAGATGAGCTTCCATAAGAACAGCTGAGTAGACTGTGATTAACCAGCCTTGAGAAGAGACCTTTGGGGGTTGGGGTGTGAATCAGGACTTTAAAATCCTTGAGAAAGTTGTCCGGGAAATGCTTTTCCTCTCTCTTCCAATTTTAAAAAATGCAAGTACGAAGAAAAAATCGGTTGGGCAGGAGTTGAATAGGGGAGCTGTAGGATGTTGCCTTTTCAAAGAGCTTAGAAAGGTTCAGAGAGTGAGATTGTGTAAAATGTATGCTGAACAATGAAAGAGTGTTCTTGGAAAGTACAACTGTGTGCTCTGTCCTCTGCATCCACTGTCAGCTATTTTTGGAGACAGTACATCAGGCTAGACAGACATCTGTCCTCACAGACTGTGTCTTCACTTAGGTGTTTTTTTTACTGTCTTGTTAATCACCTATATAAATAGTTTTTTCCTGATCTATGGGTAAAAATACCTCACAAATACCAAACTGGAAATTAAATTGCTGATTGTTTTCCAGTCCTTTTCCTACCAATTAAGAACTAAAGAGTAGCTGTAGTTGTACATCGGAAAGCTGTCAGTTAGTAAAGGAGACTGATATTTTATCTTGGATTCGATAAAAGACATGAGTAATGGAAAATCTTGAGTGATTTTGTCATTCTTAAATAATTATGTGTGGGTTGAGTTTATTTTAGTGCTATATTTCTGCTGCAGGGGATCTTGTGCCTTGACCGTTCTCTTGCTTGACTGGTATTTTGTTTGGTTTTTTTGAAGGTACATGGGAATAGGACTTTCTGCTCAAGGAGTCAACATGAACAGGCTTCCTGGTGAGTCACTGTTAAGGTTTGTTTTGACTTACAATCTGTTAAATGTTCATTTGAAATAAAGATTTTTCTTTATATATGTAAATTAGTGAATGTGTGTTTCTGTTAATAAAATTGCATTACTATAATTGTCTTATATCTGGAAGTTTCAACCTATTGAGTGTTATCTTAAATTGAGTTGCTGGTGTTGTCAATGCAGCCACGATGATTTTAGCAGATAATAGAAATTAATACTAAACTAATGAGTAATGGGCAAGATGATGAGCTTTCAGACAGGCAAACTGTTCTTTGTGTCTGAAAAGTAAGTAGGAAAATCATTTTGCATATAATCTCTATATTCCACTTGACAAATTTACATGAAAGACTCTGAAAATGACAGGATAATTGGCCTGTTGTATTGTCTCTCTTCTTTCCGTCTTCCCACTGGAAGACTACAAAAATGTGATAGAGTGGTATTTCCAGTTAATATTGTTGCTTCTTTTGTTTCAAATGTGTGTTTTTAGGTTTGCCTCTAAGTTGGTTAAGTAGCTTCTTTTTAGAAATAAGTAATTGGTAATCCTTCTTTAACAATACCCAATTCATTGAGTAAAATAACAATTTCTAGATATGTATTGACATAGTGACTTCTGTGCCAGAAATTCTTTCAACTGGGCTTGAAATTGGAAGTTTGTATTTGGTAGAAAGTAAATGTTCTTCAGATGCCAGAATGAATGACAGCTGGTCAGTGGTGGGGGCTTTTTTGGCCTGGGGTGTTACTTCTGGTGAAGTTGTTTTAAAGATGAAATCTGTGTTCAGCCCTTGTTATGGATCTTGGTATCTCGCAAGGAGAACGTTTTGTGAATGTCCTAACAAAAGAAAGATCTTTGATAACTGTCTTGGGGAGAATGGTTTCAGTGACACCTGTGCTGTAGAGAATTTGCACCTTACTGCAAAATGTGTTAGTAATTGTTATGACAACTGCACCAGTCAGTCCCTACTCTCTCTGCACTTTCTCTCCCCCCAGCCCTCCTGATCCAAGTGAGTTGTGTGCCATGTACGAGGCAAAGCATGAATCCAGTCCCGTCATCTCCTTCCAGAGTTGAAGTGTTTGGCAAAGGGGTGGCTATTAATGGAGCCTGTTCTCTTCAAGAAATGGCTCTCTGGCATGTGTGATGCAAAGATGAGGGGAAATGTCTTCTGGACTTGGCCTGCAGATGGCTGGTTGGATTATGCTTAATTTAGGATTCTCCTGGGGTTGTAACACAGGTACATACACACAGAGTTCAATACTAACCTGAGATGGTGTGTACTGAATGTCTCAGCCAGTGTAATTTTTTTTTTTTTTTCCCCCTCCCTTTGGTGGCTAAAATTTTCCCAAACCATTTCTGATAAATGGCTTTAAAGCCCAAGAGTTACATGGGGCAGCATTTGTGGCCAGTTTGAGTCAAAGTGCCTGTATACCACTATCATTTTTTGAGTGCACGTGGTGAACGTGGAATTCCTTTCTCTCAGTGAAATAAAGCATAAAGTGAACTTGAGACTTGAGATAGTGCTTGTTTAGCAATGAATTGTATAAATTTCATCCTATGAACCTGTTGTTTGTTTGGTCACATGCAGATTATGCTGCCAAGAGTCATTCTGTGGTCATAGTTAGGTCGCTCTCCCATCATCTGTGTAAGATTAACTGCATGGCTCTGTATTACAGCTCAATAATGATCTTCCTGGCTTTTGGAGAATGAGTCTGATTTTTATTTTTTTCTTTTAGTATATTGTTCAAGTAACTGAAGTGAGAAACATATTTCTAGGCTTAACTGTTATCAGGTCCTTCACAGCACAGAGTAAGTGAGAGCTCACAACGAAGTGACAGACTTTGGAGTCTTGACTTGGCTTTGCGTCAAAGTGTAATTTTAACTTTCTGTGACCTGAAACCCTGCCAGGTTTGTCTCCTTAGACCCTTTCTAAGTCACTTCTGCTCTAACAGATCGATTTTCACTCAGCGTGCTACCAGGGAAGTGTGTAACCACTACGAGTGGTGGTTGGGAGCCCAGAGCCTGGTACGGGAGCCAAAGTTGGTCCCTTTCTTGTTCCCAGTTTCACTGGGGATCCTTGACACCCTGGCAGTCCTAATTCAGAGAGCAATCTTGCCTGCTGCGTTCTGTCTCAAACTCCTTTTCCCCCCACAAGGACAAATACTTTGGCCATATCCAGTTCCAAGTCAGGGCATTTGTGCTTTATGCCAGATTTATTTTGGCTTCAGCCCAGGTGGGTGCTGGTGGGGGTAGTGCTGAGCTTTCTCTAAAGGTTACAAGTGTGATTGGAGCAGCATCAGCTGAGCTCCCTTAACTATCCCTGTCTGCATTGGGAATAGAGACTGCTTTCAACTGGAGAGTTCTCTGTCCATGTTTGACTCAGGGTTTCTTTGTGCTGTGCTTTGAAATTCAGTCAGCAGGTCTGAAATGATTGTGGGATTATTATTAACTACCAACTTTTGTGACCCTGACATATCTTGATTTTTAAAAATTGGTTTAGAGACATTTAGAACATTTACTAATAAGCATTCTGCTTTAAACCAGTGGCTTTTATTGAAATGTCTGCTCACTTCTTTCCCCACATACAACTTTTTCTTCACGTATGCTCAGCATTTTGGTATTTGAGGATGAAATTACATGTTGCAGCTGAACTGATCTAACTCAGTGTCATCAAAGGAGAGAAACCTGACCCTTCCCTCCTCCCTACCCGATCTGCACAGTCACTCTTCTTCCCTGGTGCAAGCCTTTGGCTCTGGCAGTTGTCACCTCCTTGGCCAGGCCAGCTTTCAGGCCAGGCAGGAACTTGCCTGCCTCTCTGCTGTGTTGGGGTTGTGGTGGGCTAGTTCCTTCAGGACTCGTGGAGCAATGCTCTTACCTGTGCATCCTGCATGTAACATCTCAATGTCCTTTTTTTAAAAATTTTATTATTATTATTTAGCCCTCAGTCCAGTAAGTTTTTCTGAGCCCAGCTGAAAATGCGTTGGTGGTTTGGTACAGGTTTCACCAAACCTTCATAAAACAGGAAGATGATAAGTGTCCTGTCTTTAACATGGATGAGATTACATGCTAGGAATGATTCTCCCCTGCATGTGATGTTCTGCATTGGTTCAAGTCCTTCATGCTGCTGAGAATTTCATTTCATGTGTTTGAGCTCTTTGAGGGTAACCCAGAAGGAACATAGAGCCAGGCGGAGAGGGAAGGAGGGGTGAATCTCTAAGGTAGCAGCAAGGTCTTAATTCAGCCTAAGATGTTGTGAAACCACACCCTTAGGCATACCCTGCTTCAGTTTCTTAAACAGTGTAGATAGGATCTGACCAGTCACTTCTAGAGACTTTAAACACCCTCTGGTTAATAAATGACTTGCCCTGCTCTGCAGCATTGTACATGCTGAAGGGAGTGCCAGCTTTCACTCACCATTCTTTGGTTTTCAGAAACATTGGTCATTTTTTCAGCTTGCTTTTCAAACAAAAAGATACTGCTTGGCTTATTCGCTATCTGCCTGCTCCAAACCCTCTGTTAAAAGAACAAGCTTTCAAACTCAGGAATGTTTTATAGGCTTGAATTAGTGTGCAGCCAGATAAATCAGGAGAATTTGGTGTACAGAAACCTGCTCCCTATTGGGCTTTGGCTTCTGGGACTGTAGTGCTGTAAGCCAGGTCAGCAAAACCAGAAACAGTTTGTCCAGGTGTCCTGAGTCTTTGTTCTGCCAAAGGTCCTTGTGAGTGACCCATTTTTGTAGACATGAAGATAAAATAAAAATGAGCCCTGGGAATTAAGAATTCCCTATGCTCTCTTCCCCTGTGAAAGCCATCCTTCGTCCTCCATAAACCAACATGTGGACTGGGCTTTTCATTTTAGCTTTGTTTGGAGATCCTTTCCTTTGAATTTTCTTGCTAATAGGTTTCTGTTGACATTTTAGGTAGGACTTTATCTCTTCTCAGCTTATCTCACATGCTCTCAGAGGAGATACAAGCAGGGGAGCAACACTGTCGAGTACTCTGTCCTCCTGTTCCTTTCTTTGAGAGCAAAAGGTTACTTGTTTCTTCCTTGGGGATGTTCCCAAGGGTTTTTCAAGCTGGTCTGCACCCCTCTGGGAGCAACCAGAGAAGGGAGGCTGGGTAGGTGTTGTATCATAAAATTATAGAAAGTCCGGAGTTGGAAGGGGCTCACAAGGATCCTCGAGTCCAGCTCCCGGTCCTGCACAAGTAAAATTCTCATGGGAAAATATTACTCCTCATCAGAGTTGGGCATGGGTTTCTGCAGAAGCTTTATATTTAGATTTTCAAACCTCAATTCGACAAGGCTCTGGGCAGCTTCATGTAACTCTTAAGTTAATCCTGCTACAAGTGGGAAGTTTGACTAAAGACGTCCAGATTTTCCTTTTAGCCAGCTTTGGTTTTGATGTGGTTTATTTTTTATTTCTTTTTTTCTTCTTTTCTTTTGTTTTCTGTGATTGCCGTGGAATCTTTCTACTTCAAATGCGTTTAAGGAAGTTTTCAGTTTATGCTTTGGTTTGTCACTTTCTGTGGCTCCGCTGACAAACAAAGGACCTGTGCTAAAGAACTCAGTCCCAGTGCTAAATGTAATAATTATAGAAGCTGAGACCTCACCAAATCATCTGATCTGAAGCGAATTCAATTATGCATTAGTCCTGCCTGACAGGTGTGTGTCTAAACCAGTCTTTCATTATTTTTCTGGCAACTTCTTCCAACACTGTCCTTGTGTTGGAAACTTGTCCTGATGACAAAGCTGAATATCCCATGTAGTCTGAGTCTATTCTTGGATCACGTGGAGGTGGAAAGTAATTTGTTTCTTTCCTCTTTGTGGCTCTGTACATGAAAACCTCTCTCACTGCTTTGTGGTCTTCTCTCCAGATCGTACATCCCTGGCTCTTCACCCTTCCCTGTTTGTCAGGTTTTCTTGATTTACGACAACTCTTGTAGATGTTTTCTGAACATTTAATCGCTGGATGTATCACAAGCACCAGTATCTTACTTTTTATAGTAAAAGAAAACATTAAAATTCAGAGCAAGTCCAGGAAGTGGCTCTTATCCCATCTTGCAAACAAGGGCAAAGGAAAATCCTTGCCAAGCTTTCACAATTCTTAAGGCTTCAGCAGAAACGGGAGGGGAAGAAGCTACATGGTTACCTGGGAAAAGAAGGCCTTTGGCTTCTAAAGCAATCAGCAAAAGCCCTGAAGTATGGGATTAAATACATGAACAGTATGTGGCAAACAAACAGTGATTCAGTCTGCTTTCAGAGCCTCTTGGCTACATCAGCAGCTTGGACACACTGCTTGATTTTCTGTCTTTAGAAGTAATTTCTATTAAGTTTATTTATTTATGCAGCTGATGAAGCTCTGTCTTATAGTACCTTATGGTGTTTGTCCTGCTGCAAAGCTCTTTCAGAACTGTCCTTAAAACCAGTTGTCCAAAATGGCACGTGGGGTTTCCACACGGTGTCATAGCAAAGCCTTAGACAGGTGTTAGTTACACATGCAGTGAGTCCTTCAGCTGGCTGTGCCAGTTCCTATCCACGAAATTGCTTATGCCTCTGGTACCCTCTAATTTATCCTATCAAACCAGTTTGTGGGGCTGCATGTGAAATGGGTCACGTAATTGGGTTAATAATAATGGGTGGGGGGCACTGCTTGATTCTGGGGTTGTTATTAACTTGGGTCTGTCCACTTGCCTGCTTCATCACACGGATAATGCAGGTTGAAACAGCTCCTTTGGGAAACTTTATTCCCCGGAGTCACGTGGCTCACAGTGGTCGGAGGTTATTTTTGATAGAAAGAGATAGGTGCTGAAAACCTCAATTAAATTTCCCTCCAGTTAACAGTTATCATGATCGTGGAGACATTTTCACAAAGGGGCATCTTTACAGGCATACTGGGCTGAAACTAACTTGGCTGGCTGAATTTTTATTTAGGCTGAGAACTTCTAAAACTTCACTTGGGTAGCCTTTTTGCTGACTTAACTATGTTTTGACCTGAAAGCATAATTTGTACCTCCTAAGAGGTCATCAGTATGTTTAGAAATGGCAGGTTTTAGCAGTGCACAGTGGAAGAAGAGAGAGCAAAGTGGGTCAGTGTGATGGGTCACCTCCAGAATTATTGAATCCATTTGTGCAGAATGGATTTTTAGAGAAATTCCCCACCACACGAGAGCTTGCCTGGGTAGGTGAAGATTATTGTGGTGCATAGAACAGTGGTGGATAAAAAACATACACTGCCAAAAAAAGATACATGTTACAGCAGATTTGAGATTTCTGGCCTTTGTAAGTCAGAGCCCTTTGGATTTATCTACATGAGTCTCTTACTTTTGGAGGAGGGGTTTATTTATGTAAGTGGATCTCCTGGTTGTCACTACTGCCTGTACTTTTATTTACATCTTTGGTTGTGTTACCCTTGTTTCTTCTGAACTAAACTGTGAGATGCACTCCAGAATCACAGTTAGTGCTACTCCAGCCACTGATGAGTGCTCAGTCCACAACACAAGGCTAAGCAATACAGGCTACCCAGCCCCATTTGAAAATAAAAATTTAAAAGTCTCACACTGGAGGAAGTGTCCTGAGGTTGGTTGAAACTGGTTGTTTCTTTCCTGAATCTGCTTTTACTGTACTGTACCATCTGCTATTTTCAAAATAGCTTTTATTTATTTTTTTTAAATTTAAGTCGAAATTAAGGTCATACTAAAGAAATTAATAAGAAATTTGGGCTTTTTGTAATAAAACAAAAGGATTTCCTTTGAACTTCAGCTTTCACATATTTTTAATGTTAAGATTTTTTTTCCCCATATGGAATCAATCTTGTGTTCAGTGTATGTAAAATGCCACCATAGGAAAGTAATCTGAGGAGCATTTAATTTTTGTTTATCCTGGGCATACACAACTCATTATGTTGTTTCTTTTTTCATCTTCACTCTAAACTCTATGGGTACTTGTATTCTATCTATTATTTTAAGGGCTGCCCTGATTGATGCATCATGTGTTGAAGAATCTGAGTTCCTCTGGCCTTACTTAACTCACTCTCATCTTTTCTCTTCCTGCTTCTACTCTCTGCAGATCAGTTGAATACCTTTTAAAAATTAAAATTTAAAACCACAAAATTTTTAAAATTTGAAATTTTAGAATTCTCAAAATTATGTGATCTCTATTAAAAAAAAAAATCTTTGTGTCTGTGGGAATCTTTGGAGTTTGTGGTTGTCTTGTCCACTGCCCATCAACTTCAGCTGAGCTCCACTGAACTGCTGAGTTGTCTTCTCATCCCATGTGAGCTTTCTCTTTTTTCAATCAGTTTTTTCAGTGTATGTGCTGAGTTCACCTGAACTTATGTGAAAATTCCAGCTTGAATATTGAAACAGATTTGTTGCATGTGCTGTGCATTCATTCACATCCCGTCTTTGTCCCCTAGAAGAACTGCAAATTCTTTCTTTCACATTCTGCAGTTTTTCAGAAATCATTAATGGGCTTTCTGACAAAGTTCAGATTTAAAAAATCTAAATTTCACAGGCATCCAAAGTTAAAACTTGCTGCTGGTGTGTGATGAAAAGAATTAACTCTGTGTGGGTGCCTTGTGGTAAGGGAGGGAAGGTTATGGACTGAATTTGTGTACGAGGATGGTGGTGATGGTTTTGTTATAAATTACACATTGAGTGAATTGATATTTTAGGTAAGTTTTTGTTGTTTTTTGAATAACCTGAATTCACATCAGCCATTCTTTACCCTGGCAGCTGCCAAAGCTCCATCCTCGCACGCTCCCATGCTCTGCACGTTGGGGTGTTGCCCCTAAGGAGCTTATCGTGCACAGAGCTGAGCACAGCTTGGCTGGGTGGGTGTCTTCTAGAACACGAGCCTTGTGCTCAGGGCTGATAGTGGCTGAGCTGGCGTGGCACGGGGGGGTTGGACAAATGTCTGCGTGCCGAGGGGCGACACCAGAGCGATCAGGCCCTCAAATGAGGTCAGACCTGATGCTATCAGGTGTGTTCAGAGCTGGAGAGTAACAAAACCAGCTCCTGAACCGCAGAATTGGGATGAATTACCTTGTGAATTAAGGTTAAATTTAATATCGTGTTTTATTTATGGTTATGTATATGCAAACTAGGACTGCATAAAGTAAAAGTTTGTGCCTTTTTCCCTTTCCAGCTGACTTCAGTTCACGTGTTTGCTCATATCGATTGTGATGATTGTCCAGTGTGCAGCCAGAAAAACTGCTGCCAGCCATTTGGTTGGGTTTTTAGGGAAGTGTTGGGTTTCTTTTTTTTTTTTCCTTTTGATCTGTTGAATTAGACTGGCTTTGGGCACCCAGACTTCAGGTTTGACTGGAGGAAGCAGACTGAGGCTCCAGCTGATCTCTCAGCAGCCGTGCCTCACCCTGGAGTAGTTGGGAGAGTGCTTTGCCATTAAAGCTGAACAAAACCATGATTCAGTATTTCAAGACAGTAATCCTGGCCTTGGAAAATAACCAAAGAAAGTGTTTCCACTGGCCATTAAGTGCTCAGGCATCAGTATGGGTAAGTGATTCTTACTCGGGGGTTATGGCTGAGCCACACTTATCCATGCCCTGATTTCTGTGCCGTATCTCTTTCGGAGCTGGGCCGGCATCTGTCAGAGGTTCTGTGCTCTGTTCTCACGCAACATGTTCCCAGAGAGGTATGATATGGGTATGCTGGAGCTCCTGCCTTTGCATGGAGCTCTCTGTCATCCAGCAGGTTGTGTTGGTTTTGTGCCATGTGAAAGCAGAGTTTCCAAAGCAGAGCAGGGATGGCGTTGCACAGTGGGGTTTGGGGTTTGGCCTTCACCGGTGCCACAGGTTGCATCTGTGGCTGTAGCACAGATTATGGAAAATCCAGGTACCTTAGTGACAGCTAAGAGTTGACTGGCACTTTAGAGACAGCAATTTAGCTGTCAACACAAGTCATAATCACAGCACTGCTTGTTTTTCTGATTAAAACAAATTCTTTAATGTGGCTGTACCTATTATCGGAGCCTTTTGGATGAAAGGTAACATCAACACAGAGCTCAGTTTCACTACAACTCAAGCTGCTGGGTAGCAGCTGTTTCTACTGATGGATAAATTTGATCCTCTTCAGAAAACCCTGTTGCTTCACCTTGGTTAATATGGAAAGTATTTAAGAAACCTCAGTTTAGAATCTAGAAGGCCTTGTTGCAACCTCTTAACATCATGAGATGTACTTCTTCTGGAAGACTCCTCTCTCCATAAGGTCTTGTGTTTAGATAAGTGGGGTTTTTGTTCATAATTTTCTTAGCTCATTAAATACCATTTTAGGGATTGTTTTTAATAGTAGCTGGACATGAGCCCCCTGCATTCTACAGTGAACTCTAACATTGCTTTTGGCTGAGTCACTGAACTGTCCTGCCTTGATGTCTCTGTAAAATGCCCATTATCTTGCAAGATTTTGCTGGAGGTGTCTTAATATTTTATAAAGGTGATCTTGCCATCAGCTGAAGGTTGAAAAGTTGGCCCATAAATGAACATGTGAATTATTTAGTGTGATGAGATTTGAAGCCTATGTATGTTATAAGCTTTTGATTGTAACTTGCTCTTTACCCCTTCCACTAAATGGATAAATGGAAGAGCTCCTCATCTGACTCCTTTTCCCCATCCCTATCCTGCATTATTTTGTACCCCTGCTGTGCTTCCCACCTCTTCCAGTGTGGTGTGTCAGGGAATATAATGGATATAATAGTGCAGGGGTGACCTGATCATGCTAGAGAGCTTTTCCTTTGTAAATAGAAACAGCCTGTTCTGTAGTTGCTTTAACCATGGTGTGCTCTTCACAGGTCTGTAAATGGCTTGTAGCACATCTTGACCTCTCTGGTGTAGGGAAAGCCAGGTCATGTTCTGACTCTGGCAGAAGATGGACCCATTAAGCTTGTAAGTTATGAGGACTTGCCATCTTTATTCATTCAAGGAAGTGTGATTTTTATCTTGATTACTGTGTTCTGTGGTGAGGTGCATGCTAAGTAACAGTGAAATGGACTCCTTACACATTTCTGGGGCTGGTGGAACAGACCTTTCCTGTTGAAAAGGTATTGCCTGTGTTGCAGCCATCCAGAGCCTTCTGGTTTTGTTTTTTCTCTTTATGAGTCAATGGGTAGTGCCACTTTATATAATGGTGTAGACTGTGGTTTGATGTTGTTTTGAAGGCTAGTTAACATGCAGGAGTTGTTACATGGTAGGACTTGCTGATCTGGTCTAAAAATCACTGTGCCAGATCAATATTGTGAAAAATTGAATTGTACAGTGTTACTCTTCTTGTTGTCTCCCTGGTGGATCAGGCAATGCTTGTTAGCACCCACATTCTGCTCAATCTCCCAGACTCTTGAGTCATACTGATTTTTGGGTCACTGTGTCCTTTTCTTCTTGCACTCTGTTAATATGAGAGAGATGTTGTGATTCCTTTTTTTTTTTTTTTCTTTTTTTCCCTCTCCTTTGGATTCTTGCCACACATGAGTCTTGCTGTGAGGATTTGGTCTGAGTTTTGTCTCTTTTACAGTTGCAAGTACTTGATTGAAAAACATGGAATAGCTTCTGAGCCAAAGCTGCGGCCAGGCCTGCCAAGAGTCCTGCACTCTCTGATTAGCATCATCTGCTGTGGCTGTGCAGGGGCCAAACAGACTCTGCTTCATCTGCTGGGACCTGGGGTGAGGGGGAGGCCATGAGCAGCGGTGCCTCGCTGGGGCGTGTGTGGTGTTGGGCTGCACTGCTCCATGGCCTTGTACAGGATTCAGTGGGATACTGCAAAGGTTATGGGACCTGAACCCGTCCAGCCCCCACTTTGGGAAGTTTGTGCTCCGTGGGGTATAGTGGTTTTATTCTCTGTACAAGCATTGGTCCTGTAGTGCAGGGTTTGGCCTTCTACTGCATTCAGTCATTTTGCCACCTTGTAGGAGAAATAGAAGCTGTCGCAAGCAAGAAAAGTTGGGGATGTTTCTAGCTAGGTCTTCCTCATATCTTGGTGACCCTGGGTAAGTGGGTTTTAGGATCTTTTTTTTTTTTTTTTTACCCTTGACATGTTCTGGGCAGATGTCCAGGCCCTTGAAGTTCTGCCAGGGAGATGCTGTAATGTGTTAAGCACGCTGTTGCCTGGTCCTATTCCTGTCCTGCAGTTGGTGTTGTGACTGTACCTAGACAGTTGTTCCATGCCAGGGCCATGCCTCCCCTATGCCCACCACCCCAAATCTATAACATAGGTTGCTGTGGCCACTGAGCAGCTATTTTTGTAGGCTCATCATGGAAACAGAAAGATGTGTTGCAGCACTAATAGTTGATTTGATTCTGAAGCATGATTGAGTAAAGAAAAGCAAAGCAACCACCCTGCTCTCCCCCAAACATGTGATGTGTATGCAGCTTCATAAGGCTTGGCATAAATGCTATAAAACTGAATTACAACTGAGATGCTGCAGCACCTCAGATGCTTCCTGGGACAGCAGGCTTCTCATGGCCAGGCATTTACACTACTTCTCATGACCAGGCGTTTGGCTTCTGAGGCTTAGGAGCACCAGAGCTTGCTCAGCCTTCCTTTTACTGGGGTCAAAGGTCTGCATTCACTGTTCTGGACTGATGTGCACCAGAGGCACATCCACTTGCAGAGCCAAATCCACTGGAAGATGGAGTAATCAACAGAGGGTGGTTCCACTTCTCCTGTGGTACTGGCTCCTGCCCCATATTCATTGTTGTCCTGTCCCTGCCTGGGACTGCTCGGCCCAGGACGGTGCAGATGCAACATCCTACTTCTCTGTGCACCAGATTCCATCTGTTCAGCCTCTGTTGAACATACCTTCCCCTCCCCTGACCTCATGCTCTGCTGCTGCCAAAGACCCATAGCTGGCTGAGCAATAGCAGCCTGCTCAGCACAGTGCATGGAAAAGGCCCTGCCTCCAGCTGGAACGTGGTCCAGCAGCAACTCTGGGCTCTGCCTCCACCCTCCACATCCCATTCCCCAAGCACTGTACAAGCAAAGTTTGTACATCTGTTTCTGCTGGACTTTGGATTCAATAAATCTTATAAAATTATTTTGTTTGGTTTATTTCATTGTGTTGACACAAGTTCTTGTCCCTTTGCAGCTGGTGTTTGCATACCACTTGCCCTGGCATGGGCAGCTGTGGGAAGCTAGGATTGCTGGCCAGGGGAGTGGGAAGAGGAATGCCACAGACAAAATACTGGACAAGAATAGAGAGGGGAGAAAAATGAAAAGTGTCCCAAAATAGGAAAGAGAGAAGGCAGGTAGAGATAAAATTTGGAAAGACTGTAGAGCGGCCACTGGGGTCTGTCCTGAACACTGAGCCTCAAACTCTTCCCTTACTCATGATACTACAGACACAAACCCTATTGACAAATCTTCACATTCTTTCTGAGGAACTTCCATCTGCTCTTCGTATGCCCAAATATACTTCATCATTCCTTACAGCTTCAGATGTCCAAGGTTTCCCTGCCTGCAGGGAGGTTACCACTGAGTGTGTGGTCAGCAAGGCCCTGCCCTTTGCAGCAGCTTCTACACCCATTACGTTGCGTGTTTGGGCTGAGTTGCAGTAGAACGTGTTTCTCCTCTGGAATGTTCATGGGCAGGGAATGGTCCATGTGTCAGTGATAAAGTTCGTCTGTCTGCCAACATCTTTAGCCCAGCAAGTGCAGAGCAGGAAGAGTCTGACGTGTCTGGCTATAACTCACTGGAAAAGTATATTTTCCATGATCGCTGAGCCTTGTGTGTCAGTCCTTTGGCATGTCATCAGAGGGGATCTCTGTACAGATCCTTGTGGGCGTTGCCTTCCCTGTTCTCCTGTGCCCAATGGCAAGTTTGACATGTCTGAACCTCAATGCACTGCGGGATGTCATCACTCGGTTTTCTTCTCCACCCTGTGTGAACAAAGCATCAGGCCAGAAAAGGCGTAGTGAAAATACTGCCCTTGGTAACTTGCGTCAGGGCATCCTGCCCGCCCATCCGTCCGTCCGTCCATCCATCCATCCATCCATCCATCCATCCATCCATCCATCCATCCACTATATGATGCTCCGTGCTTTCAAGGTTGAGCAGCATATCCAGGTCCAGGTTTTCCTAGGTGTGAGGTGTAGCCATGATGCCAGTTTTGCCCAGAGCCTACCAGAAGTTCTGTTCGTTGCTGGTGCTCTTGAAGCAGAGAGCTAAATTGCCGTGTTATTTCCATGGTGCTGAGACGTAAATGGTCACCCAGCTCAACAGAGCCACTTCCCTCTTGCTGCCTTCTGAGGCACAGTCTGATCTCAGGTACAGAAGTCAGGATCTGACCAAAAAATCAAGAATAATGCAAGACTGACATTGACTGGGAAAGTTGGGATTGAACAGGGACAGGGATGGTAGTAGCACACTACATCTAACTCCAGTGCTTGCTTAAGAGTGAGTGTGTATCAGTTTATCCTGTAACTGTGTCCTGAAGTAACTTAAGTCTTTTCTGCCACGTGTCTGGCATTGCATAATTCTGACCTGTTTATCAAGCAGCAGCAATGGAACTTGCTGTTCATTTTTTTCCCCTATGTTTTGGGATCAAGGTAGTCTGCCAAGAAGGTCAGCATATCAGCTTTTTCTTGTTAGCAGGCCAAACAGAACTTCAGTTTGGTGCTGAGCATGTGAAAATGTCCTCCCAAGCCCTACTCATGGTTTTTGTTTTTCTTCCCGTTCTTTGATTGCACAATCTGAGCTATTCTGCATCTTGTTAGTAAATATATAAGTATATTTGGGTTTGGGTGTTGAAGGGTTCAATTCAAAGGGATGTAAATTTAACCTATTTTTGCTCAATAATTGCTGAGGTCCTACCTGTAGAGTGGTTGTGGTTCTATATTTGCATGTTCCAAGGGTTGTCTTCAAAATGAGCTGTAGTGAGAACAGTCTTAGAGTCAGGATATTGAGGTTCTACTTTGACCACTGCCATGGGCCAGGTGGCCAAATCCTTTCTGTTCTCTGCCTGTCTCCCCTATTTAAATGATTTTGTGCTTTTGAAGAGAGGATGGGGAAGGGAAAGGAAAGAAGGAGGGAACTGTGAACTGGACCCTGCAGCCACTCTAGCTCACTTGATTTCACTCTGTAGAGTATGGTCCATCAGGAGTCCATGACCTGCGTTTTATAAGAAAAAGCACATTCTCCAATTTTATCCAGATTTCTGAAATTTTGAGAGGAATCTGCACTTGCATTTGAGAATGTTTAGACTTGGCCACAACTGCGTGTAGGTGCTTCGTGTCCATTGCTCTAGACACAAGAGACTTGTGTCTGTCACCAAGAGGCTGAAACGGGATGTTCTTTAAACAGCCTTGTTGGAATGAGGTACCAGTCACCAACTGTCAGTGCATGGGTTCTCCCAGGGTTTTCTTGGGAGCAGCTGCCTGCCCCTCTCTGTCCTGGGATGGACAGCTCGAGCTGCTGAGGACTGTGAGATTGAGGGTGGCGAGAGGTGCTGGGGGAGCTGCGGGAGCCAGCTGAGGCGATGTGCCTCATGAGAATCTGTGCAGAGGGAGCATTGTCACAAGAGCAGTGATGCATTCTGGAGCGATTACAATGGCTTCATGGAAACATCAGGTCAGTGGTAAAAAGGACAATAAAGGGAAAATGCTGGGATTAACTTGTAGAGGGCTAGGGAACAGTGCAGAGAGCAACTGCAGCCTGCTTCCCTTCTCCATGGGGCACCTTCATCTCCATTCTCACAAGCAACACTAAATCCAGAAGAGGTTCAGATGATGATGATCGGAAAAGCAGGAAATAGCTAAATAAGTTAGGAGTCATGAGCCTGGAAAAGGGATAATTATGGAAGATTTTGCAGAGGTCTGCATACTGACGTGTATTCTGGAAACACCAAATCCATAGTTTGCCATCTTCTCCAGTGCAAGAACTACAGGATGTCCAATACAAGTAGTAGGAGGCACATTTTCATTGCTTGCAGTTAGGCTGTCAAACTTCTTGTTGCAGGACACAGCGAATGGTATGAGTTTGTATGTACTTAATGGAGGATTGAACAATTTAATGGAAACAGAATCCTTTCAGGAATACTGAGTGAACGGAATCTCCATCTGGCTCAGTCTGTCTGTGCTTACAGGTGGTTGGAAAGTGGTAACACTATTCAGTCAGGGTGTGATATGTGCACGTCCTGTACTTCTGCTGTCTCACTTCTTGAAGAGTGTCCTTGTCCGGGCTGACCCTCTATCCCACAGGACAGCCTTTTTAAGAGCATGTGGATATCACCTCATCTGTGTCTTCCGGGTCACTGCGGTGACTTCTGCGAGTGCTTGAGTACAAGTGGCACAGAGGTTAAACTGTCTGGAGAATTTGCAGATGCAGGTGTGGGGAGGGCTTTCAGGAAGGAAGTTCTGATTCAGTCCTTATTAAAGCACTGCTGGATTTTATAGAGGAAGATGTTGAGTAGCTGGAGGCTCAAAGGGTGTTGAGGGAGTCACTAAGAGGAGGTTGTAATATGCTGGACCCATTCCTAGGTGGCGATAGCAAATTGGTAATGATGCAGGAAAAGCCCAAGTTTTCTGGAAGTGTTTTGAGAAAAGTTGGAGTCTGTGTTTTCAAAATACATGTGATGAGTTCCTCCCCACTCTGCTGGTAATCCAGGATAATGCCAAGTGCTTTCAATGGGGATACGCTATTTAAATCAACAGGCCCAGATAACTTTGACCTAGAAGTACTAGAAGTGCTGATTGTTGTTTTTAATTCAGATTATTGGGAAATTTCAGAAGATTGGCTGAAGCTGGCCAGTGCTGGAATGAGCTGTATGCCACCGCCCTCATGTTTATTTTGGGCAGAATTTTAGAAACAGGGATCTGATTTTTATTAATAAATAACTTAAGGTTAGGCATATAATTAATGCCCCATGGCTTATGTTTACAGTGAGTACAGTAAGTTCACTCAAACAACTCTGGTTTGTTTTTCTAAGATGACCATGGTGATCTGATAAGGCTGACAGTCTAGATTTAAAGCCCCTAGTGTGGTGCCAGGTCCAGGTTCAGCACTACACAACATTTGAGTTGAAAAAGTGAACTCTACGTATCATTAGCAAAGTGCTGGGTGAGCAGATTTCCTTAACTGGTTATGTTAGTGGTCTTCAGTGGAGAGTAAGATTCAAAACAAGCTTTTTCCAGGCCTTGTTGCTGTGTGTACCATGTTTGTCGTTGTCTTCAAGGCCTTTATTCAGTCACTTCTCACTGGAGTTCACCACCACCGTTGGTGCTACAGCAAGAACTGACACTGTGAAGCTCAAGTCATAAAGGAACAGGAGGAGGGTTTTTTCAGTAGGATCAGCTGTAATCTGTATTATTATTTCTTACACTGCAGAACCAGTAATGTCTGCATTGGCACAAGTGTTGAGTGAGCTCATCCTCGTGTACTTGGACACCCAGTACATGATGTGTAAGCACTTCACTGCTTAGCTGTAACTGATGACAAGTTCTTGGTGGATACTTTGTAATGCCAGGAATGTTTTGTATGCAGAAGACCTAGAAATTTGTATTTGGATTGTATTATGAGTAGGTTAGGAGATAAATTGATTGAAGTTATCATCTGAATTATAACTTACCGACAGCTTCGTTAGAGACGTTCTGAATTGGCATTCACGTAACAGGTCTGGTTTTGGGGAGGCTAAAATAAAAGATCAGTGATGGCAACAGAGAAAATAAAAGGGATAGTGGAAAGGAGCCACGGTTTTAAAAATTCAAAAATATTTCAATGATATTTTTACTGGATGGAGTCTTAGCAGTGGAAGTTTGACAACAGACTCTAGAGCCCCTATCACTTCCTCCTTTGTTTTGGCAAGTTGATTTGGCATCATTTTTGTGCTTGCTGAGGGTGCTGCCTGTGCTGTTGTCCCTGTCTTTCATGAAGATACGAAACAGGACTGGTGCTACTGTCAACAGCTTGTTCAGAGCTGATCTGAGGGAAGACGGAGCTGACTCTTGGGACATCTCAGTCTGTTCCTGTTGGATGTGTGGGACTAAATAGAGGAAATTACTCACCATTTCTAGACTAGAATTTCCTGGGAGTCCTTCATGCCTTTTACTCCCAAACTTTGCTCTGAGGTCCAAAATCTTGGACTCTGGCATGCTTCAGTCTTGCTTCATTCCCTGACTTTCCCACTGGCATTCATTTGGTGTGCTGCAATAAACAGGGGGCCTGAGACATGCCCTGACTGTTTTGTGCTTTTCTGAGAAACCCTGAGCATGTGGGTGCTGATGCCACGGTGTTGTAGCACTATTTTGCAAGATTAAATTTCGAGTGCCCTCATGTTGTTGGTTTTGGAGGAAAATCCTGGCTCGCAGAAGTGCTCCAGCCCACCTTCCCAGGGCTCTGCTCTGTAGTTCTCAGTGTGCTCAGTCTTTTCGTGCCTCATTGCAGGATGTGCACTTCCTGCACAGCCTTTGTGTTTCTTATACAGTCCCTTTGCCAGAGCCATCACTCCACATTTAACAGATTCTGCACTACCCTTGGGTTGTTTAAGGTCAGTAGATGGCCAAAGCACCTGCTTTTGCTTCCCTAAGGATCCAGCCATATCCGTTTAAAACACAGGTGTCTGTTTTTAATGTTATATCTGACTTTTTGGTAGAAGTCTGTCTCTCTGTGAGACGTGGCTTTGATTCTGCAATTCATAGGAACGCTCCAAATGAAATTACTGGGAGATACAGAAAAGAATAAATGGGCAGGGTGCAGTCCCTGAGCCCAGCTGTGACCCTTAGCACAATGTTACTGGCAGAAGAAATAAAAAATATTAATATTAGAATTGACCACTTTGCCAACTGCCCGTTGACGTTTAAGGGTTGTGTTTTAAGCTGTCTGGAGAACGGGAAATATTGTATCCCAAGGGAAACATAGAAATCCTCATCAACTGTTAGAAAGGAAATGTAGATTTGAGAATGCAAAAATTGCCTCTGTCCATTTGGTACACCTGTGACAGCACTTACAGACAAAGCTGCAACTGTCTGAGAATTATTTTGTAAAAAGCTTTTGCGGGAAGATTTTGTTTTGGGAAACACAAGTGTTTTACCAAAGGAGTTTGTTTCACCTCAGGCAACATAAAAGAGAAACAGGGGTTTAATGTTTTTTTTTCCTAAACAAAAATTCTATGTCAGAGTGACTTTTGACAACTTGTTCTTTTTATTATTTCTCATAAGGGATAAATGAGGTTGAAATGCCAGTGATGTGTTCTGATTAAAGACCATTAATTTCTTTTCAGTTGCCAGTATGTGAAGATTAATATTGGGATGAATCAGGAGCGGGAACCAAATTTTAAAACCCCTCCAGAAAATGGTGTCCTGAGAGCTGTAGTAGTTCCACGTGGTTCTGCTGAAGTGGCGTCACTGCTGTCCTGTTCTTTTCCCTGGTCTTTTGCAGGATGGGATAAACATTCTTATGGGTACCATGGTGACGATGGGCACTCCTTCTGCTCCTCGGGGACGGGGCAGCCCTACGGCCCCACCTTCACCACTGGAGATGTGATCGGCTGCTGTGTCAACCTTATCAACAATACCTGCTTCTACACAAAAAATGGCCACAGTTTAGGTAAGTGAAGGAAGGTGTCTCAGGAGAGGGATGCTCCAGCCCTGCTCTCGCTGCTCTTTAATACTTTGCTTGTATTGTAACTCTTGTCCCACACCTGTGAGTAAGGTTTAAGAAATGGCAGAGGAAAAGAGCTCTCAGCAGCAGTCAGCAGTTGTAAATTGGCTCCAAGACAGAAATGCTTCCAGCAGGTAAAATGGTTTCTATGCTGCTCAGTTTGTTTATATATGTCAGAATTTAATCCACAGCTTCTACTGCTTTCCTCTGCTACTGCACAGTAGGTGGGAGGTTGGATAAGATGTCTAATGGCTGGACAACAGGGAAAGAAAGAAGTGGGAAGTTTAATTAGTGTATTGTTCAACTGCCTACAGTGCCACGGCACCGGTGTCTTCATTTTTGAAGGGGCTGGTGCGTCTGAAAGCCTCAGCACGTTGGTCCGAGCATTCCCAAAGCCAGACATTAATTCAGCACAAGAGGTCTTATTTAAGCACTGAGCTCTAGTTTGGTTCGTTCCACACTTGTTTCAGTAATTGTCCTAAAGTTAAGGACTTAAAAATTTTGCCCACATTAATGTCTCAGATGTTTTCCAGGCATCTGTCATATCTTATTTGTCTAAAATAGAAACTTTTGGCCATTTTCACCTAAAATACCTTTTCCTTGGATGACATGTTCTCCACCCCAGATAAATTCTTGTCGTTTTTGGTTTGGTTTTTTTTTGTTTGTTTTTTTTTTTTTTTTTTTTTTTTGGGTCATATAAGATGTGCAGTAAGTTTTTATAAGTTCATCTCGCTTTTCGTGCTGGGATTCATTTGATTTGGCAGGGAGGGACAAGCACTCCTTTCCTTTGCTTCTCCTTGCTGTGTCAATTCTACTTTATTGAATTCAAGATTAAATTGGTAGAAAAATACCCCGCTCAAAACACTTCACAGAGCAAAGTTGTTTTGAGTCACTAGCTGGGCTGAAGGAAGGAGTGGGATTGGAGTGCAGCATGTGCCTGGAGAGTGCAGAATTTCTGGTGAGCTCTTTGGAAAAGTACTGGGCTCCCCAGTATTAGAGAGAGATGGACTTACTGGAGAGAGTCCAGCAAAGGGCTGCCAAGGTGATGAAGGGTTTGGAGCATCTGTCCTAGGAGGAAAGGCTGGCAGAGCTGGGGCTGTTCAGTCTGCCCATGTCAGTCCACTACTGCTGAGACAGGTAGAGGCTTGAAAGCAGCAGCTGATGGTGTAGAGCAGAAGCGTTTGCTTAGGAATGAGACAAGATAAAACAACAGCAACTGAGGTATGAAATAGTTAAAAAGATTTCACAAAATCTCTCCTTCTAGTTGCTGTCCTTGATTTTTAGCATGTATTTACACAGAAGCCCTGTGTGGTTTGTGCTGTGCTCCTCTGGATGTTTTCTGTTGTTGAAGTGGGTGGTTTTCCAGCTTCACTGTTTTTCACCCTGATGGTGCTGTTACTTTTCATCACAGCAAAAGTGTGAGAGTCAGGAGGAGGCCAGGTCTTCTATTTAATGAATACAAGTTTGTTCATTTGAAATTCAATTTCTTTTTAATGACCAGAATCTGCACAGTATAAGCTGTATCAGTTGAAAAGTTGTTGCTCTCTCCTTCTCTGTTTTGTACCCGGGACTATGTTATGCCTGGGTGCCTGGGCAGATGAAGCCAAGTAAAGAGCCCAGTTCAGTAACTTCTGTGTTACCTTTCATCATTACCACCCTCTGATTCTTTGCCTCGTGTCTTTGCTCAGAGATTTGTTTTGTTTGGGACATTGAGTGTTTTTTACAGCAGTGAAGTTATCTAGTCTTCCTTTCTTAAATTTAAGTGTTCCTTTTCCTTCAAAGATGGGGCTTTTTTGGATGGAAAGCTTGTGTTTTTCTAATCTGCCATTGAATGACCCCTTGAGGAACAGCTACCCCATCAGTGAACAATGCCAGTGGGAAGAAACAGGAAAGGAAGGGAATTCAGTTACCATGCTTAGAGAACAGCATTAGATGTAAGCATTGCTGTCCCCTGGGTGTCCTCTTGAGCTCTTCAGATGTACAATACAAGACATGAGCTGTCTGAGAAGAGGACAGGTAAAAGCCTCTCCTGAGCATTCACAGCTGGCTCCTGTGTGCACCAGTTTTTCTTTGAGCTGTAGTGGCATAATGGTTGTACTGAGAGAGGAGAGATGGTGTGGTTAGAGGAGACAGGGATGGAAGTGCAGAAGGGAGCAGCAGAGCTCAGGCCTTGCTGGGTGACCCCACAAAAGCTGCAGGAACATTTTACTGCCTTTTTACAAAAGCAGAATGAAAACCTTATCTGAGGAGGCCGTTAGTAAGGGCCAGCAGTGTCTGTTTGTGTTACTGGTAAAGAAACACAGCATCCAGGAGAAATGCTTCCTGTGGAATGCTGAGGAGAGGAGCCCCTTGGCCAGGAGTTACACAGCTCCTCGTGGGCACAGAGCAGAGAAGTGTGAGGAGGGAGTGAGACAGGGGGTGGGCAGAGGAGCCAAGGCCAAGTGGAGGCAGGAGCAGGGATTTATTGGGAAGTCAGAATGCTTTCTTCCCTGATGGAAGCAACTCCTTGAAGGTCTTGAACTTGCATGATACTTAGTGCTAACCTGAGAATCTCATTTCTGTGTTGTGTAAACCCAAGGTTTACCAGGAAGGGGATGAATGTGTTTTTTCTTGGTGTTCCCTGACTTAAAGCTGTGGAAGCCATGTATGTCTCCTCCTAGGAGATGAGGTAATTGTGTAATCCTACTGCAGATGCCAAGAATATTCATGAGGCTAATCAGCCCCTTTGTGAGGCCAGTTAGCTTGAGAGCAGGGTTTCAGGGTTTGAATTTGTCTTTCTTTTAATGGAATTACAGTAGCTTTGTCTTTCCAATTCACTCTTCACCATTTAAGTCCTCTCCTTTTCATCTATTAATTAGACACCCCCCCTTTTGTTTTCCTTGCAATTTCTTCTGTTGCTTAACTATTATCTTCCATTGTCTCCATACTTTTTCATTTAATCAGATCCATCAGGAGCACTGTATAAGAACTGTTTTCTTGGCCATCACAAATTCTGGATGTTCTGGTTGGAGCTAAGTCTTGAACTTTGTTTGGAGACGTCACATGAAAACTGTTTGACATCGTATGTAGTCTTACTTCTCTGTTCTGGAAAATGTCTTGAATGTCTTCTGGCTGCTGATGAAACACTTTTGACAAGTTCTGAGCAGAGTCCTGGCAGTAAAAAACATAATGAGATATGGCTAGAAGTGTGATGAGAGTGAATTTGGAGAGAAAGAGGGAGAAATGTTGAGGCACCGGCCATTAAGCAGAAAGTCTTGGACCAGGACATGAGGAGGAAATGTGACTGCTACAGGTCTCTGGGTTTAAGTGGATGAGTTTGCTCAGGGACTAATGCAGGAGTGTCTCAGATCTCAGACTTTGACAGCAGACAAGGTAAATGGAGCAGCGGGGCTATTAAAAGAGCATGCAACCCTCTGAAGTCTTGGCATAGAAAACTTCCCGTAGTTTGAGTTCTAGTGCAGGCTCTTGGAAAGACCAAGTTAACCTAAAAAGTAACATATCCGTTCTGCAGCCAGTTTAGAGACTAGGAGGAACATGAGGGGTAATGCAGAAATCTGTTGTCATAGAGAGATGCAGGTGTCAGTCCCAGGTTTAATAGGTTTGACCCCAAAGCTTCAAATGAAGTTTGCAGAGAGCAAGAGCATTGGGATGTTCAAAACAAGACTTCAGATTAATCAAATTTAAAATCATAGAATCCTGGAATGATTTGGGTTGGAGAGGACCTTAAAGATCATGTTGTTCCAACCCCTCTGCTCTGGGCAGGGACAGCTTCCACCAGATCAGGTTGCACAGGGCCCCATCCACCTTGGTCTTGAACACTTCCAGGGATGGGGCAGCCACAGCTTCACTGGACAACCTGTGCCAGGGCCTCACCACCCTCATTCACTACCAAAATGAATAGAAAATATCAGACTTGGCTACAGCCTTGTTCTCTGCATGAGCAGTTTCACCCAAGTGGCCTGATTGGAGGATCTCTGTTTCCAAGGGCACGTAGAGCTGTGTGGGTTTGACAGTGCTTCTCCTCAGCAGCACGTTGGAGAAGTATTCAAGTATTTTCCTGGGCTGGCATCTCCTAGTGTGCTCTTTAGGATGCCCACCCTGCTGAATGTGTTGTGTTTATTGCAATCCACCAGCACTGCTTAAGGATTCTCTGGATCACAGTTACCTAAACAGATGCTGGAGGAGTACCCTGCTGTGCAGGCAGTGGAATGCTGTGGCTGATCACCCAAATGTATGTTGTCTTGTGCAAATTGAATTCTAAAAAGTGGCCAGTCGTGAGGCAGACAGGATGATTGTTGCTGGGTGGAGAGCAGAGATGGATGGGCTGGAAGGTCCACGGACATGTTGTGTGCATGGGGTTGTGTGTAAGTGCACTTCAGTCGTGGAAAATGGAAGTCCTTTGAATGGTTGGCAGGTGAAGATGTCAATCACACTGTGGCCTAGCACTGAACCTTCCTTTAATGTCTTTATATCACTGCCTTGATGAGCACGTTAACTTCATGGACTCAGAGGGGAGGCTCGTCACACACTCACTCTTGCTTCCTGACCTCTTGATTTGTCCAGTCCTTAAGTCTTTATGGAGGTTGTGGTTTTAAATTGGATCCAGGCTTTGGAGGGGCTGCAGTGAAAGAAAACAGTTTCACCTTCAAGCTGTGATTATTTCACTTTCTGCTGTTGGCTTTCCTGGATGCAGGTGTGTAGCAGTGCAGATGCAGAAACTCTAAGCAGACATGTCTGTGCAACAGATCGAGTGCTGCCTGCATAAAGCATTTTATTAGCCTGAGTTACGTAGCAAAAAGTAGCAAACATACATTTGTCTCATTGTAAAGGCAATGTAATAAGTTTATTTATAGAATCGTAGAATAATTTTCTCTGGGAGGGATCTCTGGAGGTCAAGCATCCAACACCCTGCTGAAAGCAGGCCCAACTAGATCATGTTACTCAGAAACGCATCAAGAATGCGTCCAAGAACGGAGATCACCTGGGGGCTTTTCTGGTCCTGATTCAGTGTTTGACCACAATTCATACTGAATTTTTCTAATTAGAATTTCCCATGTTGCGGCTTGTCTCTGTTGCCTCCTGTCTCCTGCCACTATGCATCTCTGAGAAAAGCCTTTTTGATACCCTCCTATATGACAGCTGTAGGCAGCAATAAGTGTCTGCCCTAATGTTTTTAACACTGAGCAGAGTCTTTTCCCTTAGCCTGTCTTTGTCTTACTGGCCTCTGCTGGACTCACTCCAGTCTCACTGTGTCCTTTATTAGGGAGCCCGAAAGTGAGCATCATAACCAAAGTGTAGGCTAACAAGTGTTGGAAAAGAAGGGAGACATCTCATCCTTCAACCTACATTCTCACTAACAAAACTCAGGATGTGGTTGATCTCCTTTGCTGCAAGGACCTTCCACCGGTTCCTGCTCTACTTGTTGCCCAGCAGGACCCTGAATGTTTCTGCAGATCTGCTTTCTCTCCAGTCAGCCTCATCCTGTCCTGTTTTCTGGGAGTATCACAGCCTGGTGGCAGGGCTCTTCAGTTGCTTTTGTTGAGCTTTGGGAGGCTTGTGCTGGGTCATTTCTCCAGCTGTAGCACTGTGCCATCCAGCCTATTGTCCACTCTCCTGTTTGGTGACACCTGTGAGGCTGCTGGGAGCACACTTCGTCCCATTGTCCAGGTCATTAATGGAAGACATTAAACTGTTTTGGCCCCGCCATTGATCCCTGAGGGACAACTCTTGGACTTTGAGCTGCTGATCACAACTCTTCGATCCTGACAGTTCAGCCAATTTTCCACCCACCGTGTAGTCCATTCAAAAACCATGTGCTTGCCCAGGTGCTGGAAACAGCTTCCAGCCACACAGCTACACAAGCCTGGCCACCTTTGGCTCTGGGTGGTGCTGGGGGCAGAGGAGGACTCCAGTGGACAGCAGGCTCAAGGAGATTGGCCTCATTCCTACCTCATAAGGGTAGGAACAAGCTTTCATCCACCTTTTCGTCCAGCTGAGCAAAATAATTGTAAAGTGAAAAAAAAGGTTTGAGTGAGGAACAGTATCTGGGCAAAGTGACAAGGTGAGAGAAATGCTTACTGAACGTTTTCCTCAGCCACGTGTTCAGCATCACCTGTGTGCACAATCTTTGGTTGGGTTGTAGAGAGGGTGCTCAATAAACAAGGTCCAAACTGCCAGGATGTTAATTTAACTTTATCGGCTGTTTATTTAGTAAATAGTCAGCATTTCTTTCTGAGCATTTGATGTGGATCTGTGCTGTTTGGAATAGAAATTATTTGTTTCCTATGTTGACTCCTAAAACTAGTTTAAATTACCATTTCAGGCTGATCTGGTAACATTAAATCGCAGCTCTGGGTTAAAATAGTCCTAAAATTAGAAACAGAGGGTGGTGTTCTCCTGCTTCTGCAGTGCCTTCCAGTGCCAGGCAGAAGGGAAGGAGGAGAGGTGGGACGTGTGTGAGAACTGGGTGTACTGGTGTGGGTACCAGCCTTTCTCTGGCTGGGGACAGAAAGCATTCTTGGGAGCACACATGGGGAAAGACTGCAGCTTCCAGACTGACTCCTGGCATGTTAGCTGGAAGCATGGATTTAGCTCAGCCTGATGAGGTGATGGCAGCAGTGTCCTCTGCGCTGTTGGTGAGGGTGACCCAAAGCCTGTGGGGTAGAGCTGCTGTCTCTGGCTGATCCATCTCACTGTGCTGCTGCCTGGCTGCTGGATCCCAGCCGTGGCCGGAGAGGGAGGAGAGGCACCATCCTTTGGAGCAGTAACTGGCAGCTAAATCAGATGCAGAGCTGTGCCCGGGGTAGCCTGGCTGTGGTGAGTGCTGTCTCTAGCCAGAACTCTGTTAGCCACCCCAGGCAATGGCTGCCTCGGCTTAAATGCCTCTTTTCTGGTATGCCAAATGTAAATAAAAAGCGAAACCACACACTTTTTTTCCATCTCTTCTATTTGGAACTGTGGCAGCCAAGTTGAGGATGATGCTGTTCTTTGCAGCATTTCTCAGCAGCAGCTTGGTCCTGTTGCAGGGCTGTTCCCCAGCTGTAATGCCAAGTGTTGAATGTTCATTCCTGTCTCTGGCTGATAAGAAGAACCAGTTACAGCCTAAACCAAAGCAATTTTATACTAAAACTCTGTTTCTAACACCGAAGTGAGTCTTGAAAACGAACTCCTTCCTATTAACAGAGGGAGAAGCAAAGGAAAGAGGAGCTGCTTTTAGAAAACCAAATTTTTGTGAGAGATGTTGAAAACATTTAGGCTTCTCCCTGAAGCTTTCTCCAGATGCAAAACCTTGCAGAGGAGGGGAATGGGGAGGGAAGTTACTTCTAAATACTTGAGGCGGTGAAATGCAGGGTCAGAGCTGGGATTTATTGGAATGCAGTAATGTTTTGCAGCATGTTAAGGATGTAGGCAAGCAGGGAAAAAATCCTTTGTCTTTTTAATTCTAATATTTTTCCCCCCACAGGTATAGCCTTTACAGACCTCCCTGTAAGTACACCTATTTTCAGTATTTTAACTAAGGATGCAAACAGAAGGGAGGGGGAAGAGTGTGGGGGTGTGATTTTTTTTTTTTTCTGTTTGATGGCCTGTTAAAAAAACCATGATAACACACATTACTGAATGATGTGGATGCTCCTTTTTCTGAAACTTCGTAATCCTGTGACTGGGTTTGTGGGCTACTCACATGCCTCCTCTCATCCCTCACCACCTCTGAGAATATGTTGCTCCTTCTCCTGGAATTAAAGCAAGGATGCAAACTTCATTACAGGTCATTGTCTTCCAAATGCAGCTTCGACTCTGAGGAGGAGTACATGTGCATAGTTACACTGATGTCTGGGCAGGTCCCACAAAAGCACGGGAGGTCATGCACAAGAAAATGTTCCCTCTTTTCTAGACCCAAGTGTTCGTGGACAAGGAGGATGTGTTTAGTGAAAAAAGGTAAAACCAGGTCAGGCATACACCAACACATCCACTGCATCCATCTCTCATACACAGGACTTCTTGTCCCTAAGGTTGCCCTCCTGTCTTTGTTCTTAATAACCCCAAATGAATTTCCTCTGAGAAATTTCTTAGTTTCGATAACTTTTTTAGGCCTCCAAAGTCATCCATTTTCTTGGCTGACTTTCCTGTTGTGTGGAGGAAAGGTTGCTTTGCTTTGTTCTGTACTCCCTGCCAAAAAATTTATCTTGTTCCTCTAATTTTTGTATTGTGAGAAATAGTGGCTAGCACTCCCTGTTCACCTTCCCAATGGAATTTAGGGCTTTACAGATCTCTCCCATATCCCAACTACAGCCTGCAATTAAATTGCAGTTATTTGATTGGCCTTTTCACATCAGCTGTCAGTACAGGGTTGGGGTTTTTTTGTCCTTGGGTCTTTGAGCCTGGTAACATTGCAGTGTGTTCTAAACCAGAAACTCTTTATGTGGGTTGTTTCACAGCAGTTCATTCACTTGGTCCAAGTACAGTTTATTAAAGTACAAGAATATTTTGCCTGTCCATGAAGATTAACCTTTTGGAGTGAGGTCTTGTGACAACCTTGCATCCCCAGCAAGAAGATACTTCTGTGGTGTGCCCCTTAGTTTTTGGTGCTGTCTGTTTTCCCTCTGGATATAGATTGCATTAGTAGTCACAGGTTTGCCATATTCCTTCTAATTTTTTCACCATTTTGTCTTCTCATTTGGCTAGACTGCTTCTCCTTCTGCAACAGGAGCAGTCTCCATGTTGAGATAGATTGGAGAATTGGTATTTAGGCTCTTGTCAGTCAAAAGCAGCTGTCCAGCACATAGAGCACTGCTTTGTCATTTACAGCTCAAATGTTGCCGTGGAGCTTCACAGGACAGATTGGGCAGGTTGACATTTCCTGTCCTGCTTAGCTTAACTGGCATCCTGTTGATCCTGGAGTGCACGGTGAGCTGACATAGACATTCAGTGTTCATGTGTAAGCTGTTCACCTCTGTGCTGAGTCTCTCTTAGGCACAGGGGATGAGCAGCTGGAGAAGCAGAGCTGAAAGAAGGGTGTTTGCTGCAGTGAGGTCTTGCAGTGATGCTGAGATTGAACTCAAAACTCTCCTGAGCCCCTGGCATCTCCCTGTCCTGCTGTTTCTTGATCTGGCTGGATCTTCCTCGCAGGATCTCAGGCTTGTCTCTCTGTGTGTCTTGTGCAGAGGAGATGTTTTAGTGTGAAACTGGGAGAAGATCTGGCCGGGGTAGGTTTTGGCAGATGCCTTATGGTGGAGTCTCCAGTGGTTAAATGGTGTGTAAATGGTCTCTGTGCTGCCTTTTACCAGCCAGTTTGCTGAGCTGTTTTCTGGGGAAATCCCCTTCTGGCTTTTACAGCAGCAGCTAATCCATAACACTCTGGGCCAGGAAGGAGAACAGCTGATGCCCTGTAGGCCTCCTACTATTGAGAATTATCCTTCAAGACATAATTCCTCTTTAAAAAGAGGAGGAGAGAAACTTGACTGGGTCGTTTCTCCCCTTAACTGTGGATGTGAGCAAGGATGGGAGACTTCTGCCTCCATGTGGATCTAGGACATTCCTCTGCATATGCTAAATCGCTCTGCTGGCAGCTTCATCCTAAGGATGCCTGCACCTGACTTCAGCATTCTCTTTTCCAATGTCCTTCCCTTGGATTACTGCCTTCTTCCTTCACCCTTGCAGATACCAGCACATTCCATGTGCTCTTTTTGCTCCCTTGGTCCATGGATTATTGGTTGTTCCAAACAGTTGAGGTTACCGCCTTTGCTAAAGAAGGGGATGCCAAACCCAAGATAGACTTTGGTTTAAATATATTGAATATTGTCAGAGGTTGTAGAAGTCTTGAGGCAGTAGAGAACATGAAGTCGATCACTTGCAGGTGATGTTTTTCATTTATTACAGCTCTCTGATCCAGGCTCAAACACAATATCCAGTCATTATAAGGTAAAGAAGAGAAAGTATCCATTATAGGAAAGAGATGAAATCTCTTGTTGTAATCTGTGTTCTTCACCTGCTAAAGCTGCAGTTCTAACAGTTTAACTGCAAACAGGAGTGGGAACAGCAAACTTACTTGAGTGACCCTTGAAGTGCTCTGGTTTGAGCAGCTCCACATGGATTTTTTGGCTCTCATCCATTCCTCATTACTCACCCTTCCAGGAGGGCTCGAAGGGAGAGCTTTTCCTTGTGTTACAGCCTAAGGGGTGTTGAAGCTGGCTGGTAACACACATCCATGAGAAGCTTGGCCAGTAAGCCCCGTTACTTCTACGCTTTTTAAGATTAAATTTTAGGGTTGGCTTGTCAGTGAGATTACACAAGGAATTAAATTGACCCTTCAAAACATTGCTGGATTAGAAATCATTTCCTTGAAGTGCTTGTTCCAAAATTCCCCTTTCAGAGGCAAATGGTGAAGACAATATTTCGCAAAATTCACAATATTAGGAAGTTGAAATGGATATTTTAATTTGAAAACCAGAGACGCACATGTTGAAACATACTTGCTTTGGCTTGTTTCAGTTTCCTATAAAGGGTGTTTTCATTTGTACAAAAATACTGTGATAGGAAAAGCCACATTTTGGCTTAGCACAGGCTGAAGTTAAAACCAAAATAACTGCTGGAAATAGGAGTGAATTCCCACAGAGGGAGTTTCCTTTTTTTTTTCTTTTTGCCAGTTTAAGTCAGTGCCCAAGCCTAGCTCTTATTTACACAAGCCTGGATCAGGTCTATCCTGCCTGGAGGTTTGAAGGAACGATAGGAGATGAAAAAAAATCAGAAGAGCCCAGGGTGGGATTGTAAGAGTGCAAAGGGGCTTAAAAAACAATTCAAGATAAACAAGGGGCTTGTGAGCAACTGGCCACCAACATCAGGGCAAGAGGTGGGCCAGATGTCACCGGGAAGGTGTTCCTGAAGAACTTGGCAGGAAAAGCGTCTCCTGGGTCAGTGGGTTCTGGGATCAGGTCTGCCTGCATCTGGCAGGGTGCTGGAGATACGTGTAGTTCCCAACAGCTGCTAACCAGAGAGAACACATCCCACATGTGAAAAATGGAATTTTAACTCAGAGATGCTTTGAGAGACATAGAGGGTAGGCGGCTTCTGCTCAAAGATGAACTTAGCCAAAAGTGATTGAAAAATACATGACATCTTGTAAAGTGGGGAGGGGGGGTTTGCTTTCAACTTCCAAGTATTTTGGGTGTCTCATTCCAGGCTTTGGAAGCCCTCGGGTTTAAGATACCAAGAATATATTAAAAAGTCTGAAGTATGGGCTGTGGAAAATATCTGATCCCTCATTAAGGATATATCCTTGTCAGCCAGTTTTGAAAGAATGGAGGCATTTTCCTCTGGCTCTTCCTTTATCATGCTGTATTTACTTTGCACATCTCTAACCTAGAGACTTCCTTGGTGTGAGAATAGGAAAGGAGGAGGTGTGGTGAGTCAGCAGCAATGCAGTCATCCTGATCTCTGTTTTCAATTTCCAGCCTGTATTTGTAGCTTCATTTCTTTCCTTTGTTTTTTGAGGTTTGATAATTTCAAAGGTAGAGGAGGTTGGTCAGGATCTTACCCAGTTCAGTTTTGAAAACTCTCTGAGAACAGAGATGCTGCAGTTCCTCTTGGAACCTGTTCCAGGCCTAAATCATCCTCATCAGGAAAGATTTCTTCCTCATGTCCCATCAAGTATTCCTGGCTGCAGCTCATGCCCATTGCCCGTTCACTGAACACCTTTGAGAAGAATCTGCCTCCATCTCTTTTATCACCTCCCCCTTGGGAGTGGAACACTTGCAGTTAGATTTTCCCTTTTGCCTGCCTCCCCCAAGCTAATTCCCTCAGCCTCTCCATGTATGCCATGCACTCCAGCCCTCTGACCATCTTAGCAGAACTCCACTGGACCCTCTTTGGGAATGTCCATCTTGTCCTGGGGATGTGGATGAGGAAGGAGGGAGCTGAGTACGTCCTGCAGGTGAAGCCACCCCAGTGGAAGCAGAGCAGCCATCACTTCCTGCTGCCTGCTGGCTCCACTTTTGCCACTGATGAGGATTAGGCTGAGCTCTACCTCGTAACAAGGATTTTATCTTTAGTAAAAAGTAAAATCCACCACTACAGTAGGTCTCAAGGTGTCATCAATGACATTGCCCATGTTTCAGGTCTCTGCAACAGTGAAGAAAAATTTGAAGAAATTTTCCAGATAATTGTAGGAAAGCCCATGTCTCTTGCTATAGAGGAGGAGAGAGTCATCCTAGGTTTCTGATTGGACTTAAGGAGAGAGGTCTGCCCCTCTACTGTTCTAATATCTGATATGGGTTCAGGCCTGAGCAAGGCATCACAGCCAGGCACATTCCAGACTTCAGTTCCATACACGTGTCCCTGTGCCTTGCCCAGTGTCCAGTTTCTGGCTGGATCAGTCTCCACTGTTTTACAGCAAAGGGGGAAAAACCCAACACCAAACAGTTCCTGAGTGGCATGAGAGAGATTTCTTCCCCCACCCTGCAGGCTCTCAGCACATGCTGTGAAGCAGAGAATTAGTGAAGTTTGGGTCTGTTTTGCAAATACAAAAGTAATTTGTGCTGCACAGAAGTAACTTGGCAGTGAATGAAACATGCTCTTGAAAAATGTGATCAGAGTGATGAGAACCAGGCACCCCTGTGCCTTTTCTGATGCTGTTTCTCTTCTCCCAACATTTAAGTGGGCTCAGAGATTCAATTTGTATCCATAACCTTATTTTTAAACTAGCATGAATTCAGAGAACTTCTGATAGACTTTGAACACCTATTTTCAATTAGATCATCCTTAGAAGCTGAATTATTGGCTGAATTTTAGAGGCATTTTCATGGTGGTAACCTTTTTATTTGCTCCATGTTCTGGTGATGGGTCAAAGCTTCCATTTGGATCCATAGACTTATTCTTAAAATGAAATTCATCTATCAGTAGTGTAGTTCCTTGTGTGGATGTCTTGGGATCGTCAAAGACCTAACCTCAGAGCTCCACCGCTGTCTGTTCCCTTTTCATCAGAGATGTAAAATACTTAGATAACAATTTCCAAGGAATAAAAGAGTTCAGTTGAAACAGGAGGGAATACACAGATCCACCAATTGAGACGACGCACCTTTCAATAATAATTATTATTATTATTCCTATTACTGTTATTGTTGTTATTATTCCTATTATTATTGCTGGTGTTGTTACTATGTTATCTGCTGGCTCTTGGTAAAAATTTCTGAAAACTAATCCAGAAGTGGCCATCCACAGACAGCAGTCATGGCCTGGATCACAGGCGGCTGGGGGATTGAACCCATTGTTCTGGTTTGATGCAATAACTTTTCATAAATGCACAATAAGTCACAGGATTCCTTGAGAAGTACCCAAAGGGCTGTTGCCTCTTCCAATTCCATTTTATTTACTTCAGTTTAAAGAGCAGCTCTTTGGTTTTACCAACCCGTGTAACTGGAACCAGAAGGAGAAAGCTGTGTTTAATACAGGTTTCTTTTTCTTCCTTCCCAGTCAAACCTCTACCCTACAGTGGGTCTCCAGACTCCAGGAGAGATCGTGGATGCCAACTTTGGGCAGCAGCCCTTTGTGTTTGACATCGAGGACTACATGAGGGAGTGGAGGGCGAAGATCCAGAGCACCATTAAGCGGTTTCCCATCGGAGACAGGCTGGGAGAGTGGCAAGCCATGCTGCAGAAGTAAGTCACTGCCTTGGTGTTCAGCTTCTTCCATTCTGTTAGGCTTTAAATACTTCTCAAATGCTAATTGATGCTCTCTTATGGCAAAAATTGCCACTCAGTGCATTTTGCTCGGATTGTTTTACCCTCTGTTTTGTTGTTTAAGAGTCTTTCCTGTGTAGATTGCTGCTGTTTCAAATGTAAAAGATATGGGAGAAGTTTTCAGCCAAAGGTTGCATGAAAGCTTGTAGGAATGAAAGAACATACATTTTGAGGTGATGCACCGGGGGAGGGAAGACACCATAAAAAAATCTTAACCTAGGAGAACAGCCAGTGTGTAAGTCAGCTGAATTCAGAAATGAAAGAGCAAGAAAGAGCCTAAACCAAAGGCTTCCAAACCTAACTGGAAGCACAGTTATGGCATTTTATAAATTGATGAATATCGAAAGCACTTCCCATTGCAAAAAGGATTGAGTGGAACTTGATGAGAACACTTGGCAGGAGTTGTCAGAGGTCAGGAGTGTTATTGATGCTGTTATTTGCCTGCTTCCAGACTCCTTCCAAAATGGGACCAAATTAGATAGCCAGCCTTAACAAGAGCTGTTGATTCTGCTGCAGTGGCACCAATTTATCCTTGTATTTGTTTCTTGTGTTCTCCAGAATTTTTTCTTCTGATGTGCTCGGTGGAGTTGTCAGGGGCACCACTCTGGAGTTCCTCCTATAGAGCTCTTGGGCAGAAGCACTTGTATTTAAAACAACTTCTAAAAATGGCACACCTGCTTACCATGTTATGCCTAAAAATGATTGCTGACTCATAAAATACTTCTTTCTTGTACTGAAAGTAGCCACTTTAAATGTGTGCTTTGAGCTGTGACTTGATCAGATCAGTGCCAGCTTCATCATGAGAAGCCTGTTTTGAGATTCATTGTGAGAAGCTTTGAAATCCTTTGCTGGCTTTTTAGATTTTGTTAAAATCCAGTGAGCATTAACATTGAGTCACTGTGTCCTGGGAAGGTACAAGCACGTTAGAAATAGTCTGTTCAGGAAGGTGTTTTTGTTGTGTTTGTTTTCTGACAGTGATACTCCTCCTTCCCCCAAGATTCTTTGAAAATGCAACTTCCAAGTGTGTTAATGTTCTTAAAATCAATGCTGGCAGTCCCCGGATTAACGTATCTGTGAATGTGCAGAATTCATAAGGAGATTGAACTACTAAAGATACAATTGCTGGCAAATAAGTGATGGAAGAAGTTCAGGACCAGAATCTGATGGAAGAAGTTCAGGACCAGAATCTTTTCTTCTTTTTTGCATCTACTTGAAAGCCATGAACCTCTCCGAGGTTCAGATTTATGTCTATAGAGGATGCCACTGGCAGTAACACAGTGCTGAGCCCTTACAAGTGACTCTTGGACAGCAGTCATTAAATAAATAAATGCTGTAAATACATTGAGATTCCTAATATTTTAATTTTTTTTCCACTCTGTAAAGTGAATTTAGAGCCTCCCTCCCGTTTGCAAAGGACCAGGTGCCTGTCTTGTAAATATACACAGTTTGGACCCAGAAATAGAACCTTGGTTATGTCCTAAGCAAGCTGAGTTTCTCACTGAAATTGCAACTTCTGTTGTGTTGATTTCTTTATTCTCCAGTGTGATGACTCTGTTTCACCAGAGTCTCATCATCTCTTTGTATTTTCTTTTTTTTTCTAGTATGGTTTCGTCATATTTGGTTCACCATGGGTACTGTTCAACAGCAACTGCCTTTGCCAGAGTCACGGACACCACAATCCAGGAAGAACAGACCTCAATAAAGAATAGACAAAGTAAGTCTCTCAGGTAGTCATTCCTCAAGTGTGCTCCCTTTGGGACTCTGCAGAGGAGTGAATGCTGTGGAAGTTACTCCATGAGGAGTATGAAGCTGTCCACAGCACCCTGCTGACCATGGAGTAGGGCTTGGGAACCTCTGCTAGGAGCACTTTTCCTGTCATCGCTGCACCCTCTCCACCCTCTGCCATCTTTGCCTGGAGAAATGCCCTGTCCTTTCCAGTCCTTGTCTGCTCTGCTTGGCTTTTACCTGAGCTGAGATCGCTGCGCCCCAGAGATCCCTTTGGATTTGAGTTCTTCACTGCAGGCTGCTGCAGCAGGGGCAGTTCCATTAGCCTGGGCACAGGGACTCAGACACATCCATTTAGTTTCATTGCAGCTCCCAGAGTTAAGGACTCTTCCAGTCCCTCCGCACATTGTGATTTCAGGTAATGTGTACATGCAATCTGATGGACAAATTCACAGCCAACGTGTTCAGCTCACGCCGAGTGAAGAATGGGTATTCTGTGTCTGTTTTGGTTGCTGCTGTTTGCTCCCAGGTGGCTCATCTCTCAGCTGGGAGGGCTGTCAGCACTTTTGGTCCTGCAGAATAAGGCTTGCAGCTTTCTCCTGCTGTACCTGTTTTTTTTAAGCTTTTCTATTCACTGGCTCAGCCTGCAGAGTGGCAGAACATTGGTGTGTTTTCTGCATTCTCCTGGCTGTTGAATGCAGGCCACATCCCTGTACATTCACCTTCCCTTTGTGAACTGTTTCTCGTATGACTGTTACGTATCAGAGCATTGTGCCCCTTTGTGGCTCGCTCTCCATACATTGCCTGTGCTTAGCCAGCATTCGGGTTCATCTGGGGACTCTGCTTTTAAATAACTTGCAGTTGCTGCCTGTTAGTGCTGATGGGCTTTGTGCTTTCCAGGTCATGCATTATGCAACCCTGACCCCAGCCAGCGTTCCCGGTGGTGTGGGTTTAAGTGGCAGAGCCTGACGGGAGGCACGCGAGACGGTGCGGGCTCGTTTGGCTGAGGACAGGTGACAAGGCAGATGGAGGGAAGGAATACAGAGCCCTGAAGTTGGGGCTTGGATAAAAGGTGTGAGGAAAACACAGATGGGAAAACAAAAAGAGGGGGGAATAAAAAAGGGAATGACATCTGTGAGAGTTGCCAAACAAGGCAAAGCAGAGCTGTCAAAAGCAGCGAGACGAGAAAATGGCCGTGCAAAAGAGTGAAAAGAGAGCTCCTGTGTTGGTGTGAGAGCCACGGCTTTGGTTCCAGATTTCAACTACGGTAAAAACCAGATAGACACTGAGAAGTGGGAGACAAGACGAGTCACTGCAGTTTGTTACTGGGATTGTTAATGAAGATTTACCAGGCTGGGCTTCCAACTGCTCCAATGCTTTGCGAAAGCCACCGCCTGTTGTTATCGGAGGCTCTGCTTGCAAAGCACCTCACAGGCCCTTCCAAACCTTCCCTTTGCTGTTTATAAGGAGTGCTGGAAAAACAGCGTAGTTTTAGTTTTAAGTATGTTTAATTTTTATCTGTAAGTACACTTTAAATAAAGAAATGTGAGTCACTGTTGATCAGCAGCTTCTCTGAGCTTTCAGGCATCTCGAGTTGAGTCTTGCACTTGTGTCTTTTGACCCACCGAAGGAACATACATGGGACATGAACAGCCAGCATAAGTGTCTTCTGCCTTCTATCTTTGCACCTCCTAGCAGTGTACAACTCATTGAGCTGTTTCTAGCTTAGTCAGTAGCTGGTTCTCGGAGCTAGTTTGGCTCATTGTAGCATTACTTCTCTGGGAATTGAGTTGGACTTGCAGGAACACAGTTTTGTTGATATAATTACTTCTCCTTAGCAGTAGGAATATTGTGGAAGCAGTACTGTGCTGTGGTTTAAGCCCACAGACCCTCTGAGAATACTCCATTTGTCTCATGCTCAACTGTACATACACCTCTAAGCACGAACCAGCTAGAGAATGTAGTATGAGGGTGACCTAGGAACTCGCCCTCTGAAATTGTCACTTCCCCAGCAGTCTCCTTGTTTCCATCCAGCTGGTGTGTCCTGCTTTCGTTTCCATTGCTGCAGAGCTCTGTGACTAAAGGACTAAAGTCTCAGAGCAGCCCATCCTAACCCACCTACTTCATCCTTCAGCTCCTTCTACTCGTGATAGTTTTTTGCTACTAACAGATCCTTCCTCATTTTCACAGGGTTTTCCTCACCCTAATCTATAATAAACCAAATGTGGTCTCCAGTTCTCCCAAGCCCTCGTGCAAGGTGGTAGTTGGGAGCTGGGTGGAATATATGAGACAGCTCTTCTGGCTGTTGCTGTGGGCTGGTCCTGTGTGTCACTAGGTCTCCTTTTGCTTTCAGGAATACAGAAGCTAGTATTAGCAGGCAGAGTGGGAGAGGCTATAGAAGCCACCCAGCAGCTCTATCCTGGCCTCCTAGAACATAACCCCAACCTGCTCTTCATGTTAAAGTAAGTATGAAAAGTTTTATGCTCCCCAATGCTGAAATGTGTAAATGAAGGAGGGAAGAAGAGCCTGTTCAAACATCCAGTCTGGCTGCACACCTCGCTCCGAATTCAAACTGTGTGAGATCCCTTTGGGAGGCCTTTGCACAGTGCTTGTAGCATCGTAGATGTAGCCCTTTTGTTGCTGCTCAGATCCATTATGGCTTTGCCTCATGAGGTCAGGCATAGGTGGGTGAATTTCAGTTCTGCTGACTGCCAGAAGTTCCTTCAGAGGAGTTTCTTTACTGGTCTTGTGGAGATCTTGCAGCGCTGGAGCAGTGGCAGTCACTGTGAAGGTTCCTAGAAGGCCAGATGTATGGAAAAGGCTGTCTGGGGTAGAGACTAAAGGAAAAAGTGTCCCAGTTTTCCCAGCTGTACAGAGTGGCTCTCCCCAGACTTCTGAGACATATGAGGACAATTCCCAGTAATGCTAAATGAGGTGCTGTCCTCACTGTCACTGTGGAGATTGCATTTTTTACTCTTCCTTCTCTATTTTCCATTGGCCACCAGTATTTTTAGGTTCATGGAGTAGTGAAGGAATGATGGTGTTTGACAGATTTAGTATCTTCTTCCTGAAAAAAACCCTCCAGAATTGAATTTTGGAGTACCTGCAGAGGAGCTGGAGCTGAAAGCTGCAAAGGAACAGTTTTTTCTTAGCACAGTGGAATTAAACTTGCTTTTTCGGGGAATGTCTCCACATCCATTAGCATCAAAGGTGAAGTTTCTGAACTCCTTCCTCTACAGCGTCATCAGAGCACTCACAGTACAAAGGCATCAGGAGTCTGAAATGTTTCTTTGAAAGTTTCTAGGACTTCCCCAGTCGGGAGCTGAGGCAGGCTCAGTGCAGAGCATCCTGGCTGTCACGCACCCTTTTGTCCCTCTTGCCTCCCATGAAACCAGGTGCCGGCAGTTTGTGGAGATGGTGAATGGCACCGACAGTGAAGTGCGTTGTTTCAGTGCCCGCAGCCCCAGATCCCAGGACAGCTACCCCGGGTCCCCCAGCTTAAGTCCTAGACATGGATCAAGCAACTCACACGTTCACAGTACTGGTAAGTGTGTCCTGTGTCCCAGGTGAGCAGAGCAGATGTCAGAGGTGGACTTGGTTCTGTATAACATTACCTGCTGCTTTCCATGAGCTCTGAAATGCTCCTTTCCTTTCCTTCCCCAGCTGAGGGGCTGTTCTTTTACCATGAGTGTCTCTCCCCTGTCGCAGAATTGGCTTTGCAATAGTTATTTCCCACAGTTGTCCGCAGAACAGGTTAATTTCAGAATAAAAAAGCTTTTGAAGGCAGTCTTCTACTGCAGCCACCTGTGACTCGGTGTTTCACTGGTGGAGTGCTGAGAGGAGGTCTGGAAAGCAAAGTCTGTTTTCTGTACCATGGAGTTTGCAAAATAATTGCTTTTCAGAAAGAATTGAGCAGAAGCTGCATTGCCAATGGAGCAAAAGGTCAGGAGGATGCATTGCACAAAAGCCTCTCCCTACCCCATGGACTTTACCTTGCAAGCTCTAAACACGTGAGAAGGGAACAGTTCTGTTCCAGTGAAACCCAGCTCTGGAACATCAACTCTTTGGAGTTTGGGAAATTAAACTTTAGAATTTGAAGTGGAAAGAACGAGATAAATGAGGACACCTAAGATATCCTCCCTCAGTAATTAACTGACTGCAGCTTTGGAGCTGGAGTGAGCCAGGAAAAATGATCTGCAGAGCCCTTGGAAACAGGCTGAGCTGCTTCACTGAGCTGTGAGCTGCTCACAGCCATCCGAGTGTGTTTTGGGTTGATATTCCCACTGCTGCATGTGACAAACTGTGGACAGGCAAATATTTAAGGAAAAGGAAGACAATTATTTGAGTACTTCCAAGCTGTCACTCACCGTTCCAAGCCAGTATCTTTGTTTTCCTCTGCTGTGTTGTGAGAAGCCCTAGGTGTGTTTCTTGGACTAGATAGTCAGAACAATCCCATCAGTCCATAAAAGCCCTTGGTAATACCCACGTCTGCATCTGCAACTGCAGTGCAAGGCAGCATTTATACATATTTGTCTCTACACGTGGACATCACCTTCCACAGTTCTCAGTCAGACCTTATTCTTTCAAAAGAGTGGCAATTTCATCAGAGCATATTTCAGAGATGAAGCAGAACTTTTGTGAACAGTCTGCTCTTTGTCCTTAAAACGCTCAAAGCAGCCCATTTGAATCTTTGTGTTGCTGTGATAGAAAATAGAAATACATTCCCTGCTATAAACATAATTGTGGGATCAGCTGATCAATTTGGATATGTCACCATCACTTCTGGAGGAACAGCCATGCCAGGTCACATCATTTAGCAAAGGTCCTGTGATCAATACTGGTTGCCTAGGGAAGAATAACGCAGAAGACAAGCCCATAGTGAGGCTTTTCCAAAATACTACTTGAGCCACAAATGACTTGCTCTTGTCTTGCTATTAAATAGCCCCTGTCAGTTCTGAATCCATATAAAGCTTGTGGTAATGAACAGACATTTGTGTCCTGTGTCAGTGTGTTCTGCAGCTTGATAACCACCTTTTGTGGAGGAGCAGGTGAGATAATGAGGAAGGTTAGCTTGTGCTCATTAAGAGGATTGCTGTTATTTGCTGAGTGTTGTGTGAGTCAAGTACATCCCTGACTTTAGATAGGTTGTGAAGAGCCTGGGCAGTTCTGCTTAGCAGTAATTTCTGTACTTGTGAACTGTTTCTGCCAATCTCTAATTTACAGCCCATTTTTAGAACTTTAACTCAGATGTTGCTGGTGAGCAGTGGGGTTCCTTTCATATTCATTTGTGTCTTCTCTAAATCCCATTGAATTTAAGAATGATGAACCATAATTTAAGATCTGCAGTCTTATTTTGCTTTCTTCCTTTGGGGCCTGCTGTCTTGCTGAATTGTTGGCTTCACAACAGAGTGAAATTGTCAGTCTGGTCTCATTTTTCTTTCTTCTTGGCTTTCAGGAGCAGATAGTCCAACCTGTAGCAATGGAGTCATGTCCACAAAAAGCAAACAGAGTCACAGTAAATACCCAACACTGAGTTCATCATCTTCATCTTCCTCCTCCTCTTCCCCTTCATCTGTGAACTACTCTGAGTCCAATTCTACAGATTCTACCAAATCTCAGCAGCACAGTAGTACGAGTAATCAAGAAACCAGGTATTGTTTTTCCTCTGGAGACACCTGAGGAGGGGTGGCATGGTGAGAAAAGTCTCAGTCTGCTTTCTAAGGAGCCAGAAGGGCATCTATCCTGCCCTTCTGAACAGTATTTGCTATCTACAAGGGCACTACTATTCCCAGCACACACAAACCTGTTCTGGCTCTCCTGTTGTTGCTCAGGCTTGGAGGTTCATCTCATAAGGAATATTATGATGCCCTTGTTTCAGGCTCCAAGCTGTCCCATTACACTGATGCCATTGTGATAGTTTGCCCAGAAGCTTTCCCAGTCAGCCTGGTGTTGTCTCTGCTCCCTCAGCCAGGCACTTGTTCCTGCTGAGCAGCTTTCCTGCCCTGTACTGGGTGAGGCAGCAGCTCAGGCCACTGCTGGCTTGGTGCATTGCCCTCTTGTGTAATTTCCTTGGGCTACCTGTTGCCCTGTTCCTTCCTGGTGAGCCTGGGCCAGCAGTAATTTGTTTCATGCTGTGACAGCAGGTCAGACTGAGCCTCCCTTCTCCAAGAAGCCATAGGTGATCCAGCAGTTCAGTGCAGTCACTGCTGCCTTTGCTGAAGTGCAGAGAAGAGTGAGCTGTGGTCAAAGCTGAGCTTCCTTTGGGCTCACTCTCCACTCTGCTGTTGCAGGGCTGTCTCAGAGGGTGTCGTTGTGATTAAAAGAATCTCTTGCTAATTGCAGCTGGCACTCATCCTTTGAGTGCTGAGCACGGCCCGCAGGGCAGTTTGTAGGCTCAGTTGTGACCTCTGGAGAGCCGCCTAGCATGTAACTGAGTGAGAAACACTTGTTCAGACTCAATTTACCAGAATCATTTAATGATGCTGGATTTGTCATTCTTTTTTTTTTTTTGAAATGTAGAGCCCAAGTTCCAGTAAGATTTTCTCATAATTTCAGTTAATCAGTAGTTAATCAGCAGTCTCAGTCAGCTTGCTGTCTTGGACATTTAAGTGTTCAGTAGTGCACCATTTGCAAGGACTGGGGATGTATCATAGCCAAGATTAGCCCTCCTGTGCAGTCTCTGAGTGTGTTATCTGTTATCTGGCTGCTGTTTGCTGTCCCAGGGATCACCTGAAGGGAAAATGCAAAGCACTCTGCCCCCGGAATTATGACAGGCACTTAGGGAACAGAAACCTGCTTCATAAATTGTCTTCAGAAGCCTGCAACAATTTTTGCTGCACTGACTTGGACCATCTGGCTCCCTGTAGTCCCACTGGCACCTTTTCTGGTGTGCTGGCCATTGCTGGGCACTGTTTGGCACATGAGCTCTTCATTTCTTCCCTTTTTAATTTAGACATCTGACCTTTCTTCCCTCCTTTCACCTCAGTGACAGCGAGATGGAAATGGAGGCTGAGCATTACCCCAATGGAGTCTTGGAAAATTCATCCACCAGGATAATGAATGGCACCTACAAACACGAAGAGATCCTGCAGACGGATGAGTCCAGCATGGGTAGGTCCTCAGAGGCAGGAGGGTTAAAGGGAAATAGAAGGAGCTGGTGTCAAGAGTTAAAACTGTGGTTGGATTGTGGGGAAAAAGCATGTACTTTGGGCTGCTTTCCCCAGCCAGTGAATGAAGTGCCTGCTTCATGGGGAAAATTAAAATTAATCTGTCCTGGAACTAAAACTAGGTCTGGCTTTTCATACTCACAGCAGTGCTGGTGACATTTTGGAGCAGGGAAGGCAACAGGAGTCAAAGGTTGGTTCCATGCTGGTCATGAAATTGAGCTCAGAGCAATCCTGGCAGAAGTGCCTGCTGAGGAGCTGAGCTGGGCTGTGCCAGGCTGGTGATGTCCAGCTGCAGAGTGGCCTCAGCACAGCTGGTCAGCCATGGCTCTCTGTTTGTGGGTGCTTTAGCCAGGAGGGAGCAGATGAATCAGCTACACTACCTCTGAAACGGATTCCTCCAGTTACAGTGGCCCTTGTGGGCACTAATACTGGGAAACTGGTGGTGTTGGCATCTCTGACTGAAAGTTTTCCGAGTCCAAGATTTGTTAGCTCAGGGATTTCTGGGTTGTATACGCTGTGTTACATGCATGAAAGGGAAACAGACTGGAGCTGCAGGCTCCCAGGATTTTATCAGGAGACTTGATTTCTAGGTAGTCCTCGGGCATTAAACAGAGCTCAAATCTTCCCTGTACCTAACAAGCACTATGACAAACCCACTACTGGCTGTTGTAGGGCAGGGATCACAAAAAGCTTCCACTGGGATAAACTTAGGGCAGGAAGCAACTACCTGCTCCAGAAGGGGAAGGAGTTTGTGGGTATCGTGACACACAGTGGGCATTGGTGGGGAATGCAAGATGATTGTTCCTTCTCCACTGCTTTTCCTTAGAAGACAGCTGCCCCCAGAGGCAGCTCTGTGGAGGGAACCACGCTGCCACAGAGAGAATGATCCAGTTTGGACGGGAGCTGCAGATCCTGAGCGAGCAGCTTTGCAGAGAATATGGGAAGAATACCATGCACAAAAAGATGCTTCAGGTAAGCCTGGGCCTTGTGCTGCATTGCAGGAATTCTCTGGGCCTGGTCTGGGGTTGTGGGTTCCCTTGCAGACACCTGGGTAGCCCCCACTTCTGCACCTGCTGAGCGAGAAGGGACCTACGTGGGGATCAGAGATCAAAACATGAATGTAGAGCATCTACACCCAATTCTCAGCACGAGAGAGAAGAAATACAGCTCCTGCCTGGCTTCCTGGAGCAACTGCATGTTCTTCTTCTCTCCAGGTGACACTCTACCTGCCTTCCCATGCTGGCTCCCCTGCCAGGTAGAGGGGGCACTTTCTTTTCAGGAGGTAGGCTCCTGTCACCGTGGCGATGGCAGGAGGTGCCCCAGCTGGACTTGGTGGTTTTCCTGTGTGTGTGCAGCCCTGCCTGACCTCACTGTGCCTTTCTGTTCTCCCACAGGACGCCTTTAGCTTGTTAGCTTACTCAGACCCTTGGAACTGCCCCGTTGGCCAACAGCTGGACCCGATCCAGAGGGAACCTGTGTGTGCTGCTCTCAATAGTGCTATTTTGGGTAAGATCTGGTTCCTGTGGGAGTGTTCCCCTGGATGTACCTGCTCTCAAGGGCTGTCCTGTGGCAGGCAAGCCTGTGAGTGTTAGGGAAAGTTCAGAAATACTTGTGTTTAGCTTTGGCCTTTCTTTCTTTTGCTGGGGATGTCAGGGCAGTAATGCAGGAAGGGGAGTAGGAGGGAAGCCTGCAGAGAACAGATCCCCTGATACACTCTACTTTTGACTCCCTTCCTTGCATCTTCCTCAATGCTGCTCCCAAGGATGCTCCTCAGGATTTTCCTCCCCTGCTTACTGAAGAAGCCAAGATCTCTTTGATGCATTTCCCGCCCCTCTCCGTGCTCTGAACCCACCTGAATAATTTTGTGGGCTTTACCAGGGCTCTTTTCCATGCTGTATGGGTTAGCAGAGTCCAGCCCCGATATCATCCTACTTTGTAGGAGGGAATGCAGTTGCTCTGTTGCAGCATCTCCTAGGTGAAACTGTTTTCCATAGTGTTGGCTCTAAGGCATGGCAGAACCATAATTCCAGTTACCTTTGAGTTCATGTTGAACATGCAGAGTTGAATGCAGGCAGGGTTTTTCTTCCCTGTGAGCATTTCCTCAGTGTGTTCCCATCATTGCTGTGCCTGCTAGAGCCCAGAGAGCCTGGCTGCCTGCAGCCCAGTGTCGGAATCAGACAAGCCCTGTCTGATACTCTTTCCCTTATGGACTTAACTGTGCTGAGAGATCTCGTTATAGGTTCATTTTCCTCAGCTAGCAAGGCAGCTCCCCTGTTTCTGATGAACTTTGCTCTTCGTGTCAGCAGGATGGATCATGGTTGGACCCAGGTTTCAGCATTCTGTTGCCCTCCTCTCTGTCCTCAGCATTTATGGCTGTTCTTCCATTTTCCTTAGCCAATCATGTTCCGTGGCCCAGCACTTGTTGTTTGCTCCCTTGTCTTGAACCTGGTGTGCTGCCATCAGTGAGTTGCTGTGTCATTACTGATACTCCTGGCATCTCCAGCTACAGAAAAAACCATGGTGGAGAAATAATGAGGTCATGGCCTGACACCAGTTTGCAAGAAAGGGATTGATTTGTTCTAGGCAAGACCCTTGATCCTGTCACCAGAGCATGCTATGTCACTGCTCAGGTAACTTTGCAGGACACTCCCCAGTCTGGATTAGCTCAGTCCATCCACAGGGGTCAAATACTGTCCACTGGACAACTTCTGTGTCTCAGAAACCCATACTTGGCTCCTCTGCCCTGGGCTCACTGTGCCCAGGCAGAATTCCTGTAGGGTCTGCATCTCACACTGAGTGTGCCAGAAGGAGATTTAGAGGTTGTGTTCTGGGGGAAGGAACAACTTGATGGACAGGCCCATGAGGGCTTCTGTTCTGACTGAGTAGAGGAACAGAAATTGCATGTTTTGGGAAGGACAGTCCGTTCCCCTGACAGTCAGCAGTTGTTTGTCCAGTGCTTGAGGAGCATGGACAAGTTGCTGAGGGCTGTCACCAGGAGACGTGGTGTCTGGACACGCTTCATCACAAGGGCTACCAGACACCTTGTCTAGCTCAGCTGAGAGTTCCCTCAGCATGCCACTGTAAAGACATGGTGATGAGCGAGTGGGCTGGTCCAGGGTTTGGGCTGCTATGCAGCCTTGCACAAGTGGGAGAAATGGAGAGATTGCCTCTCACCTGGGGCCAGATCTCCTGCCTTATTGCTCCATGCTTTGATTTCTCATGTTTTGAGGGTTTTCTGGCAAACAGCAGCAGCAGCAGCTTTGCTGCCTTTTTGTTGCTCTGGCCACCAGAGCAGCACTCTCTCAAAGGCCCTGCTGAGCTGTAGGATGTGTCATGGGTGGTGGGGTGTGCGGAGCAGCAGCAGCACAGAGCTGCCAGTAGTCAGGATTAGCTTCCTTCCAGAGCCAGCACCTTCTGCCAGGGATCTGGGCTTGGTGCCCAGTCGGGACGGAGAGAGGCCTGAGAGCAGGTGAGCCAGCACCAGCCAGAACACCTCTTCTGAACAGCTCTCTTTCTTTGCCCCCACAGAATCTCAGAACCTGCCAAAGCAGCCCCCGCTGATGCTCGCCCTGGGCCAGGCCTCGGAGTGTTTGCGGCTCATGGCTCGCGTGGGCCTGGGCTCCTGCTCCTTTGCCAGAGTAGACGACTATTTGCACTGACCACCCGAGCGGGACGGAGCCGACGTCGTGGAGTGCTGCCCTTCACCCTCCATTGCTGCCACTCTGCACCACCACCTCGTTCGATAGCCTGACCTCCCTGCCACCGACACCCCTCTAGCACACACACACTGCCTGTGCAAGGATTGAGTGAGTCCCTCACTGTGTGGCTATTCCTGACCCCAGGAAGACTGGCAGATCTGCCCCGTCTCCCTGCCATTGCTGCGGCTCCAGCGGCACTCAGTATCTCGCTGGTTATTCTAATGTAGCGCCTTCTGATGTAGGGATTTTTCTCTTTGTTTTGATTTGAGTTGTTTCTCATGGTTCCACCAATATTTTATCTGGAGAGTTTTGCTGAGCTGGTTTATGCTGATTTACTGAGGAAGCTCGTCAAGTTGGGGACAGCTTGTTCTTTTCTTCCCTTCTCCCTCCATCGTGCACATACAGCATCATCCGTGCTAGTAATCCGAACTCTTCTCACAGTGGCAGTTCAGAGGGATTTTTTTTTTTTATTTTATTTGAATCATGTTTATTAAAAAGGTCTCTTCCACCTCCACAAAGTCATTGATGTATTTATTGCCCACAGACTCGGTCCCAGCCGCACACATCATACAACCCCTCAGGGGGCCAGGTGAGGTAGGTCCTGTCACACACTAATGATGGGAATTGGAGGAGCCTGGTCCTTCGTGGTGCCTGTCTTCAGAGCCCGAGGCTCTCAATCTTGGCTTTGTGAGTGGGAAGAGTAGAAGATTGACATTGCCTGCGTTGGTGGTTGTGCTGTAGAAGCGTCTCACAGCCCTGAGAAAGAGTTAAATCCAGCTCTCTGAACAGCTGGAGGGACAGGACTGATTAATATGAAGTCATCTGCCGCTGTATGTGCAGAACCAGGTCATGTGAGTTGGCCGTGGGTGATGCCCTGGTGGGCTGACAATTTTTAATTAAATAACAAGTCCCCCTTTTTCTCCATGGAGGAGGGCTCTGCCAGTAACTCAGTAATGACAGTATTTCCTGCCCTCTCCCATCCCTGTAACACTGATCTAAACGAGCACTTCTAAATTTTGGAAGTGTCTGGAGAAGTGTCTGAGCTGTGCTTGTCCTTGCAGGTGGGACAAGCTGAGGTCAGGTTGCAGGTTGGGGTCAATACCAGCTTTGTTGGGCCTGAGCCGTTCAGAAAGGAGCAGCAATGTTTCTTTAGGGATTATTAAGATAATTATCCAAGTTTCAGGCCCAAAAGAGACCAGCAAGGATCTGTGGGTGAGTAACCTCCAAGTAAAATGGACTAATGTGTCCATGCTGTGTGCCAGGCCCAGGGACTCGAGTGCTACCAAGCATTCGGACCACCTGTGAGCGTTTCTGAGCATGTTCTGTTACCTGGTGAGGCTGCCTGGCAGCACCGTGTGCTTTGCATCCTCTGCTGTACCATTAGGAGATGGCAGGTTTAGCTTGGCTGCACAGGAGGAGTTGGAATTCTGCACCAAATTAATTTTAGGTCAGTAGCTCTGGGGAGGACTCGAGGGAGCTCCAACCAAACATGAATTTTACTGCTGTTCATGAATTTTTTTTTTTTTGGAAGGTCAGTGAAAGATGAACAGGTTTTGTTGGGGTTTGTCCTTAAAATGGAGGTTAGCCTGTGCCAGGACTTCAAGCAGCAAGAGAGCCTGTGTGCCACTGAGAAGGAAAGTAACAGCAGCCCAAAGCTTTAAGGATTTTCTGGGTTTCCAGGCTGGATTTGCTGCTGGCACATGAGGTCTGAAATCAAGGCAGAGCAGGGGAGCAGGTGCCAGGGCAGACTGTGGCAGTGAATGTGCAGATGGTGTTGGAAGTGGCTGGGAACATTATCCCTGCCTCTGGTGAAGGTGTGCGGTGTGTAGGGGCAGTGCTAGAGCCGTGGTGGTCTAAGAAAACAGGAGCTTAAGAGATGGAGGGGATATTTTTATCAGATCATTGGTACAGCTGCAGAAAGCAGAGGGAGCCCTACCACAGCTCTTCTTCCAGGGAGACAGAGCCAGGCAGAGAGCTGCACCAAGCAGAATTGAACTTGCCTGCCTGGGGCTTCTGTTCCAGCTCTGGGGAACAGCTCATGTGCCTGAAAGCTCATCTGTTGATTTTCAACTCTGCTGATGCATCTTAGCCCAGCCTGCCGTCCTTGCCTTGCTGCAAACTGCAAGTGCACAGATAACTCAGTGGGCAGGTTTCCTTCCCAAAGCCTCTGGTCCCAGGCGTGCCAAGGCAGCATGTGACTCCCTGGTGGGATTCTCCTGTAGGCTTTCCATTCCTTAGACTGACAGCACACTGCTGGGCTGACTGTAGGTACTGAGGCTGGAATACTCCAGGACCTTGCTTTGCCTCCCCCATTTGGCCCCTTCCTCTGCTGTTGGTCACCCCTTTGCAGCAGTCTGGCTGCAGTCAGACCTGTCTCTCATCTTTGTAGCAACACCATCTTTATCTCTTTCTGAGGTTTTTTTTGGTTCCTTCTCTTTGTGGTTTCTTTAAGCCAAATCTCTTCATCATGTGTCATATTAATGCCCCACTTGGTCTCTCAGCAAAGCTTTGCTGACTGTCCTAGAGCGCCTTTTTTTATTTTGGTTTCGCTACAAAAATAAAACAAGAGATGTTCCTAGATATCTGGTTATTTTGGTGCCAAGAAATGTGCGATGGATGTTATTTAGGTTTTTTTAATTTATTTCAAGTGTTCTGGTGGTTTCACTAGTGGGTTCTGCTTCTTGTACTCAGATTCTGACTAATGTGGCCATGACTCAGTATGGGGAAGATAAGTGTGTTTGTGGTGTGTGGTGGGACGTAGGCCTCAACCTACCCCTGATTCCTAGATGGGATTTCTGATGGGGTTTTCCCAGGTTGTATTTCAAAGCCTCTTGCCTTTGAATCTCCCTGGCTGCTCTTTGATGGTTCTTGTCGGCTGAAACTTGGTTTGGATTATTGCAGTAGTTTGTAAAAACAGAGCTAAAGTGAATTGGGGTCTATAACACTGAATGTGGCTGTACACTTAACCAGAGGCTACATGGCAATTCAAAAGTTACTTTTGTAAAAATCATTTGGGATTTGTTATTCCAAGTGCCTCGAGCAACCTGGTCACTGCTCCTAAGAGTCCTTCAGTAAAGCCATGCAAATGACTGGAGCCTGTGGGAGAAACTGCTGGTTTCCCATCTCTGGGTGAGGGGACAAGGACTCAGCTGCAGCCCTGTGCTGTAATGCTGATGGCACTGGATAGACACTTCCATCGTGTGTGCTTGACTCAGGTTGCCCTCTGCTGGGCTGGCTTCAGATCCTGGGAGAAGGTTTTGCAGAGCTCAGCTGGACTCTGCACAAGCAGCATTCCTCAGGCCCAGGAGAGGCTCTCCAGCTGCGTGTCCTTCCCAGGACCTGGGAAATGCCACTGCTGGGACAGCTCAGCCTCTTGCAGCTCTGCTGTGGGTTTGAGTCCAATGCCCGGCCTGTTAAGTGGCCTTTTGAGAGGAGCATTTTGAGAACTCCAGACCTGGAGCCTTGGTTAAAGTGTCCTTCAGGAGTTCTGTGGACAGAGCTTCATGGAGCTGAATTACATCAGCAGGCTTCTTTCCCCATGGACAAGGGTTCATACTGCCCCCACAAGCAGAGAGTGAGAGCATCAAGAGTGCATTGGGAGAACTGTGGAGTGAGATGCACTGGAGTAGCTGGGATAAGTGTTTCTTGGAGGAGTGTCCACCTCATACACCTGGTACTCCAGCCTGTGACCATCTTAGTGGCTCTGCCGGATGCATTCCAGTTTGTGGGTATCTCTCCTGTGCCAGGGGAGCCAAGTCTTGTTCCTCTTCGTTCCTCTTGTTCCTCTTGGCACCGTCTTGTTCCAGATGATTCCTCTTGCTGCTCCACGAGCCTAGCCTAGCAAGTATTTAACCAAAGCTAATTCAAGACTTAGAGTGTTGAGAGAGCTCTCAGTCAAGCTCTCCTGTGAGCAGGGTGGGCATCCTTCAGTGTGCCCCCAGAGCCAGCTGGTTTTGGGAAAACTTCTTGCTGCTACCAGCAATCCCTTCTTGCTTCTCTGCCTCCCACAATCCCAGTATCCTCCCAGCTGCATGACCGCAGTGCTGTCTGCAGTGCTGGGTGCTGTGGGAGCTGCTCCAAGACCTGGGCCAGCTCTGTGGCTCGTGTCTGTGCCAAGCATAGATGTGGCAAACTCCAACCGCCCTTCTTGGCTTGTTCTTCCCTGCTGGCCTAAAGGGGCAGGTCCACATGGGACAGTCCCTTTTTGCCCCCATACAGCATCCTGTCAGCCTGCAGCTGGGCTGGCTGCAGCACTTCTGCCATTCTTTTGGAGGCTGTTAGGAATTGAGCCCTTGTGTGTGGCCAGCAGAACGGAGAGGGACTCCCAGTGAAGCCCCGGACAGTGTGCAGCATCCAGCTCTTTGGGGGAGGTTGTCCAGTGAATGCTCTCCCTCAGCCCCATGTGAACCAAAGCTGGAGCTTGTTGCCTTGGGATGTGTGAAAGGTGTGTGGTGAAAGGTGGATGCTACAGCCTGTTTCTGTTTCCAGCATCCTGCTGGTCCTCGCTGTGCTGCTGCCCACCGAATTCGGACACCGGGAGGTGCAGCTGTGGCTGGCATGGAGAGTGGGCCCCTCTGGGAGTGTTCTGAGGTAACCATTCCTCATGGTTACCTCCACCTAGGATCTTCCCATATCCTTCCTTCTTCTTTTTTCACAGTGACATCTCAATCTGTCCTCAAGCTGTGTCCTTGTTTTTCACGTTTTATTAAGGCATCTTTACCATTCTTTAAATAGCTTTGTTCTTGAAGCTGCCTTGAGAAACTGGAGCAACCAGAGCTGCTGGAACTAGTTCTGGGGATTGAATGTATCATCTTCCACCGTGGCTATCAGGGATGATGAACCCTCTCCTCCTTCAGCAAAGCAAACCAGGCTGGATTGCGGCTGTGCTTTGGTACCTGTCTGTGTTAATGCGTAGCACGTGTTGCTTGGACACAGTTTCAGAGTTCTGCTGTCGTGGGGTTGATTGAGAAGGTGGCAGCCAGGCTGTAGAGCAGTGTTAAGTGCCATGAAGCTGTGTGGTGCACCACATGGGATCAGGAAGTTCTTCACATGAAAAAGCAGTGCAGACTTGAACTGCCCCGTGGCAGCAGGTGGAGAGAGAGGTCCCTCATGCTGCAGTCCTGGGTGCAGTGAGGCCCCGTGGAGCTGGTCACAGCCTGGGAGAAGGAACAAGGGGCCCCAGTCCACCCAGGAGTCCCCTTTGCAGAAGGAGCATCTTCCTTCCAGCCCTGCTGGTGTGAGAGCAGCCTCAGTGGTGGGTCAGGGGGAGAGCAGGTCTCTTGTGGAGAGCAAGTGTTGGGTCTCCAGCTGTACCAAGGTGTTTCTGCAGAAGGACTTGGTGGGGATGTGCCAGGGGACATGCTCTGGGGTGCTGCCCCAGAGTGATGGAGGATGAGTGATGGAGGGAACTGCAGTCCAGCAGTTCTTGGTCAGAGCCAGAGCTGGCTGTGAGCCTTGTCCCATCTGCTGTGTAGGGGCAGAGAACCTGGAGGAAGCGTTGCTGGGGCTGTGCGTGGGGAGCTACAGCAGATTTGGGAGGAAAAGGGAGGAGCTGAGAGCCTGGAGGCCTCTTCCATAGGCAGCACTAGCTGCTCTCCACCATCCTTCCCTGCAACAAGAGGTGGCAGGTGATGGATGAGTGAACCTGGCGTGTCTGTCCCTCTCCCCACGTCCCAAACCAGAGCTCAGAGCCTGCAGCTTGAGCTGGAGCAGTGCCCAGCAAGCCAGGGCATCATCCAGGCTTGAGGAGCACACGTCCTGCCAGCTCTTTTATTTCCAAGAGGGGGGCTTAACTCTCTCCTGCTCACAGGAAACCCATGAGTCCTGTGTGGAATTTACACTCACACCACCACAGAACCATTCCTGGAGGCCGTGCAGACCTCTGCTCCTTGCTGAACGTCCCATGGCCAGGCAGACACCTTTTCTCTGGTCACTCCGCTTGAGTCCAGGTGTGTGCTTGGATGTTTTTTGCTCGGGAGGACTTTAGCTGCATCCTTCCTCCAGAAGGGAGCACAGAGGGATTTTTATATGCTGGGCTTCTCACAGGCTCAGACTTGGAGAAAGGAGAAGCAGCAGCAGCTCTGGGGATAATCCGGATTTTAAAGAAAATTTGACAAACACAAGTGTGGTGACTTCCAGACCAAGGACTGCACCAGCGTTGGATTGGGATCGCGGCTCTCGGTCCCGCCCATGCAGCCGGGGAGGCAAGAGGAGGCTGCGGCCCCTGAAGCTCTCGCATGCAGCAGCGCAAGCCCCAGGACCTGCCCAGCACGCAGTGAACTCTTCTCTCCTGCTGGTTGCTCAAAACTCAGGTATGAAATGCTCAGCTGGAGCACGGGGCGCGAGGTCTCCGCAGGTTTCCCGGCAGCCCTGGAGGAGCGGCCGCCGCTGGGCACAGCTCCCTGTGCCACTCCAGGCTTCTCACGGCCTTCGGGAGGGAGTTTCACCTCTTTGGTACAACATTGGCTACGTGGACATTACACAAACTGTGCACATTGGTTCAGTCTACGCTTAGTATTTGTGAATTAAGTTATCTGACGCTTCGCATGAAAACTTCAAAAAAGGGGGTCGGGGGGGGTGGATTTTAACTGAGAAAAAGCCTATGAAAATATACTGGAAATATGGTAAAGAAATCGACATTCTGCTGTATATTGACAGAATTATTTTTATTAAAATACACATCCATGTGCAAGAGCCAGTGTGGAGCCGTGTGCTTTGTCTGTCTCTGCTCACTGGGGAAGGCCACTTGTGTCCCCTCTGACAGGGCATGCACAGTCCTCGAGGCGTTTGTCCCCCAGTATCTGATTCTGCTTCAGCTTTCCTTTCCACCACTGCTTCCTCCCATGGTGTTCACAGTTCCTGGGCAAAAATGTCATTAGGGATGTTTTTCCTGTGCCATTCAGTGTCCTAGAAAATACAGCCCTGAAGCGTTTTCTAACCATGAGCATAAAACACTCATGAAGCTTTCGGCTGAGGATCATTTGCCACATTCCTTGCTTTCACCTTTCTGAGCTTTTCCCATGTATGTTTGCACCTCTCCCATGAGAAGATGGACCAGCAGCCTGGTTTTAGTATCTGGGATCCCACGCTGCTCCCACCCTTCCCCGGCCCTGCAGAGGGACAGGCAGCCAGGACACCTCTGTCCAGCCGAAGGGGTTGTGTCCTCACCCTCCTGGTACTGTGGGCAGTGTTTCTCATCTCCCTCAGATACTTTGCAGTGGCCACCGGCATATTTGGAAGCTGTCAAGGTATTAAGGGTTTGGTAGATCAGTATCTTCTCCCAGAACCCTCCCCTGAATTCTGGAGCACCTGCAAAGCCCATGGGGCTCTGAGGATGTACAGCCTTGCCTAGGGGTGAAGGTAACCTCACCTTTGGGTCCTGGACCTGTGAGTCAAGGCCTGGCTCCACCATCGCATCCCCAGTGAAGCACACCGGGGCCAGGCACAGTTTGCTCCTGAGAAATACGAGCTTGTGGCACAGGTTTTTTTTGGTTGCAGCATGCCCTGGGCTTGTAGGATCTGCTGCTTGGGCTGGAGAATCAGGAGAAATTCAAACAGCAACTTGTGGTAATGAGTCTTTATTATAAATATTTGCTCCACAGGCACATCTTGGCAGGGCAGTGACAGCAGGAGGAGCTCGGTAGCTGGCTGGTCCGTGGCACTGTGACACCTCATCCTGCCGGGGTACAGGATGGCTCCTCCTGCAGTGACGGTGCCCCCTGCCACAGCACCCTTTGGAGAGGAGCTGCCAGCGCTGTTGGCTCCCTCCAGAGACGGGAGGGCTGCATGGGCGAGTCAGGTGGTAGATGGATTTCATTGTTTCCTTTGAAGCCGTTTTATGGCTTTCTTCACCCACTGCTTCTTGGGGTCAGCACAAATCTCATCACCATTGGCACCCAAAAACCTGCAATGAGAAAGCGAGGAAAAAGAGTGAAAACACGAACCATGAGCCATTCCCTTCCCGTGCTCTATTTCTCCCTCCCTTTGTGCAGCCCCATCCTGGATCGAGGCTTGGAGCCCTCTCCAGCAGCCCCTGCCCTCCTTGGGCTGACGGTGAGTGTCTGAATCTTCCCAGACCACTGGCATTAGCGGAAAGCACTAAAACCTATTTTTTCCCCTCTTTGCCCACCCCCCAGAGCTGCTTTCCTACCACAGCCCGCCCTGGCTGGGACTGAGCTGTCTGTGGGGCAGGATGGGATGGGGGAGCTGCTCCAGGTCTGGGATGGGAAGCAAACCCTGGGATACTCACACAACTGCAGGCTTGGGGCAGTCTTTGGATGTCTCGTAGAAGCTTTGAGGGTGTCGGATGGGTTTCAGTGCGTACTCAAAGCAGCATTCCACGGGTGCAAAGTGGGCTGTGGAGGGAAGGGGAGATGATGTGAATTGCATCACCAGACAACGGCACTACAGGATTTGGAACACAGAATGGGGGCTGTGGGGCATCTCAGCAGCTCCCACAGCATCCTATGGCAGGGGTTTGTCACCCTTCAGGACAGCAAGCACAGGACTGGGACATGGACAGCAGTGGTGCGGGGGACAGCCTGGGACCTGGCACCTCGCAGCCCAAATTGCTGCAGCCCCCACATTACATGGTAAGGTCGGGGTGCTCAGTCTGGTTTTGGGGGTTTCCAAGGCAGGGGCCCAACTTGCAGGATGTTTTGGAAGGCTCCAAACAGCTACATGTTCTCCCTCCCTCCAATCACTTGCTCATCCAGCTGAGACCTGGGGAGCAACTGCCAGAGCCTGCTCCAAGCTCCTGCAGCCTCTCCCCGGGTCTGGCTTTGCTGAGACCACCCAGCACCTTCTCCATCCATCCCTTCACCCTGGGATGTGCTGCCCTGCCCTGACCAGGGGGTTGCTCCTCCTGTCAGCAGCACCATTCCCGCTCCCTGCTGGGGTTTCCTGCCCGACCTCCCCAACAGGACATCCCCCGTGGGGCCTCAGAGCCCCGACCTGCAGCAGTGGCCCCCGAGGTTCCTTACCTGTAGTGTGGTGCAGGGAGAAGGTGAGGAGCAGGGTGAGCAGCAGGACAGTCCTTGCAGGGAGCATGGTGGCTGTGTGGTGGCTCTTCCTCCGTGCTCTGTGCCGCCCTGCCCGGTGGCTGTGGCTGTGGCTCTCGCCGCGCCGTCATTTATCCTCTGCCTGCCGCCCACTCGGGCTGCATTTCCAAAAATTTCCGACCTGTTCTAAGAAGCGAAGGGTCAGGGGAGTTTCTGTCGTTTATTTTTGGGACGCATCCAGCGGTGGGTGGAAAAGTTTGAGGAGCAGTTCTGCATTCTAAGGAAGAGCCATGACGTGGTAAGGAGCTTCCAGGAGACTTTCGCGGAACTGAAAGCAGATTAAAACCATCTTCCCATGAGGGCAGAACATCACGTCTGGTGCCTGTCTGTTCGTTTCCAACAGGAGAGACAGCCCACAGTGCCTGAGCAGGGACAGGTCATGGGTGAGTTTAATTGGTTTGCCCAGATTGTCAAAGGCCAGTGGCTGAGTCCCATCCAAAGTGACCTCCCCAGCCACCTTGGCCACACAGAGAGCACTGGGTTAGGCAGGAAAGCACGATGGGATGGATTGGGATGGGATGGGATGGGATGGGATGGGATGGGATGGGATGGGATGGGATGGGATGGGATGGGATGGGATATCAGGCGGGAGAAGCCACACTGGACCGATCCAGGAGGGACCCCAGAGCAGGGGGTGTCAGAGGTGCTTTTGGTGGGTTCAGCAGACTCTATAGAAAGGGAAGAAATGGGGCAGTGGCAGTGGGGTGTCTGAGGAGAGTCTGGGTCTGAACACAAGTCTGAGCCCAAGTGTTGCCTCTGCCTCCCACACCAGCACTGGGATTGAAATGAGAGTCAGGGGGATGGAGGCTTGTGGCCACCAGTGCACAGACAGGGCATTCCTGCAGGGAGATGAGACAGATCCTACCACAGCCCCAGGAGCCAGAGAGGAGGGGCAGGTGGCACAGATCCCGATGACAGCACCACGGAGCACTGGGGGACATCGGCCCAGCTTCCATGCAGGGATCTGCCCCCTGGGAAGGCAGATGCAGCTGTGTGTGAGGAGGGGGTGAGGTCCTGGTGGGAACCCACATGGGATGATGCTGAGCAGGAGCACAGGAGGGGACCTGGCTGTGGCTCGGAGGATGAGGCAATCCAAGGCTTCTCAGAGGGGAAGAAAGGTGGAAATGGGCTTCTTTGAAGATTATGTCATGTCTGCATGACTTCTCTGAAAGGAGAAAGGAGAAGGAAACAGATCAAATGTGCTGAAAATGCTGGTTTAGAAGAAATGGTCTGCAGGACATGGGGTCTGCTGGCCTTGCATGGGGCAGGGTGGGCACGCAGAGAGCTGGGCACAGCCCCACTGGGTTCTAGTGCCACTGTCCCCAGGCAGGGCTCTGCAGGGAGAAAATGCCTGACACTCAGCAGCCCAAGTCCTCTTCTATGGACTTTGCATCACCCCCAGGTTCTCCTGCCCTGCCTGTCCATGTCCCTGACGCACAGACCCTTGGGCCCAGCAGCCACCAGGGTCACGCCAGCTCCTAGGCACTGGTTAAAAGCACAGGACTGTAATTAAGGGAGAACTGAGCTAATGGCTTTTTCCAACCAGCACGTCCTGGCACAGAAAACCTCATGTGCCGACCCTGAGCTCCTTTTTCAGGCTTGTTTGAGGCACACAGTTGCTCCTACTTACTCCTGTCCCCAGAAGCATCAGTAGATGTCTCCTCTATCTGCTCTTCACAAAGCAAATCGGTGCACGTTGGGTGTTTGAAGGCCTGGAAAGGCCCCACAAGGCTCTGGAGGACTGGGCTTCCCTCTGTGTCCCTGCCCCAGCAGCGGACCTTTGGGTTTGGCTTTAGTCTTCTCCAGCCTCTTCTGCAGCACCTGGGGCGTTCCCAGCAACCTCCTGAGCCATCCCCACCAGTGGTGCAGCCTCTTCCCAGGCGTGGAGCTCCTGGTTGGGCAAAGGCAAGGGCAAGGGGAGAGAAGGGGGGTTACAGACTCTGCACAGGATTTTATGGGTGTCCAAACCACCCACGACCTCACTGTAATTAATGACTGAATACAAATTTTCTGACTGAGGAAAACTCCTACTTTGGAAATTAAAATGGATAGGCACGGACAAAGAAAGCAATGCAGAGATGGGAAATATTCTCTGCCTCATAAAATGCTTTGGGGTTTGAGTGGGTAATCACAAAAGTTAATACTTTAACAGAGAACATGAACTAACTGCACATGATAGATGTCGGTGTCGGGCTGGACCTGCTTCCCCCGCCCGAGCCCTGAGGTCTGTGCTGCATCCGAGCCACGGCCGTCAGGAGAGGGCACCAAGTCCAAGCAAACAGGGTGACTCCCTGGTCTGAGGACTCCTGAAGCAGACAGGCGACAGTTCAAGAGGCTTCTGCAGGCTGAAGCCTCTCCTGGTGCGCCCAAAGTTCCACCTTCTTGGTGCCTGGGACACCTCAGGTTCCAGACCTGCAGTGTGTCAGGGTCACCCCTCAGCTCTGGGTGGGTTTTGCCTCTGCTGTGAAAGCATCCCTGGAGCTGCTGCAGCCAAAATCCCCTTCCCCAGGAGCTGGGAGTGCTGGCAGCAGGGCTCTCAGGGTGGCTGTTGCTCAGGGACTGCCCGAGCATCATCTGGCTGGTAGCAAGTGATGGTTTTTTTATCACTTGGTGGGGTTTTTTTGGTAGGTTTCATTTTTGGTTGGTTCTCCTTTTTTTCCTGCTTATTGAACCGTCACAGGGAAAGGAGGAGGAAGTAGGGTGACATTCAGAGTTGCAGCACTTATCTTCCCGGGTCACTGTTACACATGAGGGAGCTCTGCTCTGCTCCCCATGGCTGAACCCCTGCCCACCGCTGGGAAGGAGAGAATGAATCCCTTAGTTTGCTTTATTTATTAAACTGCCTTTAACTCACGACTTTCCTCACTCTTGCCCTTCCAGTTCTGCTCCCCCTCCCAAAGCCCTGGCAGGGATCACTGCTGAGCTCTCCAGGGCTGTATGTGCAAGAATCCCTTGTCTGATTCAGCATCCCCTGACTGTCCTATGGGCCCAGGGAGCTCTGCAGAGGAACCCTTCCTGTGCAGCCCAGCTCAGAGACACCACAGGCCTGGGCACACGTGGCAGACAGGCTGTGCTCCCTCACGGGGCAGCACATGGGACAGGCTGAAACTTCTAAGCCTGAAACTGATGGCAGTTTTGCACCTAAAAACCCTCAGAGGAGTCTTCAGCCCCTTTTGGGTCCCCTTGAAGTCCCATCCATCCCCCTCCCTTCCTGCCCTAGTGAGACCCAGCGGGAAGAGCCCCCATCCTAGCCCTAGTTGCGGGGCTGGGAGAAGAAAGGACACCACTCTCCAATATCACATGAAGTAAACTTTAATTTGTGGCTATGATCAGCAGGTAGGTGCTGGCGGGGCCAGCAGCTTTCCAGGAGCTGATGCCCAGCTGTGGATGCAGCACAGGGCTCTGGGGAGTCGGTGCCCTCTCCCAGCAGCTGGAACATCCATAGCCCCTTCTGGGAGGGCGACTGCAAGCCTTCCTTCCCACCAGGATGTTGAGAAGCCTGAACCCGGGCACCCACTCTACATCATGGGGCACGAAGTAATTTCTTTTTTTGAAGCTCTTCAACTGCTGTCTGCACCCACTTCTCCTCTGGGTTGGCACAGAGCTTGACTCCTTTCTTGGTCTCAAACCTGCCAAGGTTAAAGGCGAAGCTTTGTGAGGAATGACAGCTATGGTTCCACTTGCACCCACACCATCCTCCCTCCCCTGCACTCCTTCTCCTTTCCCTCTGTCCCTGGGTGCTGCCCCTGGGTGCTTGGTGTCCTACAAGCAGCTCATCCTGCAGCCCAGCACCTCTAGAGCCTGTGCAGAGCCTTCAGGAGCTGTGATGGCCTTGCAGAAGTGCCCAGACAGTCCCATCCTCCCCTCTTCATGCTGGAATATCTCAGAGACTACGCCGACCCGTCCCTGTCCTGTCCCCAGGAGGAACAGATGAACCGAACCAGTGGTGGCCCAGGAGGCAGCACAGCAGTAGGGAAGTTGCCAGGACTTACACAATTGCTGGGGAAAAGCATTCCCTGGGAGTTGAGTAGAAGCCCACGAGGCTGGCCACCCGGAGCCGGCCCCTGACGTAGCCGAAGCAGCACTCGGCCGGAGCGTAGGGGGCTGGGGGAGACAAAGAGAGACGGTGAATGCTGGCTCTGGGAGGCAGCCTGCCTTCAGGGCCTTCCCCTGTGACAAGGCTGATGGACACAACACCCCCCAAGCTCTGCAAATGCTGCCATGAGGAGCCCCAGGTGCCCTCCTCCTTCCTTCCTGGGGCAGAAGGATGCTCCAGGGTATTCCCCCAGCCCTGCAGCAGCTCTGCCAAAGCCAGCCAGCCCCAGGAGCAGGCTCCATCCTTCTCTGCACCCCAGGATGTGCTGCTCTGCCCTGGCCTGGGGTTGCTCCTCCTGCCAGCAGCACCATTCCTGCTCCACACTGGGGTTTCTTTCCTGACCACCCCAATGGGACAACCCCAAGTCCCAACCAGCAGCAGCGGCCCATGAGGTGCTTTACCTGCATCAGAGCATGGGGAGAGGGTGAGGAGCACCACGAGCAGCAGGACTGTCCTTGTGGTGAGCATGGTGGCTCTGGGAGGGCTCTTCCTTGCAGGATGCTGCTCTGCTCAGCTCAACTCTGAGCTCAGGCAAGGAGGTGCTGCAATTTATCCTCTCTACTCCTCCTCCTCAGTTATCCTTTTTCCAAAGAATTTGAACCAAATTCAAGAAAAAGTACCACTTCATTGCTTGTGGGGATTTCCACGTCACATGGGATCAGGACTACAGACAAGTGATACCTGGAAAGACTAAATAAATTATTTCAGCTTCTGTGCTCCCCCAGACAGGAAAAACCACGAGGGAAGTGAAATCTTCCCCTCTGCACATGTAAACTCAAAAGCTCCTGGGCCTTCGGAGAGGGGGCTCGCAGCCATAGGGAAGGCAAAGCAAGGTTCCATGCAAGGTCCCTCAGCCCAGAGCCAGCACAGACATGCTGGAGATGGCTGGAGGGCTTGTGAATCCTGGGAAGCAATTACAGGGACACACAGTGACTGCTGCTGCCACCAGCCCTCTGTGGCATGAAAGCGGCAAGTTGGCAAATACTGGCAGAAACTGTGTCACATTCGGTGCTGGTACAAGTTTTCCACCAAAAATCCCTGTTTATAGCTGGGCAGTGTGGGGAGAAAAGAGAAGGGGGTGCAGCCGAGCCCTTCCTTGTGGACAGGGCTGGCTTAGCCCCTGGCTTCAGGGCAGGGCACGAGCCAGCATCAGGCCGAGGGGAACTGATGGAAAACTTGCTGTTCAAAGGTTTTGGGTGTCTTTCCTTCATCTTCTTCCCTCCACAGCCTTGAGGCACCCCAGCTCCTGCAGGGACCTGCTGAAAGGGGTCAGCCTCTCTGTGTTAACCTAGGGGACAGTCCTCCCCCCTGTGCTGGGCTCCCCTTTCCTCAGACCTTGTGAAGGTCTAAGGAGCCCCTCTGTAGGTCCTTGTCAGTCATGCTCAGCTTGGACACTTTTTTCACCTTTCCCTCTTTTTAACCTCTCTTTTCAAGACTCTAAGTGGATGCATGGAGCAGTGGGGTCCCATGCAGATGCCCTGGCACCACGGTCCTCCCTCACCCCCTGTGAACTACCCAAGGGGCCACCTCAGGCCCTTCTTCACATTGGCACCCCCAGCCACTCTCTGGAGCAGGACATTGTGCCTGGGACTGTCATCCCTGGATGTCTTTTAAAAATCTTGGGAGAAAAACCACCCAATGCTGAGAACTGCTCTGGTCATGCCCAGCTCTCCCCGAGCCCAGCTTCAGTCAGACACGTTTCCTGCTGACAGAGGCTCAAGATCCACTGCTCTGGATGGACCTCGAGAAGCTCTGCAGAGCTGTGTTTTTTTTCCTGGCAGAAGATCTGGCCTAGGATGCTCTGCTTCCCCTTTCTCAGGACATGAAGCCATGTCTGTTGGAGCCAGATGACTCACAATCCCTGAAGACCTTTTGATGTTTCTTCTTTTACACTTTGGAAAGGGAAAGGCTCGTGTGCAGGCATGCATTGTTAATTGCTGGAAAGCCCCTCTGCTGGCCCACGTTTTCCTTTCATTTGAATGGACTCTGAAGAATTTACTTGGTACATAAAAAATAAACAGCATCCTTGTTACTCTGCAGGAGGAGGAGGAGGAGGGAAGCTGAGGGGACACATGCCAAGGCAGGAGAAAGGGGACATCACCCGGTGCCTGAAACCTGTCCCCAAGGAGGTGGTGGGAGGGTTTGGGATAAGCTTTCAGTTTTCTTCTGCTCTACTCAGTCACTTTGAGTCTTCTCCATTTACAATACGGGACATCCTTGTTTTACTTTTATTAAACCCTCAGCTTTCCGAGTGTAAAGCTCCTCCACATTTCTTTGGGGAGCTCACTCCAGGGTCTCCACAGCTCCATTTCAAAGCTCTGATTGACTCAGGATGCAATGACAAACCAAAGGCGATTCTCTTCTTCCTTCCCAAAATCCCTGTGACTGCAGGTACAGCCGTGCCAGGTCCTACAGCCTGGAAAGACACTCTAAAATTAGAAAGATGAGAATCTCTTCCAAAGTCTGCTTCCTACAGATGGACACTGGGGACCACCAAGAACTGGAAGCCGTTGATCTGAGATGCATCCTGTGCGGGAAGTTCTGCCTGGAGCCACGAGACACGGAGGCTGCGGGAAGGCCGTGCCCAGGAGCCCTTCCCCGAGGTTCTGTCTGCCCTAACTCACTGGGCAAGCTCGTCCACAGGCACAGGGACAGAGCAGAAACTCACTGGGGGCAGGCAGAAAACCCTCCCAACTACAGCCAAGAGGAGGCAGGGGTCAATGCACCCGCACCAGAAACTGGAAGTGGCCTTGTCTTGCTGAGGAAGAGAAAAAAATGGATCTGATGTCAGTTTTCTCAAACACACTGAAAATGAGACAGTTTTCCATTTTTATCCAATGAGGTCAATCAACTACCTCAGGGTTAAGTGGAGGATGGACCTGGGGTGTGAAGGAGATTCCGCACTGGAGAGGCTTCTGTGTCAAGTAACAATGAGGGGAAATTATCATGATGAGGACTTCAGGCTCCTTTTTACAACCTAGACCCTTTAAGAGCTCCTAGAGTCTAGGCCAGCAGCAGACAGATGCTTCAGCTCAGCTTTTAAAGCAAAGCTGAGATAACAGAAAAAATAGGACATGGAAGCAATTCCAGTCTAATTTTTAGCGATTTAATTCTGAACAGTTAGTCCTGATAATTTCAAGATGGCACTAGAACAAGCCATGAATTTATCTGCTCCTTAGTGTTTGATTAGGATAAAATCCCAGCAATCAGAAAAATAAATGCAGTTAAAGAATGTGATGACTAAGGCACAGTAAGGTACCTAGATATCGTAAAGAAAATGTGTTTGTGATGGAGTTATGGTCAGAGTCAGCAAGCTGACATCACATCCCTCCTTGGAGGGTGACTCTCACTTGTTTCTATCTTTTTCTTTTCTTTTTTCTTTAATTATTTGCTTCATGGCAGAATTCAAGGGTGAATTCTGAAGGCTCAAGAAATGAGCCTTCCTCCATCACCCGGCTCGGCCACCGAAGAGGTCCCAACCACCTCTGTGTTACCCAGGGGGGACTCCATCAACAAGAGCAGCCCTTGCAGTGGCACCGACAGGGAGACAATCCTCATCAAAGTGGAGATTAAGGAAATGCAAAGCCCAGAAGAGCCACGGCCAGGCAGCAGAGCCGTGGCTGTGCGCCCTGAGAGCCAAAGCAGCCGGGGGACACCCTGCCTTTTGCTGAGCCAGCAGCGTGAAAGTGGTGGTGCACCAGCTTCCCCAGAGGCTGCCCCAAGCATGAGAGTCCTTGTGCAGCATTTCAGAGGGAAACAACCATGCTGAGCAGGGCCAGGCGTGCCGTAAATCACAGCCCAAACCAGAGAGGGTGCAGGCGGCAGTGTCTCTGCTTCACCTCACGCGCTGCCCTGGGGAGAAGTCAGAGCTTGGAGGAGATAATGGCAGAGGTGCCTCCCTGCCAGGTCCAGACTGCAGGGAGCAGTGGGAGGGGACAAGCCAGGAGCCAAGGGTGACCCCAGCACAGGCAGTGTCCTCACCAGCGAGGTGAGAGCCCACGGGGTCTGAGCAGAGGGGTCAGAGCCTCCATCAGTGGCCCCAGGCACACCAATGTAAGGAACCAAATCCAGAATCCATTTGGGACAGCTGGGGGGAATCTTCTCAGCAGTAGCAGGAAATGGAGACAGAGACAGGGCTCCAACACCAGAAGGTCCATGCAGCCAGGAGACAAGATACCTACAGCATAGATCCAAGGTCTGTCCAAGAGACTGGATCAGAGCCAGGACATCAGAGCAGCACTCATGACACAGCATGGACCAGAGGCTCAGGCCTGAGCTTAGATGAGTTCCTGAGGCTTGGGCAGAGGGTTAGGGGGTGTTGTGGGGGTGAGCACTCCCACAGATGAGGCTGGTCAGGATGATTATGGCCAATTAGTGCCCTTGAGGCCTGACATTTGATGGATCCTGTGGGGACATGAAGGGATGGAGGTGAGCCCCTGTGGAGCCCCAGTGACTACTCCTTCTCACAAGGTCAATCAAAACAGCTGCTAATGACACGGTGGAGATGTTGTGGAGCTGGAAATGAAACATGTGGGTTGGTAAGGGCTGAGAAAGGTCACTTCATGACCATGGGACCCCCATCCCCTGTGGGCTGTAGGGAAACTTCAAGGCAGGACACATCTCTTTCACACCAGGTGCAGAATGCACCCCTTGTCCTCCCTGAGCAGAACAGACCTGGCATTAGTTACAGAGGATAACCCCTGAGGCAGCCCATGGAGCTCCAGGAGAGCAGGGGAAGGTGTGTGGAGGGACACCCTTGGCACAGGGTCTTTCCCTGCACTGCCAGACACCAACACCAGCAAGGCCAGGCAGCGTTTGCCACCAAAACCCGGGGACTGGGCACCCAAAACTCCCAAGGTGCAGCCCCCAAACAGCCCCGCCGGCGCCAGCTCTGCCTCTTGGAAATGATGGGAAATGACTCACGCCGTCAGGCATGGCTTGTTTCCACTGACTCCTTCCTCCTTCCCCGCCTGCCCTCTCCACAACAGAGAGGAGAAATGAAATTTAAAAAAACAAAAAAGTGCTTTCGTTTCCTTAGAGTTTCTTTATTCCCACAAATGACCTTTCTGGCCTGGTGACTCAGCTGCAGGAAATTTTCATTGACTTCTGCATCCACCTAGAAAGGCACGGGGCTGAGAGATGGTCGGGACCGAGCATGGAAGATGCTCATCCCTGACTCCCTTGCTCCTGCCAGCTCCCCACTGCAGGCAAACCCCTGGGAACTGACTCTTTCACAGAGTCACCTTTCCCACCTGTCCTCTCCAGCACCAGAGAGTAGCACATAAGGGCAGCCCAAGCCCTGGCTGGGGTGGGAGAGGTCCTATCTCAGCCCTTGCCCTCTTGCCTCCGTATAGAACAGACTTGGAGCATAACGTTTGTTGTCTCTGAGCTGCTGTTTGGCCATAGCTTTGCTTAAATAAAGCAAAACCCCAGCTGTTTGTTTTCTCTGCTGCCTCAGTAGGATGGGAGCTGCAAATCCCTGTGAGGAAATCTATTTCCTGCAAACATTTGCAAGACCAAAACTCTTAAAGGAGATGGAGCAATAGCCTGGCCACATCCAGCTGTTCCAGCTTTGCCATCTCTTGGTGATGCTGGGATGCTTTCCACAGTGCTCAATCATAGGTGTTCATCTCTGCAGGGACCAGGCTTGGTAACCCAGCTCAGGGCTCAGTCCCCTGAGGAGGAAAGTTTTTAACATAAGGACTTTATTACTTTTACTTCTATAAAAATGTACAGCTCATGCACACACTCAATATACAAATGAACTGGAGTTTGTAACAGTCACTGTGCTCTACAGCAAGGGATATTTTAACCCCCAGAAATGGGTGACACCCACAGGCTCCATCCTCCCTCCCTCCCAGACTTGCAGAGAGAGGAACAGCAGCGTCCCCCTGTCCTGGGTTTTACCTGTCCCCCGTGAGGGTGTCAGCACCCCGCCTGCAAACAGCTGAGGGACAGGAGAGGGGAGCAGGGAGAGCACGAGGACAGGGCCAGCCTGGAGAAGCAGCTCCTCCTGATGAGTTCCAGTGGGATCACGGCAGCTGGAAGACGGTGGGAGCTGGTGGTGGAGCTGAAAGCAGCGTCCTTTCAAAGACTGGTGGCACTCCAAGTGATGTGACTGGTGCCCACCCAGCTCCCCAGCACTGCTCCAAGACAAGCACTTCACCTGCAGCCAGACAAGTGTCCACTCCACTTGCTGAAGGGCCTGGAGAGCGATCCAGCTCCCGTGGACATGCACAAGCCGTCTAAGACCAGCAACAAAATAGACAAGGCACAGTGTTTTCCAGTGCTGCCAAAAAGGTCTCTGCTCCAAGCAGCTCAGACAGGACACTATACACATTCAAAAAGCTATAAAACTTCTTTACAAAAATAACATTTCTAGTGTTTCATATAAAAATAATGCCACAGGTACATCGCCTCATGAGTTCCAGCTGTGCACAAGTGGGGTGCACGGGGAGGTGGCTCTGACAGCCCGATTTACCCTCTAGGAAAATCAGCCCCAGCCAGAGTTCCACAGCTGGGCTGCTGCACAAGGAAGGATTTCACTCCAAATTCATCACTGCAATTAATCTGATTGCATCTCACACTTGCAAAGGCCGAGATGAATCCCTGGTTCCCCTCTCTCAAGTCAACAAAATGCAGAAGTAAGGGCTGTGTGATGGCAGGAAGCAAACACGGTTGTAGGCTGTCCCCTTGCCCTGCAGGGCTGGATGGATGCCCTGAAGGTGCAATCTGACAGATCTAACAGGCCACGTTTCCTCGAGCTCTGCTTTACAGCTGGCCCATCATTTTTGATGATCTTGCTTGTTATGTTTTTCCTTTCATTTTCTGCACGTGTGTGTATCCTGAGGGATCTGATCCACTAAGGTTGGTTAGGATCTGACCCCTGATAAACATCTACTCACAAAGAGCCATGTCATGAAGACCTTTGCACGCTCCTGCAGAATCCATCCCGGAGTCAAAGATTAATAAGGGCTTTCAGGACCTGACCACAGATAAAACATAAGATTTATGTACAGCAATGTCAGGATGTGTAAAAATCAAAATCAATTTGGGGTTAAAAAAAGCCTGGTTCTGTTACAGTGCTTTCATAGCCTGGTGATCATTGCTATCCAAAATGGAAAAAGTAAAATGTGGCTGAAATGTAGGACCATGAACAGGCATTTTGTGCTTGCTTTTTTTTTTTTTTTTTTTTTTTTTTGTTCGCAAATTTTGGTTGAAATGTAGGACCATGAACAGGGTTTTTTTTTTTTTTTTTTTTTTTTTTTTTTTTTTGTGGATCAGCAAATGTGCTTATTTCTAGAGAGAAAATGGGATCAAAAGGATGTTACGTCTGCTGTGGTAGAGTAATTCCTGCATGACTAAATCCAGAATTGCCTTTAGCTCCTCCAAGAGCATTTCCTGGGTTTTGTGCTTGCAGAGAACAGCAAAAATGTTCCAACGATAACACAGGAATAGCAAAATTATCGGGTGACTTCTTGTTTTCTCCCATTTGCGAAGATTCATCAGCATGATCCTGCCCTGGTGCTGGGTGCAGCTGGACACAGGGTGCATCATCTGGCAGAAGGGATTTATTGCATTGATTTGCCAAGAACCAGCTCTCAGAATTCATCTGCGAGAAGAAATGCCCACAGCTGCTAAAAGGAAGGGCCTGATTTCAAGGAGGAGAGAGACTGTGGGTTGCCAGCTTCTCTGAACGTGAGATCTGTAGCACTGACCTTCAGTCCCCCCATCAGATGCAGTGTTGGCCACCTCTTTCCTTTGAAAAGCTGGGCTATCCCTCCTGTCTCCAGCAAGAGAAAATGATGAGAGTCAATTCAATCAGCCCAAGGAGAGCCAGCACCCAGCTGGCCACCAGCGTTAGTCCTGGTCTGACAGAGCAGAGACCTGAAGTGCAAAGAAAGAAGCAGCAGAGAGTTTAAGTGCAAATTGTGTGGGTTTGGTGTTAAGATTGCTCCAGGTGGCTGAGCCCAAGTCCAGCAGTGTGGGTGGGTGAGTGGCTTCTTGGCTGGGCCACGATGAACCACAGAAAAATTCCCAACAGCAACTTGGAAAATCACATCACCTGTCAAAAAGCCGCCAACAGCAATGGAACAGCCACAGCCTTTGTACACAACAGTGCCAGTAGAAAAGAAGTGTCTCCTGTATTTCCAAAACACTGTGACTGGTCAGCGATGAAGAAGATACATTGTTGGACATTCTGCTCTACAAAAAAAATCAGTTTTCTCTGTGATTTTTATTCCCAGGCTTGCTTCCTACTGGTCACCAGTTCAGCACGAACAGCTTTTCTGCAACAACACACATAGAGTTGAGGCCAGAAACATCCATGCCATGAAGCATTCAGATTACTTCCATTGGATAGACGTTGTCTTGATGTCCTGCCTGCTGGTAGAGCAAGCCCTGTACCATTTCTCTTGACGTTTCTTCTGGTTTGACGCCAAATTTCAGATACAGCCACACAAGAACAACGCTGCTAGCCATCAGTCCACATACCACAGAAACTGGGATGACAAAGTGCATTTGAGACTTGGACAAGAAGCTGGGCAGAGGCAGATTGTTTGGCCTGACTGTGATCATCTGCACTCTGGCTTGGCCTGAGAATGCCTGGTGAGTGGAAACTACTGTGTCTGGAGGCTCTTGCTTTCCTACAGGCGATGAATAATCAAATGTTCTAGTACTAAACACATCTGCAGGGGGACCAACAACCCTGTTGGTATGGACAGAAGCAGCTTTGTCTATGGCAGTGGTGGAGCTTAGAGTGGAAACTGAACTAGTCTGTGGTGCTGTCGTGGTCTCCATACTGTCCCAGACGGAGGGGAGATCTGATCTAGAACTGCTGGAAGCAGTGTCTGGTGTGTTGGCTCTGGCACTTGTAGGGTCCAGGGATCCATTTGTCGGAAGCACAGGTTGGTCTGATCCTTTAGTAGCAGGCATCAGGTCTGAATTTGAGTTAGGAGAAGCTGTATCTTGAACAGCGGGGTGTGGGGTGGGCTGGCTGGAGTCCATGCCTGCTGCAGCAGTTGTTGAAGATGCAGGAGAGTTTAAGGACTCTCTCTGTGCTTCTGGAGTGACCTCGGAGTGTGCAGCCTCTTCCTGTATCACGGGGGTGGATCCTGCAGGGAGCTGGGTGGGCTCCTGCCTGCCCGGTGGGGACGTGCTGGACACCTCTGTCCTGGCAGCAGGAGTGTGTATTCTCTCCCTAACTGTTGTTCCGGCCCCTTGGAAGAAACTCGCTGGAGCAGTGGCTTGAGTTGGAGCCACTTCTGGAAGACCAACATGTTTCTCAACACTACCGGGCTCTTCTGGTGAGGCGGCGTCACGTGGAAGTGGGGCCACTGTGGCCTTTTCCCGGTCCAGTTTCTCTCTGATCTTCTTCACCCACTCTTCGTCTGGATCTGCACAAATCTCCTTGGACTTCACAGTAGTAAATCTGAAAATAAAAAGGGATCACTCACTGAACAAAGAAAACACTGGCTCAGGTGATCAGAGCTATGGGGAAAGTGCTGTAGATAGCACACACCGAGTGTTGCCTGGATGATTCATCTCAGGCAGGGCAGGTGCCTCTGATATCTGACTGAATGAGTAGCAGCTGAACATGACTCATGGACGAAGGGTTTTCCCCTAAGAAGTTCTTTCTCTTTCAAAAGCAGTGTCCGGCTTGGACACAGCGTTTCCCTCCCGCACTCAGGGCAGAAAGCTGCACAGGCCCCAGCTGTCCTGGGGCACGCATGAGTGAAGGCAAAACCCTCTGATTTACTGGGTGATGTGAGGCTTTCCAAGGTCAACCCAGCAGCTTCACTTCGGAGCCACCCCCTGGGATGCAAGAGAACGGTGTCAGTGGTGTGTCCCCTTCAGCGTAAGCTGAAAAAACAATTATCCCAAAGAAAAGAAATGGAGCTTTTCTCACTTCCAGACAAGCTCACAAGTCTGAATCTGTCTTCAGACAAAATATCTGCTTTCAGAGAAACGCATGAGCTCTCTCCCCGCGTGGTTCCTCTGCCCAGTTTCACCAAGCACGTCCCTCAGTCCCTTTCCCCATCCACTGAACCCTGATCCCACTTGGAAGCGAGACAGCACTTACATGATGGCTTCTTTTCTGCAGCTGGGTTCGGTCTTGCGGTAGCTCCTGATCAGCTTCTCTGCTAACTTAATTTTTGTAAAACTTCTGCACTCTATTGAACACTTCAGAGGTGCTTTAGGTTGCCCTGAAATAAAAATTTCAACTTATTAAGCGTTGGCTTTTTATCAGGGCCTCTCCAAAACAGCACTGTTTCTTTTACCCCTTCTCCAGGGGGGAGTCCAAAGGTTGCCACAAAAGTTTCCAATCCCTGCTAAACTGAGATGAAGGCAGATCCTGATGAAGACAAAGCCAAATTTGCTCGTAACACCCACACATGTGATAAGATACCCAGAAAACTAAGGGGAAAAAAAGCACTGTGAAAATTGTGGGCTTTTGGGACAGCATTTCAGCTTGTCCTGCAGGATGTGCAAGCCCCTGGACCTGCAGGTCCTCTTCGCTTTGGGTCCCAGGAGGACTGGTCTCAGCACAATGCCCAGAAGATACATTTCTTCATCTCCCAAAGACCTGCTGCAACCCTCACCAGAGGGCTCTTGGTGCAGGAGATGCAGACCAGTGGGCAGGGTGCTCTGTCCTCTCCTTATCAGTCTTATCTCTTCCTCGTGTGGGACTTCCCCTCCAGGTGAGCATCCTGCCTCTCTACTTGCTGGTACACGGCCTCTGAACGCCACCTGGGCTCAGAGAAACGGTGCAGAGAAAGAACCTTTGGGTGAATGATGCTTCACTCCCACAGGTATCTCAGCAGCCCAGCTTCCCAAACACATCTCTTCCACCTCCACCGGAAAATAGGATTTTCAGTTTGCAAAGTTTAAAAATAAAACCCCCCTTGACCCCTTCAAGGGGCAAGGCCAGTCACACCACTGGGGACCACTCATGCCTGCATCCACCTCCAGCCTCCCACAACAGGCACTTGCACAACACATCCTGCCAACTCGTTCCTGACATCCCTGGGGGTAAGATTTACAAAAACAAGCCCTCATTTATCTGGGGCCGCTGTGAAGAAAGGAACTGGCATCTGGTTTCAATCAGGCTGTCTCTTGCAAAATGTTGCCTCTGATTCCCAAGTGAATGTGGTGAATTTTATGCAGTTCAGTTAGGAATGACCCAGGTACAAGAATGAGCATCAATACAGCAGAACTCTGAATTATTTGAACAATTTACTGGGGAAACACGTGGTTGCAAAGAAATCCCAAGCAAACACTCCTGTGGCCCCTCTACAGAAGCCCATTTCCACCTCTAGGTGTCTGTCAAGTTAAAGCAAAACTCTTTTTTTCACGCAATAATGTCTTCTGTGGCACTTTAGGGTCAAGAATTCCCTGCTCAGGGGCAGCTGCCTTCCCAATTAACTCTCATTAGCCAGAGGATATTCTGCTGGTGTCCTCCACTTTCAGGAGCACAGTTCAACAAAACAGGCACAGTGACAAGAGGGCCAGACCATCCCTGTGGGCAGCCAGGGATGTGCATGGTGGGGAGCAGTCCCTGACTGCTCCCAAGGGCCGTGTTCCTCTGAGAACTGATTTTGCAATTACTGGCACCAATGCAAATGGTTTGCATTTGGCTGAACTCCTGGTAGGTTTTTCCCAGAGTGGAGGAGCTTGGAAAGCACCTTCCAAGGACAGAGGGGTGCCACAGTGAGCATGGAGTCCTCCTCCCAGCGCACACAACCCCACTTCTCTGAGCTGCATCTGAGTCTTTGCCAAAGGGATCTGGAAGTTTCTCCACCCAGGACCACTGCTCTTAGGAGCCACTGGCACCTGCTTTTCAGCACAGTTCCTCAAAAGACCCAGGGAGCTCCACCAGCCTTTCAGCAGAGCCAGCCCCATTTCCTCACTGGAGCAGAAACAGATGCTTGGCCATAGGTGAGCAGAGTCGGGCAATGCCAAGCAGGCAGCGGGTTCCCAGGGCAGGATAAGCTGCCTGGTGTCCTTGGTGCCCACTTTTCTCGGGCCAGCCCTGGAGAACCTGCCCAGAGGTGTGAGGAGGGAGAAGCTCCATCCCCAGCTGCCCGTGCTGTCCTCACTCCTCCGGGCTGGTGGCAGCAGGACACAGATGTCAGGGGCTCTTTGTCCCTCCCCCTTCCCACCGTGGGAACAGATCACCCCTCGGTCCCGGACAAAGTCCAGCCTCGCCTGCGGTGCCGAGAGCCCGTGTGACGGCCCAGCACCCCCTGCTGAAGTGCTGCCTTGGGAGCGATCCCCGACCTGAGCCACGGGCCGCTGACACCGAGCCCAGCCCCAGAACACCGAGCCCACCCCGTCCCGCTGCTCTGACCCCGCTCAGCACCACCTGGAGCTGGCAGAGATCTTTATCCAGAGAACAGGAGAGCGGTTCCCACTTGCACACACACACTCACACACACTGCAGGTGACAGCCCCCTGCCTCACGGTGATGGCAGCACCGGCACCTTCAGGACAGGGTGCAGTCTCCTCGGCCACCCACCCAGGCTGCAGTCTTCCTGCCACGTCCCCGGGGACATGAAAAAACGGGGGAAAGGAGTACGTTATGCTTTTTCTCTAATCCAGGTTATCAGGAAGTCTCTCCGACACTCTCCCCATCTGCCCTCAGGCGTGACAAAAGCCATCACGGGGCTGTCCCTGCTGCCAGGACTGCGGCCATAGGCTTCCCCCGCAGCGCTTCCCAACCCCGGCCCGATCCTGCCAGGAGATCTCCTGCATCCCACAGAGGTCCCCGCAGCCGGATCCAGCGCCACCTTCCCCCTCCCCCGGCCCCACCACCACCCCCCCATGAACCTGGCTGTTCCCTGGCGAGGGCGGGGGGCAAGCGGAGCTGTGGCTCACCTCCAGCCAGGGTCACCAGGCACAGGGCCCCCAGCAGAAGCGGCAGCATCTGGAGACAGGCAGCCTTCATGTTCCCGTGGTCGGCAGAAGGAAGGGCAGGCAGGGAGGGATTACCGGCAGTATTTCCCACTCCCGGCTGCTTATTGCATCCTCCGGAGCAACACAGATGCTGCCGCTCATTCCAGGATTATGAGCCCCGAGACAGAGCTCTAGTTGTTATTCAGCTCCCTCACACGTGTCCAGGGTGACGACAGGAGGCGGAGGGAAAGAGAGGGAGAGGGGAGGGAATAGCGACTGCCGTGGAGCGGGATGGCTGCTGGAATTCCCCAGATGTACTTACACAGCTTTTCCTAACACACGCAGAGCAGCCCCAGACTGCTTGGCAAATTATTCAGGGACTTTCAGGGGCCGGCTGCTCCCTCCTCCTAGCCCACCAACGTGTCTCTTGGCCTGTGCCAAGGCATCACTGTCCTTAGGCTTGTAAAGCTCTCCCCACCTCCAGCTACAGCTCCCTGCTGCTCAGTAAGCCTATTAATTACCCCAAATGCAAAAGCAGTTATTCCTCTCCTTTTTGGCAGCCATCTTATATCAGCAGACATTAGGCCAAAAGAGACGGAATTTGCTAATCAGGATTATGAGTCCATCAGCTACACGTTGATCTCAGCCCACGCTGCCTCTAAGGAAGCATCACCAAAGAGAGGGGTCAGCAGGGACCCAGTGACTCTGCAGGCAGCTCCTGTGCCCCAGCCGTGCTGTCTGCAGCGTGTGCTTGTTATGACAGCCTGATTTTCCACAGACACAGAGGCTCAGACATTGGGGTCTTGCTGATGCTGAGAGCAGGAGCACAAGACCCTCAGCTCTGCAAGAACCAGGCTGTCTGGGGACCTTCTGGCACCAGCCCCGAGCCAGCTGGGAAGCGGACATACCAACACTGCAGTCACATCCTGCACCGTTACCTTCTCTTTCATCTCAGCTCCCAGCAAACAGATCAAGAACTGAGTCTGTGACTGCCCCCAAAATCTTTTTGGCCTAAGTTTTCTTAGGGCTGGTAGAAATCTGGCATCTCTGTGCTGTGGGAAATTCCGACAGTTCCAGTTGGGATTTTCGTTTTCAAAAGAGAAAACCCCCGGCTTTCCATACAATGCGTGTGGTGAAAACCCCAGCCTGCAACTCCAGCTTTTGTTTATGTTGTCTTAGAAGAAAAAGCCCATTTCAAGGAAATAAAATAAAAATTAAAGCTTGAAATAGTCTGTTTGATCCAGCCAGAACAGAACATGCTGAGTCATTTGGGATGTTTTCTGGCCCTTCCCCAAATGGTGTTTTCGAAGGCTCCACAAAGCCCTACAGGAAACTTCTGTCCCAGGAAGTGGCATTGCCTGAAGCCATCGGGCACCTTGGCTGCTGGAAGTGATGGCACAGCCCACACATGCTCACATCTCCCCTGTAGAAACAGGTTCTGCTTCTTCTGCAAAGGGTTTGCTGCCAGAGGCAGGTAAAACTGAGGAAGGGCTCTGACATTCAGGTAAGTGGGAGGGGGAGTGCTCTGTTTGCCAAAGGCATGACTTGCCATAGGCGTTGTTGTTTTAAGGCACAAACTGCTCTCTGGCAGATAATGCAGCTGCATTTCCTCTGCAGATTGGACTGGAGGTGTTTTACTAGCAGAGAACTCCTCTAGGTCACTTTTGGACATCTCCATTTGCTCCTCGTGAGCTCAGCAGCTGGATTTGGAGGTGGTATCTGCACAAGGAAATTCCACAGCAGGAGTGTGGAGGGCGGCTGCAGCCTCAGTGTGGCTTTGTGGGACACCACAAGCCATCAAGTGCTGGCTGCAGCGAGGGCCTAAGCCACCACGAATCCCTGTATTTCCCACCAAAAGCAGGACACAGAGGCACAGCACCTGCCTCCAGTGGGAGCAGGCAGCTCCAATGAGTAGTGACAAACCTGGGCTGCAGCTGGCAGAAAACTGGCACCATCACTCCCAACCCTCCCATCCCATATCTGCTCCTCCACACCAGTGGCAGACCCTCACTGCACTTTGAGGTCTTGCAGCATTGAAGAACTTAAAGTCAGAGGATCTGATGTATTCCAGGAGATATTCCTGATATAACTAGTGGTAAACCATAGATGTTGTGTCAGTCTGACAGTGAAGGATCTCAGGACTTCTCTGAGCTCATCTTGCCTTCAACAGATTTTAGCTTCTTTAGTTACAGTAGGAATTGTCTGGGCACTTGTTTTTTCAATTTGATTTAGTTTCGCTTTAGTTTCCAGGAATAGCAGCTTTGCTTTTCAGTGTAGATCCAGACCTGTAGATTGAAGTGTGACACGGAGGGGTGCAAGCAGGCAGGTGACCTCCTACACGAGCAAGCACTTGCCACAAAGGTGAATCCCAGCATCCAAGCGATGGAGTGTGCCCAGCAGTGCAACCCTGCTAGTCAGGGACATCCAGCCTTCAGGGAAACAAAGAGCAGAAAAACCGAGTAACTGGGAACCAGGGCCAGCTTATCCCAGCCTGTCTCCATTCCTCCTTAGGAGACTTTCTGAGGTTACCCTTTGCACCCAGAGGCTCTCTGAAGGGTGTTCCAGCACCAAAGAAAAGCAGTAGATAACAGGAAGAGGGGTGGTTTTTTCCCCTGTGTGTAACTACAGCATGGCTGAGGAAGACTTGGAAACATGGCCAAGGGAAAAACATTCGCAAATATTTGCAAACATTTGCCTGTGCTCCTGCCATGGAGTGTGGGCAGAGGGACCACATGCTGGGCACTGGGCACCAACAAGGGGTCCTGCAACCTCTGGGCCTTCCAGCACTGCCCCAGGTGTGACCCTCAGCACCCACAAAAGGATGCCATGCCAGACAGTTCAGTGTCCATGCTGGAGTCTGGGCTCTCTGCCTCCAGCTCCTGCTCTGCTTTAAGGATATTTTTTTTATCGGGATAGATGTTCTGCTACCTAAACACTGGTTTTGATGCACACAAAAGGAGAGCAAGGTCTGCTGGGGATGTTAGTGACAGGCACCAGGCACGCTCAGAAGCCTGATCTGGTGTCATCTCCTAACCTTTGGTTGCTCACTGGCAACTCCTAGCCAGGAACTCGGTTTATTGCTCCAAACCACAGATACCACAGGTCAAAGTGCCAGATCCCATTTTACCCAGGAGAGATGTGAGCGCAGCTCCAGCATTTCCCACCCACCACAGTTTTGTCAGGGCTGTTCACAACCAGTCTGAGTTGTGCACAGGGTCAAGGTCCTCACAGGTGAGGGAATATATGACTAATCCCTGGGGAATTGCTCCTGAAGGCGAAAAGCACCTTGAACCTGCGAAGCCTTATATGCAAAACAATATATAAAGAGAATGTGGGGTGTGTCCTAAACAAACAGGAAGCAGCCCCAGAACACCTCCCATCTCCTTCAGGGAGTTTCCGTGCTGGCAATTTTTGCTATTTTGGTTCTTTGTGAAAGAACTGTTTATTACAGTAGATTTGTTTTCCTTGAAATAAAGTGAAGACTGAGAATTAAAAGGGAAAGTCAGTGAGAGCTAGGAGCCTGTATCTGACCTGAAAGGAAGATGCCAGAGTGGATCAGATGAGAATGCTGATGATTTCCACTTCACGGGAAGCATGTTCAGGAGCTCCCAAGGCCTCAGGAGTTGGTGACTAGAGCAGGGCCTGGTAACAGGTACTGACAGCATCCTTGTCTGCCCACCACACTGTCCTCCATCCCAAAGGCTTGCTGGAAAGAGGCAGCAGGAACATTCAGCTTTTGAGATGACCTAGCCAGTGTTGAAGCTGCAAGGGAGACACACTGACACGTGACTCCAGCTCTGGACATGCAGTGGGATTCTCTTTCCCCTGACACAGCTCCCAGCTGCCTCGTGGCAGCTCATCCTCGCACTAACCCACCTCTCCCCAGTGGTCTTGGCAGCTCAGCACTGCTCTGACACAAACCCACCCACCAACCCCCTCTCTCCTGGCCGAGGACACCAGTGCCAAACTCGGGAGAAGGTTCCTTAGAGCCAAATGTGGCCTCTTACTTTGGAGATGCCCTTTGGAGAAGCCTCTGTGCTTCATGTAGAGCTCTTGAGCCACTTCCGTAATTAGGGAGAGAATTAAATGGCAGGGGATCAAGAGAGTCTGCTTGGCACCACATGATTTTGTATTTTCTCACATTTGAGAATAAAGCAGGAAAGAGGAGCAGATGTCTGGACCTGTCTGCAGCCAGTGTCTCCACAGAGAGCGGAAAAACTCCAATTTTGGAAGCATCAACCACTCCGGGACTTGCGTTTTAAGGAAACTGTTTTACATAGAAAATGTTTCCAAAAGTAGTAGAGAACATCACACCGGCTTTCACTTCTCTGAACGCAAGGGCTTCCTCCTTCTCTATAACTGAGAACCAGTTTGGGCTCCAGCACACAGTGCAAAGTGTGGATACTCTGTATTTTCCACAGCTACCAGTCAGCATCCCAAGGCAGCCAGGCTGCGGGATGCAGCTCATTCCCTGGCAGCATCACACCTGAGCTCCAAACTGTTGGCTGATCCCAGCGGGACATTGCAGGGAAAGGTGCACACCTGCAGTGGGAATCGGTGCCTCTCCCAGGCAGCTGGAGCAGCCTGGACTGAGGAAAACTCATCCTGTGCCTGTCCCGTGGAGGCTGCCAAGGGCTGCACTGTCTGCTGCAACAAACAAGATTGAAGTTGTTTGGAAATATATTTGTTTAAAGAAATAAACATGGAGCTCTTCAGTGCACAACATGGTTATGCTCTTTCTAAACAGAGAAGAGCCACTTGCCTCCCACAGAGCAATGCAGCCACCAGGAGCAAGCTCTTTCCTAGGGAAGGGGATGGAGAACCCTTGGGAAAGGTGCCTGGATGGCAGAGCTGAAACCTGGGCAGCTTTTTGGTTGAGGGGAAGGAGCATGAAGGGACTCTACCAGAGTGGGCTTCCCTGAACACATCAAGCCCTTGGCTCCTGCCCAAGTCCCTACAGAGCTGGGGAGACATCCTGATGTTGCAATCCTTCTGTGGAGCTGCAGGCCCTGAAGGGAAGAGTTCCCAGAAGCCGGCATGATGGAGGAGAGACAGAGGCTCTGTCCCCCCAGCTCTGGAGCCCCAAGAGGAATGTGGAGCTGCTGGAGCATGTCCAGACACCACCAAGAGACTCTCAGGGCTGGAGCACCTCTGCTATGGAGACAGGCTGAGAGAGCTGGGGTTGTTCAGCCTGGAGAAGAGAAGGTTCCAGGGAGACTTTAGAGCCCTTCCAGTACTAACAGGACTATAAGAGAGCTGGAGAGGGACTTTGGACAAGGGCATGGAATGACAGGACAAGGCAAGATGGTGTCAAACTGACAGAGAGCAGGGTTAGATTAGATATCTGGAATAAATTGTTCCCTGTAAGGGTGGCAAGGCCCTGGCACAGATTATCCAGTGAAGCTGTGGCTGGCCCATCCCTGGAATTGTTCAAGGCCAGATTGGATGAGCCACCTGGGATAGTGGAAGGTGTCCCTGCCCATGGCAGGGGCGTTGGACTAGATGGCATTTAAAGATCCCTTCCAACCCAAACTGTTCTGTAGTTCCATGATCTGTGGAAGGGCGGCCTCTTGCCACTGCCCTGCAGGGAGGAGAGGTGAGAGCGGCAGCAGCAGTGGTCAGGAGGGCAAGACAGAAATCTCCACGTGCCACAGGAGACCACAGCTGCTCTTGGAGTTGCTGCCAGGCTCTCCCTTGGCACAGGAGTGGCTGTGCTGTGCTTTTTCCCAGGGTGATAAAGGGGGGCTCTCCCCTCCTTTGCATCCTGGAAAAGGATCTTTCTGGAGCCCCTGTGGATTGGACAGAAGATGGAGAGCAGCAAAGTGCCATGGCTCTGCTATTTCACCTGTGCCAGAGCCTGAGGTCAAGCTAGTGCCTGCTGCCTTGGCTGTGGGAGAGGATAAGGCACGTGCCTATTTGCAGCAGCCCCACTTACTCCCCCTATTCCTCCCTCCCGTGTCAGCAGGAGCGCAAGTGCCCGTGCAAGGCATCCTCGTGTCCTGGAAGGGTCTTCCTGGTAGGAACAGCCAGGTCCTGGCCGCAGCCCTTTGCCTGGGGTGCTGTGAGTTCCCATCTGCCACAGAGCCAGCCCTCAGGCCCCATGCCATGGCATGCGTGGGCCAGCACAATCAGCACCTCTCCACATCCCCTCTTCCCACTTCTCCATGCAGCGTGTCTGCACACGCTCACAGTCTGAGGAGAAAAGGAGCTTACCAGAAGCAGCTCTATTCTCAGAAAGGCTCACCCTCTTCCCGTCTCCTCTGGGCAGGAGAGGTCTGTGAGCCTTCCAGCAAAGGCTGTGGGAACTGTTTGACATGATGTTATCATTAAGCCATGATGGTGGGTGAAGGAGAGATCCCCCAAACCTCTCTCCAGTGGAGCCATGGGGCTGATCTCCAGCAGAGTCTCCATAAGGGCTGGTGGCGCCTATGGGCCAGCCCCAAAAACAAGAGGGACTGCCACGTGCAGTGCTATGACCTGATGGATGTGGCTGTGCTGGGGCATTGGCAGCCCCTGGGCTGAGCTGAGCCCTTCCATCCCAGCAAGTTTCCTATCGAATGGGCTATCACAGCCTTCCAGACTAGAGCTGTCACCCCACTTATTCCGTGGCTCTCTCTGCCGAGCCTCGGCCACAGGCAGGCACCGAGCTCCTGCCAGTGCCCAGGGTTGCACACAGGCAGCAGCAAACAGCCCCAGGAGCCTGCACGGCCTTTCCGTGGCCCAGCACAATAAACACACACACGGGCTGGGCAGAAAAACAAGCCCAGGCAAAGCATTTCCCTGTCCAGGTGCTTAACCCTTTTCAAGCCTTGCTGGCTCAGCTGGGAGACCAGGGAGTCACCGGACTCCTTCCCTCTCCCACCCCAGCTTTTCTGCACCCCACGTTGTAAGAACAGGGTGTATCCTCCCCCTCTGCCTCTGCCCAGAGCCTCCACACTCCTGTGGGTTTCAGCTATAACCCCACTGGGGAGCTGCTCCCCCAACAGTGTATTTAGATGAACAGAGTCAGCCTGTTTCCAGGGCAGCACGCTTTTGCCTCAGCCAAGCTTTCTTTCTGGAACCATGACAGCATCGTGCCTGTCTCACTGCCTGATGCATGAGATTCTTGGGCTCCTGACCTGCTGTCGTGACTGTGGGTGTGTTTCTAGGGTCAATGCAGCTGCCTTGTTGCCTAGAAGAGCAACAGATGCCAGCCATTAGCATTTTGTTGTTGGCTGGGGATAGTTAAAAAAGAGGGTGCTGTGGATAAGGGTAAAAGAGATTCCTGCTCCAGGAGATGATTCTTCATATCAACCCAAGGAGGCAGCAGGGAACAACTGAAGAAAGCACAGATGAGGTATGTCGGGGATTCAAAGTGGTTTTGGGGAACAATTCCCCCCCCCTAGGACAGCGCTGATGTCAAACCAGGGCTATGAGCAAAAGCAGTCCTGTTCATAACTGTGTGCCAAACCAAAACGAACTGTCTGCACAAAGAGCAGACGTGTCTGTGTCCCTTCTCACTGACCTGGACCACAGCCCAGAGTCCTCCCTGCGGACATCCTCCCTGTCCAACCCCAGCCCGTGACTCCGGAGAACTGCAGGTTCACCCACTCCAGGCCAGTGGGGTGAAATTTAGGGACCAACCCAACTGCAGGGAGCAGGACCCCCTGAGGGCCCCTCCGCGCTGTGACAGAAGGGATGGGGTAGCACTGGCTCTCTCTCTCCGGGAGAGGTGCAGGGCAGTGGTGCAGCTGCCCCCGGGAGCCCCCCGGCCACCACTGGCCGGCATCCGCCGGGAGGAAAAACCCCCATCGGCAAAGGATGCGCCGCTTCCCCCGGGCGCTCACCGGATGGCTGATAAGGAACAAACCCACCCGCGCCTGGCCCTCGGTCGGGGCCCTCCTGGCCCCCCAGCCCTATGTGACAGGCTGTGAGGAAGGGACACACGTCCTTTGTCCCTTTCTGCTCGTGAAAGGCTCCCGCGGGCCCCACGGAGCTCGCACCGCGCTCTGCCCCCGGGGAGGCTCCTGCGGAGTTTCCCGAGCTGAAGAGCCTCTGCCTGTCGCTGCAGCAGACAATGCCATCGTGCGGCAGTCGCTGCTGCCTCGGCTGCCCCATCCGGCCTAAAAACCACTGCTTCCATCCCGGAGTTAATGAGCAGAGCCCTCTGTCCTGGGTTTCCATAGCATGAGGGAGACCCCTTAGCAGGATGCTCCTAGCTAGGAGCTGGTATGGGTGAACCAGGGCTCCCAAACGCTGACCTCCCTCTGGGTCCTGACCTCCCTCTGGGTCCTCCCTCTGGACATTTCCAGAGACTGGCAGGGCAGGAAAGGGACCTCTGGGACAAGCCCAGCCCGTGGAGGTACCAGGCTCCTGCAGATCCCAAGCGGGAGCTGGACCCACAGCTGGAGAGGCCACGTGTAGATGATTTCAGTGCTGTTATATCACTTCCTGCTCGCTGAGATGCAGCCTGTGGACACAGATAAACATCCCGGCT
>VZTA01018792.1:29198-81607 GCA_013398855.1 Mohoua ochrocephala | reverse complement strand
TCTGGGAACCCTGGTGCAGTTAATGAACAGCCTGCAGTTCAGTCTCATTGAATAATTTGCAGCTCTCAGGTAAGGAAACCCAAGGGTTCAGTTTTTCTCCCGAACAGTGCAAATACCAAGTTGAACAGTAACTCTGGTTTGTTGTTCCTGTTATAGTCCTGTACTGGAAGGTTGCAGGGACTGGATCCAGGGGCTGCTGGGCAGGGGGACCTTCTCTGCTGGAGAAGGTGTCTTCACCAGTGGTTTGCAGGCTGTTCCTCTGGAGAACTGGGAAGTGATTTCTCAGGATTTCGTGGCCTTACATGGGTTTTCTCACCCTGTGACCATTTCGTGTCTGCAAACTGAAAAATCTTTCAAGGAAATTTATTCATGTGGCTGTAGAAAGTGTTTCTCCCAATACTGGGTGTTCAGGGGGAGAATACTCTTCCATCTCTTGGAGCCTGGGATTGTTTCATGCCTTTGAGAGCTTCAAGAGCAGTGCAAGGACTTTGGGTGGAACAGCTCCTTTGAAACAACAGTTTACCTTTATACTGATCATGTTTTCCCAGAGTCTAAGGATGGCAACTCAAGGCTCAAAACTCTCTGAAGGGACAAATGTCAGAACGGTGTCGCTGATTGGCACACTTAGGTGATTGCTCTAATGATGTTAGAGCAAGCTGTGCTTGCCCTGACCACCAGTGAGGAGGAGCTGGGTAATAACAGCTGGCCTGGAGGCAGTCAGTGCTCTGGTGGTGGATGCCAGGTGTCCTCCCAGCACTCGTGGGCACTACCTGTAGGTATTTAGCAGCTGCTCACGTATTTCAGTTGTGTTCCTTGGCTGTTGAACACCACTGATGTTCAGACTTCAGGGGGTCTCCAGCAGAACCTTGGGACACAAGTGCTGGAAGCGAGGAGTTGTGTGGCTGTAAAATGGAATTTCACCTGCTGCCAGGGCACTTTGGAAATATTAATGCCATCTTTATTTCCAAAGTGCCCTGGCAGCAGGTTAAAATTATCCACTAGTCCTTCATGGAATTTCAGCATCCCAACTAATGCACTCTCTTTGTTGTGATTCCATGAAGCTTCCAGCTCCTGCAGGATTCTGAGAGGTGCAAAGGAGGGTTTAAGGTTCTGTATTTTTAAATATTGATTTTTTTTTTTTAAATTGTGAAGCACCACAGTCTGAGTCTAGGTTGTTGGACCTTTTCATTGCAAGGATTTACCATAATTCATAAAGGTCTTTCAGGATGCCATTTTTTTGCTCCTTCAGCATTTACATGGTTCTTCCTCTGTCAGGCCTGATGGTAATTTTATCATTAATTTCAGAGTCAGGCATATTTTAATCACGGCAGCTGTCAATCAATTATTTCTTTTTATGTTTATATAATAACAGAACTGCAGGAGACCTCAGAAACGGTAACCAAGGTGGAGCCCTGATTGCTGTGTTTGTTGCATTAAATATGTGAGGATGTGCCCCTAACCCAGACACTGCCTGATCCACAGAGCAGCTGGAATTATGAGGAGGTGGCTCACGGGTTAGGAGGGAAAGTGTCTTGGTGCATTGCTTTTGTTAACCATGCTTTGTTTAGATGTCATCTGTGTTTAAACAGGGTATGGGCCACAAGCCAAATTCATATTCCTGAGTTTGCTGCTTTATTTCTGTTGCCCAGAAGGACTGTGTAGTTCCAAGAGCAGAATCAGCCCTGCATTTGGAGGTTCACTTTTAGTATCGTGTATATTGCCGTTTTATGTCAAAAATTATGTAAACAGAGGTTTTGTTTAATTCATGCATCTTTGTTATGCAAAACCAGTTACTGATCATGGACTTTTTTAGCAAGACTTTCTAATCAAAAATATTTTACTTACATAGTCCTTCTCGTGTCTTTTGGGAATCCATTTGAATTTTATTTAGGTTCCATTTAGGGTACAGGCAGAGATGGCAACTTCACTGCACTGCTGTGATTTGACTCCAGGTTTCCAGAGAAGAACAGATGCTGCTTTAATCCACTGTAGCACAAAGCCCCAGTATTACGTTAAAGGGGAATGCAAATTTAGCTAAATAAATCCTTTTGCTTCCTTACAATAGACAAAAGACTAGAATCATTCTCGTGAAATAATTGTAGAGATGTCTTTAATAAAAATAAAGTAAAAAAGACACGCTTTGGTATGATAAAAAAAAAAAAATCAAACCCTTTTGTCCCTGTGAGAGAAGCAGAAAATTAGAATGATGTCTTTGATAGCCACAGGAAATTGATGTATTATATCTGTTAATCAGATTCTTCCAGTAGTTCAGTGTCATCTCAGTTAAACTTGGGCTTATAAACAAAGGACACAATTCCCCGTTGCCTTCTGCTGTGCAAGCACAAACAAAATGCCACAGTTATGATCAGACTTCCATTTACATCAGTGGCTGCACACAGGGCACGGCCAGAGAAAAAGAATCCTAAGCTTGTTTCGAGGGGTGCTTGCATTATTTAGCCCGAAAAATCCCAGTCGTCCCTAAAATTCACCAGATTAACTAGGATGGATGTGTTGTGAACACAGAGAACAAAAACCAGCTTCCTTGTGCTCGTTCATATATCCATGACCTTTCCAGTCAGCCTCACACGGGGCAAAGGCAGCAAGGATGCAAAGCTGATGGGTTTCCTGTCGCAGGGAACGTTTGCAGCCAGCCCTGACTCTGCATTACAGGAGCCTTCTTTCACAAGGTGTGAAATATTAGATAATTTCAGCTGCTCTTGGATTTTTGTTTATATTTTCTTTTCTTGGATTTTACTCTGTGAGTCTTGTTTAGAAGATACCGGTGATGTCGAGCATTTAGCAGAAACTGGTTTCAAGGAGCTGATTTTAATACTCTTAGATTTGAGAGAATGGGATTTTACAGCTGATGGTTTCCTGTTAATACTAGTCATTAATGCCTTGTGAAGTGAAAGAGAACAGAGGATCACCTGGACTTAATGGGAATGGTCTAAATGATGACAACATGATACAAACTTGGATTCTTTTTTTGTTATTAAAAAGTGATTAAGATGATTTTGATAGAAGAAGAAAAGCGTTTCAGGTTTTCCTACCACAGTGCAGCAGGTTACACAAGACCATTTCTCTCTGTCTTTGGTTGAGATTTTCAAAATCTGTCTTTGCACAATATCACATTTTCATTTCACAAAATGGTCACCCTTGTTTTCAGGAGCTGGGCCTCTACTCCTGTCCTAACAGACCATTTTCCATTGTGGAGAGATCTGTGAACTGTGCCATGATGAAGAGCCTGTAGATGACTGAGAGTTACCCAAGTTGTGTATTTTAGACTCACTCTCTGTTGTGATTGAGCAGCCTCACGTGCAGCCCCCAGCTAAGCCAAGCTGCATCTCTGTCCCAGACACTGACACGGAATATTCCTGAGCTGGGGGGGACCCACAGGGATCATCAAGTCCAAGTCCAAGTGAAAGGCAGTGCAGTGTTGGTGGTTCTGGGAGCCAGCAGTGCTGGGCAGCTGTGCTGCACCCAAAGGAAGCTGCAACATGCCCTGCACAGCCCAAAAACTGCTCCTCTGTGTGTGTGCAGTAAAAGATTTCCAAGGTAAGAGTTGTTACCTGTGTTACTCTTTTATTGTCATCAACTGAGGTGAGTCAGAAGTTCTATTGAAAGCCTACACTTAATTCCTCTCTGACAGAGAAAGAGCTGTGAAATGTATAGACTCAGCATAATGGGGAGGAAATGTAAAAGGAAGGAAGTTTGTGAATGAGAAAAAGCATCTGTCAGCTCTTTAGCTGATTTAGAGGTTATGAGCAATCTTCTGAGGTCTCGTTTCTACAAGAGTGAAGATTTATGTGTAGTATCTTTGAGTATGTCTGCAAATACCTTCTGTGTTTGAACACACTGCCTTGAGTCTGTGTCATCTACAGCACTGTCTTTTCCACCAAACCCCCCACTTCCAACAAAAAATCTCCTATTATTTGGTTTCCTTAAACAGCATGTAGACTCTGATATAAACCTTGGGTGTGCTGCCGAGGATAAAATCTCCCTTTTACGAGGATGCCTGTGATTACAGAGAGGTGAGCAGTGCTTCTGTTCCCGTGAGTTACAACACCCCTCTCTTGGTGTGTGCAGAGTTCTCGTTTTCACTGCCTGGGTAACAACACCCTGAGCTTCGCTGGGAGCAGGAACAAGTGCCATGTTCTCATCCTTTTCTTTCCAACCCGCCGAGAGTTTCCCATGCCCATTTGAACTTAAACATTTCGAAATTACATTGTTTTCCCATTGAGAAAACTGGTAGGGTTTCATTCTCTTTTAGGGTTGTTTTTTTTTTTTAGACTTGGCACGGCAAAGTTGGCAGTCAAAATGGAGGGTTTGTGCAGTGATTACAATTGAGTGGTACTTTTATATTATATATACTTCCAGATTCAGTTAGATCAGTAAGAGGTTTCTCTGATCGCACTTGTAACAGCCCATCCTCCTTTTGGATTGGCTTTTTAAAGTATGTTACTCTGTAATTTTGTGAGTTTTATCTGTAACTACAAAGGGAAGTCAACCAACCACTAGAAGCTGAAGAGTCCCTTTCTTTCTGATTTTAAAAATGGATAATTCTGGCCAACTATTCCTTAAATCCAAGAGAGGCGGCAAAGTATCTCATGTTCATCAGTGGCATTGTTTGAAAGCACAACTCATTAGATAATAACAATATATTATAAGTAGTTGAAATGAAATCCCTTGGTTGTTCTAAATAAGTCCTTTTGTACAACATTCATTTGCTACAGAATTTAAAATATGGTCTAAATGAACGCAGATGTTTAGTGCTCTGAGACTTTACTCAATGCAGTGTCCAGTGCAGAAAAAAGGTTTTGTTGTCATTTCTGCTGCATGGACCCTCTGCATGCTCTTTGTTTATGATGATTCTTAATTTCCCTCACAGACATACTGGGAAAGGCTGGTCTGCTCAAAAGTTGTTCCTTGCTCTCTGTACTGTGTCATATTTGTAAGCATTTCAGATAGTCTAGGGGCAAAACCTTAAAATGAGTCAAATCGTAGGCTTTGTCAAGTACATCTGATCTAAGATGAGATAGTTTTGTTCTAGGTATGAAATTTCCGGGCCTGAAACGTTGACTCAGTAAACAGGATTTCGTTAAGCACCTTTAAAGTAGTCTGTGTTTCTATCATATATGGTATGTAAGAGGGGAGAGGAGAGTATTACCCACCAAGAGCTGACTGGGAAGAGGAAGGCAGTGCTTCGTCTCTTACAGAACCTAATTGCCAGCAAGATTTCTGAGCAGCAGTGCCGTTCTCTCACCCCTTCCTCGGACAGGCTTGACGCAACAGCTGAAGAGGTGAAAGAGGAGGATGGCTGGCACAGGACACCAGGGATTCCTGCATTGTATCAAATGCTGCTTCAGCTGTGCATGCAGATCAGGGTTTTTCAGCTGCAGACACTAAATCTTCCTTTTTAAAGTTAGCAGTGTATAAAGGGCATGTCATGATAGAAACAGTAGAATGTGTGCTAGTATCTTGCTGTCTTCAGTACGTGCCACATATAGTGTAGGTTTGCTAAATTAAGGGGATTCCTGCTGCTGAATGGTGTATCTAAATAAATGATAAATAGTTGAGGTCAAATTCTACTACAGCTGCATTGAGAAACTCCACAAATTTCTCAAGCTTATCATGTGGTGTAAAAGTTTACATAGCAGGGACGGGACAAAGTCTGCAGTGGGAGGCAGACCTTCACAGATTTTGTTAAGTGATCCATCCCTCAGACAGCACAGTTACATTAAAACTGTTAGCTTTAGTCCCTGTGAGAAGCAAAGCATCCTTTTGAAGCATACAGGACATTTTCTGGTGCTAATGTGTTTTATGCTGACACATCAAAAAGAATTAAAAAAACTTGAAAAATTCTAAAACTTGGGCTGGTTTGAGCCACAAGCCTCAAATTATCACCCCGTAGTCATCTTTTAATAATACCCATTTTTTAAAGAGTTGTTGCTGAACAAATCTATGCCGGGTGATGATTAACAGAGTTTGGCAGCGAGTGATGCTGGCTGACTTTACCTGAGATAGAAGCAAACACTTGTAAGCTATACCCAGGTTCTGTTGGTGCTGCCAGTCCCCTTGTTACTTTTGCTCAATAAAGACAATAAAATACAGCTTTGCCTTTAGCAGGTAAGGTTCTCAAGGCGTGGAATGGTACCGGGGAGGGTTGGCTGGGCTGATCCTTCTGGACATTCTTGTGTCTGATGGCCAGTATGACCTGGGAGCTGGTTAACCTCCCTTCTGCTCCTTGGAAGCTGAAGATAGTCTCAAGTAAGCTCTTCCCAAATGGATATTCTTAGTTCTTAACCCTATTGTAAGTGTTATTCCCTAAAATGGGTGGGTTGTTGTTTCGCTCTATTTCCATCTCGCTGCTGTCCCTCTCCGTTTCAGAAGAGACAGTGCATTCATTCCTGCACTCTGCTTTCGTGGGGAGAAAATAACCTCTGATCTTTCATTCCCTGCTCTCTGCTGCTGCTGCTGGCATCTAAGACTGTGGGTCAAAATGCCCTTTTTTAAAAAGCATTTTTGTTAATGCTTTTTATGGGGTTGCTTAGTGAGAATTAAAGCCTGGCAGTGTCCAGGGGATGGGTGTTGGGGTTGTTCTGTGATTTCGGAATGGGGGCTCGGAGCAGGGAGCAGCTGCAGGTTTGCAGGGCACTCAGGGGTACCTGCCTGTGGAGCTCTGCTCTCCCTCAGTGCCTCTCAGACTGTTTGACTCAGGCTGCTGTTATTGGCACTCTCACCTCACAGAATATTACAGAATAAGTGACTGCTTTGTTAGGGTTTGCTTCTGAGACGCATGCAAATGGTGTCTGGATTTTTCTTGCAATGATATTTAACTTCAGTCAGATGAATTACCTGGGACATTACTTTGATGTGCATTCAAAGGTTTCATTTGTTTTTAACAGAAACAGCTGAATTGAGAGTGCATTGGAAGTAAAACACGTTGGTCAATATTTCTTTCCCGGATCAAAGCTTTTGTCACTGCCTGTGAATGCTGTTGTCCATCATAATGGCTTTGAACTCTTGGCAGGGTGTATTTGAAGGTAGATTGGTTTGTTAATGTTATTGTGCTTATTGAATTTGCGGATTTGTCTAAGTTCTTAATATAATTGACTTCTGTTTACTAGACAGCACAAACCAGACATGGCAATGAGGACTGGGTTCTAGTTGCAAACTGTACTAATAATAAACTCCTGCTCAAATTTTCTCACTCCAGTGGGGAATATTGTACTGGGGGTTGGAGAAAAACGCTAAACCATGGCTTGTGTGAAGTACACGTGGCCAGTTCTGCCTTTTGAGAAGTTACACGGAGGACGTTTTGTGGGGGTAATTTGAGATGATACAATGCAGACACCAGAGCTTTAATTAAATGCACCTCCTCGTTTATGGCAGAGAGCGCCACAGGTACTGAAGCAGGAGGCAGCTTTGAAGCAGTGGGGTGTACCCTGTGCCAAATGAGTGCTTGTGTGAGATGAAGTTGTGTGGGGAGGCACAGTGCTGGAGAGCCGTGCTCTGCTGGCAATTGTCACTTAAAATTACACATTCAAATCAGGGCTTCGCTGCACTTGTAAAGGCAAAGCTATATGCAAGAAATTAACTTTTGGAGAGGCTTGTTCCTATGTGGAATGTCCACATTTGGCCTAAACATTTTTGCTATTTGAGTGGTTTGGTTCAGCCTTCATGTTGGGAGTGTCTGACCATACCAGCTGCTGTAGCAGCTGCCATCCTGCTTCTCTCTGTTACCCACTTAGTTCCACGGGCGACTTCTGGTCTGCATTCTCTGGGCTAGGTAGAGAATTTGGATCTATTTCAAGGGGAAATCTATAATTAGGAGCTAAGATCACAGTTTGACTGGTTTTAAGCTCCACATTTTAAGAGGAGATGGTTGGTGTAAAACAGATGCGTAGCAATTCTTCCTCCCTGGGTATTTGGACCTGTTTATACAGAATATTTATTGTTGAGTGAGGCAGAAGTTTTACTGGAAATGATGTTTACGAAATGAGATTTTAATGCAAAAAGCTTCACTCTGTGGTTTGCATTTAAATCCCTGTCATAAATCATAAGGCAGAGTCCCAAGAAGGTATCTTGATACTTCGGCTGTGGATACGTTCGTGTTTGTGGACAGAAAAGTTTCTGGGACAAAGGGAGAGGATAACTTTGCTCAATTGTTCTGTCAGTAGATGTGACTTAAAGGGAACCAGCTTTACGTGCATTTTTCCTGAAGAGGGGAATAAATTATATGGATTCAGGGAAAAGGAGGCAAGTTAGAGAAGGCATGGATTTGGCTGAGGAATTTTATGAAGAACCAGTCATGCAAATGCTCCACTCTTCCAACAAATAAAGTATTGATTCTTCATTAAGCTCAATTTGAATTCAGGCTGTGCCGACTACCTGGAGTTTTACTGCTGCTCTACCACAGCCCTGCTTTAAAACCTCCCTGCTGCCCAAAACACAGAGCCCTTGAATTGTCCTGGCCAAGCTGAGTGGCTTTATCACCTTGTGCTGACTAGAATTTTAAGCTGGGCATGTTTTTGTTGCTGTATTTGTCATACTCGTGCTGCCTTTCCACAGTGTAGAAGAAAAGAAATTTATTCTGTGTACCGTTGAACTTGTGCTCATGCTTCTGAGGATCTAAAATGCCAGGGAAAAATCTTTAAAGATGTAACAGCACAAACTTATTATATTGTCATCCTTCTCTTTGTGTCCAAAACAATTTTTTTACAGGATTAATGTAATGCTGATTGGTTCTCTGCGTGTTCTATCCAGTTGTTAGGGCCTGTTTTCAATTTCATGTCTTTATATTGCACTGTTGAAAGTCCATTCTAAAAGAGTGATGAAAATAATACTGATTTCAGAGAATGCTCATTGGTAAAACAGCTTCTCAAGCATTTGCTCTGTTCTGCTGGGAGGGTCTTTTTTGGTTCTATTTTAAAATGTAGCATGCAGTCTGGGTTTGGCATTTGCATTATTTAGAAACACGTTTCGTTTCTTTGTTCCAAACTAAATCTGCAACAAACTGGCTTGAACATTTGGATGCTTTCTGTGAGCATATGTTCCCATTATCATCGTGTTTTCGTTCTAAAAATGCACAGGGACACTTGACTGCTTGTAAACTCTGGGGTTTCTGGGGTGAGAGGCAGCACTGAATCATTCCTTGCATCTGATGTTATTGTTACACGCTTCCTTTTTACATGCACGCAGTTCTAAAGATAAGGTTCTGGGCCTCGGGAGGAAAGGGGCTTTCTGCTTTTCTGGTTATCAAATGTCTGTATTCCATAGTACAATTTCTCTGACAGATAAATTCTTGTGCCTCTGCATCCAAACCAGCAGCTCCTCTGGTCATTTTGCCATTAGTCAGTGGAACAGATAAGTCCGTACTCATGGAAAAGCTTGGGGTTTGCTCCTTACTGGAATTCAGATCTTTTTTAAGATTTCCGTTTTAAGCTCAAACGCTGAAGTTCTCTTGTTTTCAAAATTTTGTCTTTATTGTGCTTATTTTTAGTTTTGCTAACGGTTTGGCAAGATCTGAAGGAAAGGGAAGGTGTGAATATAAAAATGAAAAATAAATCAAAGAATAACAGCAGATAGTCAGACGTTCTGAGTAATATGTTATTGTTTTATAATATGGTAGTGGATTTAGTGTTCTGGTGCTAATTACAGCCTTTGTGATTAGAATTAATGATTGAAAGTGTAAAATGAGAGCCAGGGAAGAAAAGACCTGGCCAGGTTTGTGCTGCTGAAATGCCTGGAGAGGAAATGTTTTGCTTTGGTCATGGCTAACCCCACAACTGCAGAGGGAGAGAGGAGACAGAGCTTCTTCTTATTAGGCAGTTCTTGAAATGAACTCATCCCCTGAATTGTGGGAAATGACTGTAAAATCAAGACCTTTCCCTAGCAACAGCATCTCCTCCCCTTTTTGCCAGCCTGGCTCCGCTGTTGCTCCTTTGGTGCAGAGCTCCAGCCCTGCGCCATCGCTCAGCTTTGACACCTGGGCCAGGGAGTCACCGGAGCCGCTGTGGCATCGCTGCCGTGGAGCTCTCCTGGGCTCCAGAGCGGGGAGCTGGGCCTGGGCTGGGACAGCACAGTGCGGCAGGGGGGGTGAATCCAGGCTGGGTCCCTCCCTCTGCCCGGCTCCTGAAGCCAGCACATCACACATCCGTCACTTCGGCCCGTGCCTCCTCGTTTAAAACTGTGTGCAGGGTGTGTGGCTCAGCTCCTGCCGGGAGTCAGAGCCATTCCCAGACAAAATGGGAGAGAACGCCTGGATGCAGCTGGGGGATGCTGGGTTACAGTCATCACAGAAATCATCTGATGTTCACAAGAGTTTTACGTGTCTATTGCAATATGTTAAAGGTCCTGCATAGAGCATGTTTCCGTTCTTCCCTAAGCCTTTCTTCTTCCCTCTTGTCGTGTTTGGGGATTTTTTTTAACAGTATTACAAGCTGAGGTTTATGCAGGAAAAAATTTTCAGTTTTTGATAAAATGCTGATTGAGTCAGTGCTGGCCACTGTTTCAAAAAGTAATTTAGTTTTTCAGTGACTCTATTTTAAATTTTTGTTCATTCAAAGTCATATTAGTAGCACTAATTATTTTTAAATATTTCATTTTCATTCTCTAGCTGTTCCATTCTCTGCTTCTTTGTAAAATACTTGCAAGCAACCTTGCACTTTTTCTGTCTTGGCAGATAATGAATGTCTATTTTCTGCTGAAACAGGACTGTAATAAAACAATTGGACTTCTAGGTTAATTTCAACTGTTTTGCATTCTCCTAATATTACACAATTAGAATATTCAACAGATTGCTGGGCTCACTAGTAATATGCAGTTGCACATTGCAGGGAGATGAACCAAATTAATCCACTAGATTTTTTTTTTAAACAATGAAATTATCAGTAATTGTACTGGACATGTCTGGTAGGTAGCAGATGCTCAAATTGGAGACCTTTATTAAGAAGCTATTTCTAATTCCAGTTGGGACTTTTAATTAACATTTATTTAATACTATATATATATATATTAAATAAAAGCATAAATAATAATAAAGAGACAGTGTGTGCAGGGTGTGGAAGTGAAGTAGTGCTGGAGAGGTGTCTCAGCTACTCCCTCAGTCCCAGGGAGACTTCTCCTGCTTCTTGCTGCAAGCCTGGAGCAGAATCCTTGACATTTCTGTGTGTTGGCAGTTTTAATAAGTGGATAGATAAAAACCACCCTTGTAACCCTGCAGTGACTGGTTTGTGTTCTGAGTGTGTGTGGGAGTTACAGAGCTGTTGGGTTGGGGAAGCCCTCTCAGGCCACTGAGTCCAACCATTCCCCCAGCACTGTCCAGGCCACCCCTGACCCATGTCCCCAGGTGCCACATCCACATGGCTTTTAAACCCTTCCAGGGATGGGTTTAAACTCCCCTGGCAGCTGTGCCAGGGCTGGACAGCCCTTTCCAGGATATCCAACCTAAACTTCCCCTCCAGGGTATTATATTAAGAACTTACACAGAGGCACTCCAAGGCCTTTTCCAGCTGGTCATTCCCCAGCCTGGAGCTGCAGGGGGTTGGTGTGACCCCCGTGCAGGACTCGGCACTTGGCCTTGTTGACCCTCACACTGTTGGCCTGGGCCCATGGATGCAGCCTGTCCCAAAACCTCCGCAGAGCTTCCTGCCCTCCAGCAGATGCACACCCAGCCCAGCTTGGTGTCATCTGCAAACTGACTGAGGGCCCTGGATCCCCCTGCCAAGGTTTTTGTTCAAGGTATTGAACAGAGCTGGTGCCACCCCTGGTGCCCGGCCCAGCTGGATGTCGCATTGCCCACCCCTCCCTGGGCCCGGCCATCAGCCAGTGTCCCTCCCAGGGAACAGTGCACCCCTCCAAGCCAGGAGCAGCCAGTTTTTCCAGGAGAAGGCTGTGGGAAACAGTGCCAAAGGCTTTGCTGAAGTCCCAGTAGGTAACATCCACAGCCTTTCCCTCACCCACCAAAGCAGGTCACCTTGGCATAGGAGGAGAGCAGGTTGGTCAGGCTGGACCTGCCTTTCCCAACCCCAGGCTGGCCAGGCCTGATCTCCAGGTTGTCCTGTGGTGGCACTCAGGGTGACCTGCTCTGTGACCTGCCCAGCACTGAGGTCAGGCTGGCACGTCTGGAGTTCCCCAGATCCCCCTTCCACCCTTCTTACAGATGGGTGTTTTATATTTGATAACCTCCAGTCACCCAGCCCTGCTGGGAAATGATGGAAGTTGGCTCGGTGAACACTTCTGCCAGCGCCGTGCTGTTCCCCCTCAGTGGAGCAGTCCAACTTGTCATCCATACAGCTTCACACAAGTCATATTTGTTGACATATTTTTCTTCTCCAAGCATATGTAAAGTAGAAGAAGTAGAAAGCAAGCTGCTTTTCTTTGCCAGTGAAGTTTCACTTTAATGAAATAATTCATATGGAGCTTCAGCTGCTCCTGGGAGGCCGGGAAGAGCTGAATGGGGGAAAGCCTTAAAGCCTGTGCACGTGTGTTCGCTTTGAAGGGCTGCTGTTGTGCCTGTTGTAAAAGGTAATTACTTCCATGCTTCACAGGTCAGGTGGCAGGGAATAGGCCCATGATGCTTGACAGTCGGTCAAACATCACATTTATATCTGGAAAAGGCACAGAAGGCAAACTGAAAATTAAGAAGAAACCCTTAACTTTAGTCAGAACCCTGGGCAGATGTCCTTCCAACTTCTTCTGATTAGGGCAGTGCCCTTTCTGTTGAGGAAAAGGTTAAGCGATCCATCAAAGGTAGCATTATTAAAATGTCAACAGGAGGTTATAATCAGCATGGAAGGGTTATTAAATAGTTCACAATGCAAGGGTGAGGAAGGCAGAAAACGTCAACAGAACCTAAGAAGATAATTCCAGCCTTCCTGTTAAAAACAAATTTGCCATGCCTGTATGGAAAGCACTTACAAATAAACTCGCAGCTAGGATGTGATGTCCAAAATAGCACAGCCTTACAGCTAGCAAAACAGAGGAAGGAATTTCAGTGTTTAAAGAGAGAACGTGAAGCAGCTCAGTATCACACCGTGTCTTTAATGGATGCTGCAGAGAGAATGATCTGTTTGTTTTTAGCGGGCGGTTACACGGTTTCAATGTCACCGGCAGAACTCTGGAGAGTTTATCATTTTTAAGTTGAAAGCCAGCTGTATCACGGAGGGAAAGGGATTAGTTTCCTGTCAGCTTCCTTTTTGGAAAAAGCGATGTGTGCACACTGCAAATATTTCCAGCTTGGGTTAAGTATGTTTGAAAATACCTTTTGGTTGGAGTCATATTTTGATGGGCAAAGAGAGAGGACTTGCTTTCAGTTTTACATGTTTATAGAAGCATTTTAAGAAATCTAAGGGGTTTTTTTTTCCTCCTTCCCTTTAAAAAGTACGCACTGTTCAAGCTGGGAGAGTTTGGCCAGGGTTAACCCTCAGTTCTTCAGCTGGTGGAGAACATTCTTTCAGAAATTGCTCTCTACTTTTTGAAGGGACAGCTGAGAGACAACAGGAGGGCTTTTGTTTTTTAAGTACATATGAACGAAGGCAAAAAATACAGGGCGTGGTGGGAATGTGGAATTTTACTTCTTTGGAGTGTGGATGTACCTTTCCTAAAATAAAAGGTAGGGGCAGTGCTGCAAATGCTTGTATTCGTGGATGTGTGACGTGCTTACTGAGTCTTTTGACGGATTAAAAAGAAGCAAAATTTCGTTTTTCTGTCAATGCTCTGTGTTCACGGGATGAGGCAGACAGTAAATGCTGCTGTGAAACGCAAAAAGATGGAAGAGTGAGAGTGCAAATATTGCAATGTGAGAGTGCCCTCCTGTAAATACAACTCAAGTACAAATTACTATTAGTCATCAGTACTTCAAGATACACCTAGGGCTCGGTTTTAAAATGTTTCCTATTGTGTGCAACCCTTTTAATATAAAAGGGTTTTTTCCTTTCCTTTATTCCTTAGCAGTAACAGCATTCGTGTGAGGACAAAATAGTTTTTTTGCCAGATAGGTGCTGTTGTGCTTTCTTCACCTGAAACCATGTTGCTTTCATTAGCTAGAAGCACTGTCCCTTGGGATGCTTTACTCCAAAACCTGCCAAAAGTATCCCATGGGAGCAGTCTTTCACCAGCAGGGAAATAAATGAGATTTCTCCTCTAAGTACTTTTTCCCAACTTTAGTTTCTAGAAACATCGTAGCTCTCAAGATCCATTAAATCCCGATCTCCATTGAGTAATCTCCACGAAAGTAATCCTTTAATGTCAAACTGTAATATAAGGGTAAGAAAATACTGCTTTAATTTGTCAAAGCAAAGACAGACATAAATAAGCATCTGTCATTTTGAATGGAGCAACTTGAAAATGAGCAATCTTACAAGAAATTAGAAGTTTTCATTTGTTCTACAGACTAGTTGCTGAGTGACTTACTCAGAATTTTATTAGTAATTAGTGTATAAAGTTAAATAATGCTCGAAACCTCCATTGTCCTGCTTGACTCGTGCTCCAAAGATGTCACGGGCGTGACAGATTGAGACTTGCAAAAACTGTGGTGTTGGCATGAAAGCCACGTTACCTGTAACCACCTGCACGTGAACGACAAAATTGCTACAAACAAAATGATACTAAAGCCAAACTGTGCTGTTTATTGTTGAGGATTTTAGTTGCTCTGGACTCACCTGAGGCTTTTTGCTGTCTCTCGTTGATGCAGTGTTGAGGGGGAGGCTCCCAGCAGCGAGACCGGCACGTCCCTGGATAGCCCCTCAGCCTACCCGCAGGGCCCTATAACGCACAGCTCCGCCCTGAGCCCCGAGCACTACGAGCACCCCTACGGGCTCTACTCCATCGCGCCGGGCCAGCAGCGAGCCCGCCGGCCCAAGCTCCAGCACTCCACCTCCATCCTGCGCAAACAGGCCGAGGAAGAAGCCATCAAAAGGTCGAGATCGCTTTCGGAGAGCTATGAACTCTCTTCGGACCTCCAGGATAAGCAGGTATTTGAGCTCTGTTACCTCGTTTTGTGTCTGTGAACTGGGAGAAGGCTTTTCTAGCGACCACTTCAGTTTGGACTGTTAACTCTGTTATTCTTTGTCCCACACACCTTCCCCACTTCCTGGAGAAAAGATATGTTAATGCTATTAAAAGTAAAAACAGTTCTAGGAACTGAGATTTTATGCTCCAGGAGAGTTACTAGAATGTAATCATGAAAAATATTTTTCTAAGAAAATGAGTCATTTTGAAACCTGGGTGTTTTTGTTGTCACAGAAAGGAAGGAAGGAAGAACTTATTGCAACTGATATTCTCTCATACCCGTGAGGTGAATTCATAGGGTTTTGTATTTTCTGGTGGAATTTGCAAATGACTATTCAGTTCATTATTAGAGCCTTGAGTTTTTCCTTTCAAAATCAGTACATACTCTGAAAATTACAGTTGTTACATGAGAATTAAAATTTTTTGGTGAGACTTTAACCTTGTCCTGAGCTGCGTGGAGTGACGAGGGGTGCGTGTGTTCCCTGTGGCAGGTGGAGATGCTAGAACGGAAGTATGGGGGCCGTCTGATCACCAGACATGCTGCGCGCACCATCCAGACCGCCTTCCGCCAGTATCAGATGAACAAGAACTTCGAGCGCCTGCGCAGTTCTATGTCCGAGAATCGCATGTCAAGGCGCATCGTCCTGTCCAATATGAGAATGCAGTTTTCCTTTGAAGGACCTGAGAAAGTCCACAGCTCCTACTTCGAGGGGAAGCAAGTTTCTGTTACAAACGATGGGTCAAAGCTGGGCTCCCTGGTGCCGTCCGAGTGCGACGAGCTCGGGGAGACGGCTACGATGAAGTCCCCGGCGGCATCCACTGATTTCACCGATGCTATAACAGAACTGGAGGATGCTTTCTCCAGGCAGGTGAAATCCCTGGCGGAATCCATCGACGATGCGCTGAACTGCCGCAGTCTGCATTCGGATGAAATCCAGAGCGCGGAGCAAGTCCGGAGCCGGGAAATGGAGAGGGAGAGCTGTGCTCCGAGCAAACCAGCGATCCACAATGTGGATCACAGGAAGCTGGACGAGATGACGGCGTCCTACAGCGATGTCACGTTGTACATCGACGAGGAGGAGTTGTCCCCGCCCCTGCCGCTCTCCCAGTCCGTGGACAGACCGTCCAGCACGGAGTCGGACTTGAGGCTCCGCTCCGTGAACTCTTCCCAAGAGTACTGGTCCATGACCCACAAAGATGATAAGATAGACACTGACACGAGCTGCAGGAGTACCCCATCACTGGAATGTCAGGAGCAGAGGATGAGGATGGATCACCTCCCTCTGCTCACTATCGAGCCGCCCAGTGACAGTTCCGTGGACTTGAGCGACCGCTCGGAGAGGGGCTCGTTAAAGAGACAGAACGCGTATGACCGAGGCATCACCAGCCAGCAAGGCAGCCCCAAACATATCCCTCACAGCATTCCTGCCAAGATCATCACCCGGGAGGAGCAGGAGGCCAGGCACAGGGCTCGGCCCATAGACAGTCACCTGGCCATCAATGGCACGGCAAACAGGCAAAGCAAATCAGAGTCTGATTACTCTGATGGAGACAATGACAGCATCAACAGCACTTCCAACTCCAATGACACAATAAATTGCAGCTCAGAATCCTCTTCTAGAGACAGCCTAAGGGAGCAAACCTTGAGCAAACAAACCTACCACAAAGAGACTCGCAACAGCTGGGATTCCCCTGCCTTCAGTAACGATGTTATCAGGAAACGCCATTATAGGATTGGGCTGAATCTTTTTAACAAGTAAGTACAGCAGTTCCTGCCTTCCTCTCTGTGTCACTGAGAATGAGCCAAGAATACTTCTCTTGTGTCAGGTAAGGTAAGGCTGGTGTCTGGTACTGACCTTTCAGTGCTTGTGGTGACTGTTCAAGTTCAAGTTTAAGTTGATGTCTTCGTAGTTGAACAGCTTCAGGAGACAAGAACAAATATAATTATGTGTATAGAAATGGTGGTAAACTATTGAAGATCAATTCCTTTCTTGGGGAAAAATATGGTGGTTTGATCCTGATCCATTTTTTGGTGTTTTGTTATACCAAATTCAGATTTCTTCCTGCCCTAATCGTGTAGGTGGTGTAAAACTTATCCTATGGGAATTAGAAACAGCATGCAGCATATGATGAGTTTCCTGTTTAACACTGGCAGGGCCTGGAAGTTGTTCAGTAGATTTCATTAGAACTTTGATGCTAAAAACCAATGCGCTGAATACTTTTTATACTAAATGAATGTTTATTATTTATTATAAAACTATCACAAAATTTGTATTTCTGCCTATGACTGACAGTTTTCCCCATGGCTTGAGTGATTTCAGGCCTCCTTTTCAGTGCTTTGATGTGTTTGGATTAATAGGTTGGTGGTTCCTCGTGTATTTGTTGTAACATTGGAGACAATTAAAGCTTTTTGGTGCCATCACATGAGCTGTGCATTACAGCACCAAGTTTGGCTGTAAACACTTTCAGGTTTAGCTTTTAATCTTTGTGAAAATGCCTTTATGGAAGCTTCCAACCAATTGGAATGATGCAAGTTGTAGGATCTCTGCTTGTGAGGTTGAATGGGTAGGAAAATAATATCAATTAGCTCTTTCTTAGAAAATTCGACAATAACATCCTTGGCAGGGCTGGGGGGAGGAAGGTGTTGGTGCTGCTGGCTGACATTTAAGACTTGGTGTTTGCTTGGGTTTTGCACAGCAGTTAAGCCTGGAGCAGTCAATGCTCAGTGAGCCTCAGGCTTGGTAAGAGTCGTGTGAGTCAGCTGCAGAAGGGTTTAGGGAAAAAGTGAATGGAAAAAGTGCTCAGGCAGCATGCAGGGATGAATGAGAGCATTGGAAGCTGCCAGGTGCTGCTAGTGACACATCAGCAGGAGGCAGAAAGTGAAAAATAAACATCAGGAACAGACAGGAATAGAGACAGTTGTTTGAAACAGATCTAAGTGACCTTGCTGCATGGACTTGCACAGAGATAAACCCTTTGTATATACTGTTGTGAGGTGATGTGCAGTTCCTGAGCAGTGAGTGCTGCAGGACAGGACTGGGCAGAACTCCAGGCAGCACCTCTGTGGCATCTTTGGCTGGGCGTGATTCCCTTTTCCCCGCTGCATTTTATCTCCAGTATTGAAAGAGAACTGAAGATTGTCATTACTTTCTGCTGAGCCAATGTGATTCTATTGTTTCCTCAGACAGTCCCCAAATATCCCACACATCCCACATATCCCACACATCCCACATATCTTGGGTTTTGATTGTGGCCCTTCAACTCTGCAGATGGTGACATTTTCATTAATGTGCAGTGTCAGGTATTGAACCATCGTAGAGTGTGATGGTTAAGTCTGGAAATTCTTTTGAAAAGGGAGCTGGAAAACCTTCAAAGCTTTATTCTTTTAAAAGCTCAGGAGTCTCTAGAGAGTGGATCAGGTGGGATTGCAAATTGCATCTTGAGGTGAGTGGTCAGCCCAGTGGTCAGGTCAGTGCAGCAGAGTCACTCCACTGTCTTTTCACCACATTATCTCCACAACACATTTATGACCGTAAAATGAGGGAGCAGTGGGAGTGTTGGCAGCAGCTGCTGGGAGGATGTGTGCTCCACCCAGGAGGAAGCACTGAAAGAAGTGGCTTTGAACTTACCTAGTACAAGAAGGCAAGTTTTTTTTTCCAAATGTCTGCATCTACCAGAGGAAATTTTAGGGATGTCTTTTACGAGGAGTTCAGGTTAATTTCACTGTGTCTTTGAAATCTTCCTTGCAAATTAAGATCCCAAGCCTTAATTAACAAATGTCCTTTCTTTGTGGCACATGAAGTTTGGCTGAAATGCAAAGAATTAAGAGCCTTAAAGAAGTGCATGAATTGTAGCAAATCCTTCTGCTTTGTTCACTACAAGTGCTAAAAGGATGAAGTTTTTAAAAGCATGGAAAGTCACTGTCACCGCAGTTGAAATTTCAATTTTTAACTTTTCTGGCTTTCCTATTTAAGTAACAATTTTCAGAAGCCAAAGTGCAGTTTTCTTATCAGAGGCTCTTTGTTAGGGTAGACAGTTATGGGTGGGGTAAAAGCTGAGCACAGCTGGTGGTCTAGTTCACTTCATCACCCATAGATGCAAAACAGCAGTAGCATAAAGGTCCCTGGAGAATGGAGAACACAGGACACTGGAGAAAAAAATTATAGGTAATTGAAAATCACTTTTCTAGAGAAGAGTTCTAGTGGAAGGTGTCCCTGCCCATGGCAGGGGGGTTGGAATAGATGATCTTTAGGGTCCCTCCCAGCCCAAACCATTCTGAGATTCCACGATTATCACTTGATCACGGAATTTTTCTCAAACTGTAACTTGGCATTCAGTTTGGAACCTTAGTGTTGATTAAAGAAGTGTACTTTTCCAAGATGTTTTATATATAGAAGCCACTGAGCTAGAAGGTAAAGTATCCCCCGCATGGAATGATTTCTGCCAAGGAAATTGCAAGCTTCTGTCCATTGCCCCGGCTCTGAATGGCAGCAGTGATTCCCCCCGGCAGTGGGCTGGCAGTGTGTGTTCCCATTCATTCCTTCCCAAAGGAAGCGTTGCAGGTGCGTGCCCAGAGTGCAGCAGCTCCCAGGGAGCCTTGGTCAGGCCAGCTGTGTTGAATTAGGCATTTTTTTCTTCAGTGGGGTTGGAAAGGGATGTGAACTGGGAGAATTAACGCTAGAAACCATTCCTCCCTCACAGGCAGAAGGAAAACACTACCTAGAAAGGTTTATTTTGCAGGCTGAAAATCCTGCCAATGCAAATCCAGCCTTTGAGACTGGTTTGCTTATAAACAAGGCTTCAAGAGGCCTTTTGATTGTTGCTTTGAAAAGAAAAACAAGGAGGAAAAAAAAAAAAAACGAAAAAGGGCTGTGATTTCATTCTCCTGTTTGTTTTGACTGCAGGCTGGAAATACCAGGTTTACCAGTTATTGCACCCCATTCTGGTAGGATTTTCAGGTTCCATCCTGCTACTGATGCACTGATGGTTCTAAGAGATTAACTAGGACCGAGTTTAACCTCAGCAGCGCGAGGAGACGTGTCCTGCCCGTGGGTCAGCAGTGCAGGGCTGGCATTCTGTGCACGTGGAGGGCCAATGGATTGCCACAGAGCCCTGTGCCAATGGATTGTCACAGAGCCCTGTGCCACCAGGAGGGTGACAGCAGCTCTGGGTCCCTGCCAAGCGTTTGTGGCTGCCAGGTGTGTTTGTTGATAACGCTGCCTGGGGTTACCGTGTCCCCTGCAGGCATTGACACACCCGGCAGGGCCATGGCAGGGACAGGGCAGTGCCAGCTCAGCACTCCTGGGCACAGGGCACAGACACCTCCTGTGCTAACAAAGCAGCATCAGCAAAACGGGGACGGCATCAGAGTGGTTTGAGAACTTGTTGCAGCTGTGCCTGGCGTTATAAAAGATGAGAGATAAAGGTTGGCATTGCTCAGACTCAGTTTTTAATCTAGCAGGGCCCGGAGTCATGTTTAGTATCTCCTTTGGGATATCAGCTGTTGGAAGGCACTGTAAATTCTTCTCCCATCTGGCAGGGTTCCTGTGGCATTGTGTTTCTTGCCATGGGAGCCAGTCTTGCTGGTGCTGATTCCTGACATTGCTGGTGAGGAGAGACTGCAAAGTGCAGCTCATGGGCTGTTTCACTGCTCTGAGCTCGATGCCAGGGCATGGTTTAGGCTTTGCATCCTAATCCTACATGTACATCTTAGGGGTACGTGAACGTGACACCACTTTACAGTGCTAGAACAGAGGCTGGGCCAGCAATCATTTTACAATCAATTTTCCCAGATGCCTTTCACCCCCCACCTCCCTTCTTTTTGTCCTCTTTTCCTCTCTGGAAAGGGCAGTGACAGATGGAGAACTGTTCCCCACGTGTCCTCAGTGCATCACAGCGCTCTGCGCCGAAGAGTTTGCTGTAGCTTCTTTTACAACGGGCCATTATCGAGATTCCTGCTATTCCAAAGTTCTCCCAAAGGATTTATTGACAGAGATAAAAAGGCTTGAGTATCTGTTTGCAATATGCAATGATGTATCATCTTTAGCCCTGAAAGCCCTACTGGCTTCCTTTATTGCACGATGGGGATGATTTTATTCCTAATTTAAAACCAGTGTTGATATGAATTGGATACTAATTTCAGGAGCAGACTTTTTCTAACATTTCTAGATTCTCTGGAATGATAATTTAAGAAGTTTTTTATTTTACTAAGCAGGTATAAGAGGAATTTGCTGAGTGCTGATGGGATTATACCAAAGACAATATTACAAATTGCAGTTTCTAGATAAATTCTTGTTGGAAATCCGAGGCACACAATAATAATAATAATATTTGTGAGAAGGCACGTTTTTCATTTTCCATGAAAGCAGCTTTAACTGTTCAACAGAGGTATAAGGTTTCCATCATTTACATGTCGGTAGAGACTGAAGGTAATTTGGATTCCTCCGTACTGTTACGCTCTGAAAGTGCTGCAAGCTTGGTCTCTATTCGAAATCCTTAAAAGCTGCCAAATGTCACTTACTCTGTTTTTAAAACATAGTTTGGCAAGTAGTCACTAATTTAACTTTTGTAATAAGTGCACTAATCTGGTGTTCTCAATTTACACCCATCATCCTCATAATGAATTTCAGGGAAGATGCTGAACATACTTTCCGTATTGCTTCGAGTCGGTCTCATGACATCCATTCAGCATTCTCGTATCTGGTCTCAAAACACGTGCTTTTGGACTGTCCTCCTTTCAATTTCAATTTGAAAGCTTACTGGAAACATTTCCAACGATTTTAAACTTTGTAAATGCAGATTGAGTAGGAGGGAGAAGGTGTAAATCACTGAGTTGGTTCCTTTACCTTTGAACGAATTCTTTTATTTTGCCAGCTGATCCCCAATATCTTCAATGATTTTTTTTGAATGATTTGATAGAAAGAGGAAGGGGGAGAGAAGAGGCTTGGCCAGGATTTCACAACGGAGCCATTTGCTGTCCTCTTGTATGTGCTGAGAGGGACTTTACTGTTGTTGCAACATCTGGACTGCAGATTATTCAGGCACAGACGGTTCCAACAAAAATTAAAATCAAAGCGCTCCATGTAACTTGTCCTTTAACATACCCAGGAGTTAGTAAGAGGAGAAGAATGTTCTTAGTATGACTCTCATTATTTCTAAAAACATTTAGCCCTAAGTGAGAACACCCAAAGAAAAAAAAAAATGCTTTGTGTGTTTTGCTTTGTTCTGTGCGTGTTTTATCTTTTCTCCCGGAGGAGCCATTTTTCCTCCTTTTTTTTTTTTTTTCCAAAACAAGTGCTTTGATTAGCATAAATTATACCCTGCCCGTACAAACCAGCTGGAATGTATAACCAATAGAAAATGGAAGCGCCGGGTTCAAATATGGGCACGGGAATTCCTTTTATTGCCATTAAAAGGCGATATAAACTTCCCCAAACGTTGGAAGCAAATGCGGCTGCGGAGAGGCTTCGCTGGAAGCAGCAAGAGCCGAGTGTGAGCGTCCCTGGATCCCTGCAAGAGCCATTACCTCATCCCTGCCTCCAGCTCCGCCTGCCCTTAAACATTCCGGGCACACTCCTGCCTCCCGCTGCTACGTGCCGGGAATGGGAGCTGAGCTCCGACAATGCCTCCTGCTGGAAAATGATCCCGTCAATGGAGGAATTTCACCGGCACAGCGGCTGGTGGGACTCTGGGTGCCGGGATTTCAGTTCCTTCTCCCGTCCGAAAATTTCCAGTGGTCGGATTTTTAAGGGTGGCAAATGTGACCCAGCTGCCTTTGCAGGAGTCCAGGGAACAGCTGGAATTGGGACTCGGGAAGGCTGTGCAGGAAAAAGAGTTAAGGAAAAGAGAAGGGCCCATCAACTCTTCCTTCTTGTGTTATGATTCCCATCTGCCTACGGAATTGGGGTTCTGTGGGTCGTGAATGGCAAATCAGGAGATGTTTAAACTGGCCTTGCACAAAAGGTGTCCCTTTTGAGGGGAATGTGGCTGTCAGAGTTTCCCGTTTCCACTCAGCAGAGTGTCAGAAGTTGAAGCTGAAGTGCTTCTGTTTGGTGTAACTGCGGTGAGGGTGTGGAAAGAGGATTTAGGGCAGGGACACAAGAAGACATAAAGACAGGGACTGTTCCTTAATTTAAAGGACACAGTCATCCTAAAGTGTCGTTCCTGACAGCAGTTGCATAAACACGAGGGCCATACTCGGCCCTGGCACACAGTTCTGAGACAGGCAGCCAGTTTTCCATATGTCTTGCCCCAAAGTGGAGTGTGTTCTGCTCTGCTGGCAGCTACAAACTCCTCTCTCTGCTCTGTGAGACGTGCACAGATGCAGTGGGGTCAGAGGAGGTGAGAACAACCTCGCAGAGTGTTTTGGTCTGTTAATTTAACTAAAATATTTCCTTTTTATTGCCTTCTTTCTTGTGAGGAAGGAAGGAGTGGGGAGGGGACGACAAAAAAAGCAGGCTGCCCACTGCCAAGAGAGGGAATAATGAGGAGGTAGGAAATGCTCCAGCAGGATGACTCAGGGCTGTTTTCACTAGCAAGGACATGTCCAGCCACTGCATTGCAAGTGCTTGGGGTGTGCCTCGTGTGCCTCTTCCCTGTGCTGACTGCTCTGTTCCTCAAGGATGATGCTTCTTATACAGGAAAACCCTTTTTGGGAAATAGCTTTAAACTCGATTTTCCCTCTTTTATTAGAATAAGCCAGACTTTCTGCTTGGGGCCTTTAGGCGCCTTTTATACACTTTTTACCCTTTTATACACTTTTTACCCTTTTATAATCAGCTCTGATTCAGGCAATACTTTTCAGACCAGCCTAAATATTCAGTAGCAGTAGTAATGGTTAAGGTATAATTTCCTAGCACCTTGTTAGGAAATGATGCCATGAGAAACTGGTTGGTCAGGCAGAAAGTAGTGGTAGAACCACGTAAATCAGTTGCCCAGTTTTATGAAAATACCCATCTGCAGAGTTTCCTCTCTTTATTTTACTCCCCCACCAAACAGAACTGGGCACTGAGATCACTTCCTGGTGAATTCTTTCCTTAGTGGCATGAGTAGAAATGAACTTTTTTTGTGAACAGAGGTTACTCCAGGTAATTTGACGTGATTGCAAGTGTGTCCTGACCTTCCCATCTGTGGTGGGAGGTCTTGAATGAACCTTAGAGAATTAATATCATAATGTGGGAGAAATCATCCCCACTGTGGGCAAACTGTAGTGCTCCTGCCCAAATCATGGGAATATCTCCCTGTTTCCATGAGATGCAGAGAAGCTGGGAGAAATGTGCTGTTTCTTGGCTTATTTTCCCAACCCAGGGATTTTTTTCTTGTAATTACCAGAAGATGCAATTTACACCCAGTTTTTCTTCCTCTTCATTAAACAGTTGTGCAATTGAGAAAAGCACAGCTCAGGCTTCCCACTCAGTTTCTCTCATTTTCATCCTCTCAATCCCTTTTTGCCTTGCTGCGGAGTGGAGTGAACTCTGACAAGTTGTTTTGGCACTAGTTTTGGTAGTATTTTAAGGATATTGGTTTTTTCCTTCTTAGCCAGAAGGTTTAAAATAGACCTAGGGATTCTCTTGGCTTCACTGCAGCAGCAGTGGGCTCTTCAGCAAAAGCAAAGCAAGAAATACAACCACAGAAACAAACCTGAGCTGTGTGCCAGGCTAAGGAGGATGTTCAACTAGCTTGTTATTGCCAGCTTGGTCATTTAAAAACATTTAACTTCTTAAATGGCTCTAAGAAAAGTCTTAGATTCTTGCTTCCCCTGTTTTTTAATGTTGAAGTAATGCTTATTTTTGTGACGACTGTAAATATTTTCACAATGAGATCGCTGGTATCAAAGGCAAGGGAGATTATTATTTATTTTTATTCTACAGAGGTTGCATTAAACTCTCCACCCCTCACATGAAAAGGTTTCTTTGGCAGCTGCATGTTTGTGAAGTGTTCCCGTTTGCAGTGGGTTTCTAGCAGCCTCTGAGGAATGTTTGTACTCCTGGTTTGCTCGTTCTCTAGATTTCTCATTTTCCCTGTAGCAGAGGCAAGGAACCAAAAACCATAGGTGTGCCTTCAGGAATCCTGCAGTTCTAGAAGCTTCACCGAGCTTCTCACTCTCAGCCAGGCTGGCATTGCCCCCTTGCCTCAGTCAGCTGGAAGAGCAGTGTGTTTGTGGTTATTTACACTGGTAATAAATCCCTGGTTTAATTCCGATGATGCTGCTGGCATTGCTGGGGATTGGAAATCTCCCGCGCTCGTTTGTTAATTAACGCTCCCATTTTACAGCTCTCTTATTGTCTGAGCTGTAAAAGGAAATGCAAAGATTTCATGTGGTTTTGGGTGTTTGTAAGCTTTGCATGTCTAGCAAGGGGAAGGCTTTATCCACCTCTGTGCTGTGGTTTTGTGGCAGGTTTCCTTTCGAGGTGGTGCTTGTTACTCGTCCTCTCCTCTTGGCTGCTGTGGACACAGGCACTTTATCCACCCTGTGGCTTGGGTACTACAAATGATGGTGCAGCTGTGGGGAGACCTTGACTGGATTCAAAAATAATCATAAAAACCAAGCCAAACCAAGCTAAATCAAACCATCCCCCCCCAAAAAAAAGAAACAAAAAGAAACAAACCCAAAAAACAAAACAAAACAATGAACCAACAAAAAAACTCACCAAAACAACAAACAAACAAAAAAACCCACCAAAAATAACCCAAATAATAATAAAAAGCCCCCACACAAAAGCAGCAATAGGAATGGTAGAAGAGACTGCTGCCAGTGTCTTCTCACCCAGCTCGCCCCTGGGGTTTGCTGGGTTTGCCGGGTTTGTCTTGCCCCAAGACTGGCTGCACCAGTAGGCCTAGGAGGGAACAGGGCATGCTAAGCCTGTGCTGATCCCTCTTACCATCCAGAATCCAACTAAAAGCTTTTCCTCTACCAAATTCACTTTTCAGAACCACTGCAGTGTGTTTGCAAAAGCAGTATTTCCTAGAAGTTTGAAGATAACTTTTTGAATATCTCTGGGGAGTCAGTCAGCTTTTGCCCTTCCCCTCTCCAGGGGAGGAGCTGTCTCTGACTGGTTTTCCTGCCTTCTCAAACTCTGGCAGGTCTTGAGCACCTCTGAATATGGCCAGTACTCTCTAAGAAAGGAGCTTATTAAAATATGCTGGTTTGATCTGTTATTTTGAAGTTTGCATTAATCCCTCCATCAATTTTTTTTGCTTAAAAGTCACTTTAAACCACCTTCAATGTCTTGTTATTAATCAGTTTCTAGCAAGATCCTTAGTCCTTTAATCAACCTCTGAGGATCTTATGTAAATAATTTTGCACATCTTTTGGTGTTGATTTTTTCTTCTTCTTTCAGTAGATCCTTGTGATTTTTTTTTTGCTTTGGTTGTTTTGTTTTAGGTTGTTTTGTTGGGGTTTTTGAGACAGAAGACATTTTCAAGCTTTATTTTGGAAGCAACCTTGTAAATATCAAAAGTTCTCTAAATAAGTACATCATCAGCTATGCAAGGTGCTAACGTTAGAGGGTTTATTTTGATATTAGTTAATGTATTCAAATCTGAAAATAACTGCTCTGCTTCTGCTGCTTCCTCCATTGCTATTTATAGACTTCTCATCTTGCCTGTTACTGGTCTGTGTAATTAACAAGCCATCGGTGGGAATTTTCCTAATCACAAAAGACTCTTAGTTGTAAGTACAAAGTGGTCTGTGCCCAGCTCTGAGCAGACAGAAATGAGGATAACTTCTCCAGGTGTCCCATCCCATGTTCCATCCATGACCCTCGCGTGTCCCACTCCCTTCTGCATCCAGTCAGACACTTAGAAAAAGGTGGGGTTTAGTGAAAAGGAATGTTTGTTCTGTTTAAAACAGCTGGGTTTGCCAGCAGAGAGTCCCTGGCTGCTTGTGTGGTTCAAACCTGCCCTCCCCAAAGCCTGGCAGGTACCTGGTGCCAAAAAACACCTTGGGAAGGAGCAAATGAGTTTGTGGTGGGGTGCTGGAGGTCAGCACCACAACCTCCACGTCCTCTTGGTGCATTTAGGGAGCAATTCCTTCAGACTTGGTGGTATTTGAAATTTCTGGTGTTGGGGGTGACTTAAATTTCCATTATCCTGTTTAGTTCTTCAATTTCTCTGACTTTGAGAGGAGACAAAAATGCTGCTTATGTTAGAGGCAGAAAGGGAAGGCTCCCTCGAGTACATTTTTCTCTGAACCTGTTGTTAACTTCACTTTTGATGTAAAATTTCCTTGGAAATGCAGCACTTTCAGAGCAGTCTGTAAGAGTCATCATTTTCTGGTAAGAACTTTTCCTGGTGAATAAGATAATGTCCCAGCTGCTGGGAGGTGGGAAGGAGCTTAAAACACAATAAACCCCTGAACCTCCCTCACTTAGCAGGCGATTGATCAAACAGGGAAAGAGCAGCCTTCATTCTTACAGCTCAGGGGGTTCAGGTGTTATTTTCATATTGCTGCCAGGTTACAGCTTTTGTAACAAACTGACTGCTTTCCAATAATCCTACACTGCTTTCAAATAACCCTGGGCTGCAAAACTCCCTGATATTTCACTCCAGCATGAGGGGAGTCTCCATGGGAAAAGAGCTCTTGGCTTCCAGTGCATTTCTAAATGGATTTTTAACTCTGTTTTGGATGCTCACCTAGCCTGGTTTGAAGGGTATTTGAATCAAGTGACTTCATATTACAAAACCAGAGGCAAAGCTTCTCGGGTGAAAAAACAGACCCTGACTTATGCAAAATGATACAACCACAGGAGGACTGATGAAAAGTAAGTTATGTCATCTTTGTGATGATTTTTAGTGTTCAGGCTTATGCAGGTGGCAGGAATTCAAGTTGTTTTTTAGTCCAGTAAGTAATGATCCAGCATTTTCTGTATGTCAGGAGAAGGTGATCTTGGGATGAAGATGTGGGGTTTGAGTGTTGTTTTCTGCTTTGACAGTCACTGCAGAGGAGCTCTCCTGGGTTTGTATTGCTCTGAAGTCGCTGGACAAATGTAGCTCACTAACGAGGGGGATGGAGGAAACTATTCCTGTTTGTGTTGGGTGCTGTGAATTTAAATTTAGAAAGATTAAGGATTCTGAAATGCAGTTTAAAAGCATATGAACATAGCAATTACATTACTTACAAAAAAGGGTACTTTATAGTATGAAGGAGATTAATTTTAGAAGATGACCGTGTGTGTAATCTTATTTCAGATGAAAAGAGCCACAAAGCCTGATGCGAGAAATTGAGATTTGAGAACTCCCTTTTGATTAAATTATATATATTTCTCTGATCTGTCTAATTCTTAATAGGGTATTAAGTGTATAATAATGGAATGTAAAAGAGTAGGAGAACTGAATGATGATGTATTTAGCAATGTTATTTGCAATTAAAACCCTGGGGAAGGGTTATGGTTGTGTGATCAACCTTGTATAAAAATAGAACGGTCACCTTGTCCTCTCAGATTGATTTTGCTTGCCTTAAAGGAAATATCTTTTAGGTCATCCAGCAAGCTGCACATCACCCACTCTTACAGGTGGGCATTTTATCATAATTCCTTACAAAATAAAGCTGATGATGGAATTACTGCTTCTGTAAAGATTCCCCTTTAATATTTTTTAAAGGAATTAGGGTTTTCTGCTGTGTTGCACTGCTGGATGATGCCCTGCACAGTGTGTGCTGTAAGGGGGATTTTGCAGCACCTGAAAATAGAAGCAGCATTTGTCTTTACAAGCGATGTCTTTTATTGCCAGCTCTGTCCCACCCCTCCTCCCCAGCACACACTTCTTAATAACTCAAAATGAGTGGCTTTGCTTTGCTTTGTTTGGAGATGTGAAAGTGGTTGCAGCTAAACCTGGAGCTGTATAAAGAGATGTAAAATACTGCAGAAACTCGGAAGGTGCCTGTCTGAGGGAGGGAAATCTGGGGCAGTGGGTGTGTTAAAGGACAAGGAACTAAAAATCTCAATTAGATGGGAGCTAGACCGTTTTTAATTGCTTCTTTTTTGCTTGACTGTGGTTTTCCCCCTTATTTTTTGTACTCTCAGCTTGCAAGTGACACCACTTCAGATGTTTTTATTCATTAACTTTAACTTTTGACAGCAGGCAGGGGGGAGATCAGGGGAGCTCTTTGTTTCTCGTTTTTCAGCAGCAGCTTTTCAGTTCAGTTTCTGGAAGGTACCTCTCTCCCAGCAACAGGAGCTTTTAGCAGCTGGTGTTGGGCTTTGTTTCGTTGGCAAGGGAGGCAGAACTTCTCCTTGGGAGGGTTCTGGAGCAGGGGAATGTGTAATAACAGGCAAAGATGTGTCTCAAAGCTGTCAGCTGTGAGCAATGTATGCAACTACATTGATCCTGAAACTACACTGCTCCATACTGCTGGGACATTGGTTAAAAGGGATTGAATATATTGGCCATACTTAGCAGAATTCTTGTGGACTTTGAATCAGATGTGATCAGGTGGAATGGAAGAAAATTCATACTTTTGCATTGTCCTTTCTCCTCAGAAAACCTGAAAAAGGAGTCCAGTACCTGATTGAGCGAGGATTTGTGCCGGACACGCCCGTTGGGGTTGCCCACTTCCTGCTGCAGAGGAAAGGGCTCAGCAGGCAGATGATTGGAGAATTCCTGGGAAATCGGCAAAAGCAGTTCAACAGGGATGTGTTAGAGTGAGTATTGCGTGGGGAGGAGGTGAGAGTGCTTTAATGTTCCAACAAAACCCTTCGTCAAGCTCCGGGCGTTAATGATCTCAGGGTCTCACCCTGGAGGAGGGGGAGACCTCGCTGCAAAGGCTGTGAACAGATGCAAGTGAGCAAATATTTATTTCTTTGCTTCCCAGTTGAGTTACTGGTTTTGTTCTCGATCCAGCAAAACACTCACGAGGATTTCCATTGCCTGCGGTCACGCACATGTACTGTAAATTTATGTTTTCATTCCATTGGCCTGAGAGCATGTTATTTCAAAGGGGTTTTTCTTTCCTCAGACTCTCTAATAATTTACTGAATGAAACAAAATAATATTGTATGCAACATAAGGCGTAACCAGGAACAGAACCTGAAAATAATTATTACAGCCAAATGGCTCCAATGTTGGATAAACGGGGATTTCTGTGAGTGCAGGCACATGCTGACAAGGGCTATACAAACTGACTTTTTCCAAAAGATCAGATAAGCAGAAACTGTTTTAAAACCCAAAGAAATTCAAAGCAGAAAATTTGATTTCTAGCAGCTTGGTCATAAATATCTAAACCTTATATACAGAGTAGACCAAGAGAGAAGTTGCTTCATTTTAAGAGGGTGTTAATTTAAAACACTTCTTCTTTGGGACCTTTTTTTTTTTGTATCTGGCATACTGACCTGTAAACATTAATACATCTTAGTCCAGTTTTTTTCAATATATTGTATAAAATTTTAGTTAGCTGTTTAACAAAACTGCTGAGAATGAAAGCAAAAGCCATGACTTTTTTCCCATTAAGGAAGCCTAGGAAAAAATCTGACCCGCAGTTTTTTTATTAACTGTTTTATTTAACACTGTCATGAATGCTGTAGTGAAATCTGCCTTGGGCTAGAGGTGCAGCCCTTCCTGAGGAGTGAAGAGCCAGCAGGAAGCAGTGGGAGCACCTCTGCTGCAAGGCTGCAGGCAGGCTGGCACTGCAGAGCCCTGGAAGGTGGCTGGAGGCAGTCCCTGCTCAGCCCGAGTCACTGGCAGCACTCACAGTGAGCATCTGGGCCTTGCAGTCATCACTCAGAGCAGGGGGCAGGCCTCCCAAACACTGGGGATTTGCAATGTTTTTCAAAGAAAACAGCACAGGTTCAGGATGAGATGAGTTATGATCTCAGATGGTCTTTAAGGTCCCTTCCAACCCAAACTGCTCTGTGATTCCGTGATGCATTTTGTGATCTTGACAAATAATTTGCCCTCCCCATCTCAAACAGACAGAAGCAGAGTTGTGTCTCTGCTAAACCAGGTGCTGTATCTGTGATGAAGTGAATTGGCCAGAGCAAGGTCATAATCCCCTACCTACAACCCCCCAGCAATCCTTTTCTTGCAATTAATTTGTCCTTAACTAAGCTGTTCCAGCTACACTTTGGGGTGAGGAGCACCCTGCAGGCAGTGCAGTTCTCTTGTAGTGCTCTGAACCTTGCCTGCCTATGGAAACAAGGTATTTTTCTTTAAAAAGAGACAGTAAAATAGTATTTCATCATACATATCACATTTATAGATTGGAGGGAGATTTCATCAAACTGATAAAAACTCTAGAAAGATTTTTTTAACAACAGAAGATCCTTTTTCTGTTACACAATTCAATTTCAAATTACTTGTTTGGATTTGTGGTCAGGTCTCCTAGGTCCTGTAAATTGGGGTGTTTTAACTGCTTGAAATCTTTTCACTGGAGCTTAGAAAATATTCATGGACACAGCTTAAATTTGGGACCAAGAGCTGCATTCTGGGCCAGCTGTAGGTGCTGCCCGGTGATGGTTAACACTGCCCATGGTGGTAAATCTGCTGTCTCCATAGTTCATAAAAATGTTGTTTAATTCCCCTCCCCATCCTCTTGTTGGCCAGCATGTTCCTGGGGGTCCTTAATTGTGCTAATTAACTTCATTTTGACTCCTGCTTGTCTGCACACGTGCTTCACACCTTGGAATGAGAAAAGGACTTTTGAAAGTGTAACAGAACTTGCAGTAATGGGAAGCCTGTGAGCATTATTGCAGAACTGATGATAAAGTTTGGGTGAGGATTGGAGAGGGCGTGAGAAATGCCACGCTCCTCGTTTCATTGCGCTTTTGCATAAAAGGAAAAATATTAAAAGCAAGGGGAATAAATCACTTGCTGTTAATCTACATTAGCTACGGTGCTGCTGGAAGAAAAATATGAGCTACTGTAATTTGTCGTTGTATATCTATACATGTAAGAAAAAGCTTTTAAAAGTGGATGGTGCCTTCTGTGGTTTCTGCATTACAGTGCTGTTACTTGCAGTGATTCATGTCTGGTTATTTCAGAACTAAAAGCTAAGCTTAAAGGAAATTTATAAGCCTCTGATTTTAAAGCAGTCTTTAAACAAAATATTAGAATGACATAGTTCATGTTGCTGATTATATTAAAATGATTCCCTTTTATTTTTTGTCAGCACTGTATTTTCAGAGCAAGAAAGTAATTATTTCTCCATAAACGTTAACTCAAAGTCATGGCAAATGATGGGGAGATGAGAGTTACAGTAATAATAAGAGAGTATCCAAACGAAGAAGGTTATTTTTTTCCTCTGCATTTAAGAACATTCCTGGACACAGAGCCATTTGGTACAGATTATTGTGCCTGCTGCAGGCTGTCTGAGATATGATATTTTGAGCAGTGTAAACTATTTATTATTGTTGGAGGCACTGTGATAGTTGATTGGCCTGGAAGCACAGAACTAATAATTATTTGTGGCAGTGGTTCATCACTTACAATGGTCAGACATTTGTCATTCCAGCAGCTCTTCTGTTAAAAACCACAAGGGTCTGCTTACATGTGCACATTCTCATTGATCTGTTATTTTCAGCCTTCCTCACAGCTTACTTGCAATTGTTGCAATTGCTGCTGAAAGTTTTAAAAACAATTCCATGAATCTCTTGTCAGATGGAAAATCGAAAGGTTTTTTTCTGTTTCAAAATCTTGCCGTTGGTACTGAGCTGTTAGAAATGAAGAGACACGACGTGAGTCTGTTTCTGTCCTAGCTGTGTGGTGGATGAAATGATGTGAGTCTGTTTCTGTCCTAGCTGTGTGGTGGATGAAATGATGTGAGTCTGTTTCTGTCCTAGCTGTGTGGTGGATGAAATGATGTGAGTCTGTTTCTGTCCTAGCTGTGTGGTGGATGAGATGATGTGAGTCTGTTTCTGTCCTAGCTGTGTGGTGGATGAGATGGACTTCTCCACAATGGAGCTGGATGAAGCACTCAGGAAATTTCAGGCCCATATCCGTGTCCAAGGAGAAGCCCAGAAGGTGGAGCGGCTCATCGAAGCTTTTAGGTACGGTGTGAAATAAACCCCTCAGTCACCAGACACCTGCTGCTTTACAGCCAGGCTGCACAGCTGGGGAACTTGGGCATATCCAAGTTACTTTCCTGATTATTTTCAGTGCCCTCATGAGCTAAAAACAGTTTCAAATATGTCTTGTTTGGGGGGGGTTGCTAAGTACGGAATAGGAAGTTTCATTTGCTGGTGTTGTTCATGTGTTAATGTAAGGAGTTTTCACAAAAGTTTTTTCTGGCATCAGTTGAAAAGATACTCGAGGATTTCTGAACATCTCTAACAATATATGAGTTTATATGAGTGGAATTATGAGACCATGCACTTTTTAGGGGATGCATGCTCCTAACTTTTCATTAAACACTTCAACAACAGTGGGAGAAAGAGGAGTAACTTATCAGTACTGACACAGGTGTGTGCAGGGCAGGATAAGATGGAAATCACCACATGGCAGTAAGCCAAAATCAATGCTCTATTCTTACCTGGTGTCAGGGTATTAATCACTGAAAAAAAATGGGATACAGAAGTTATTGTAGTGAGTGAAGTTACAGTGGAAGTAGAAACAAACTCTTTGCACGTTCAGGGATTGCCTTAAGAAAACGTGTGGATGGAAAGCTAAACGTGTGTCTGGAAAGGGACTGGTAGCTCGCTGAGGCTGTGGAACGCAGCAGGTGGGTTCTTTGGTGGATTTGAGCAGTGCCTGCCAGCCCTGACAGCCTCCCCTGGTGTTCCCAGCCAGCGTTACTGCATCTGCAACCCGGGCGTGGTGCGGCAGTTCCGCAACCCCGACACCATCTTCATCCTGGCCTTCGCCATCATCCTCCTCAACACCGACATGTACAGCCCCAACGTCAAACCCGAGCGCAAGATGAAGCTGGAGGACTTCATCAAGAACCTCAGGGGTAAGAGACCCTAAGGACAAAGCTCCTGAAAGCTTTTCCCTCTAGCTGTCCTTGGAGGGACACTCTGTGTCTTCTGGGAACAACTCTGTGCTGCTTTCACCTGGCTGCCATTGGGACAGACTTGAGTCATTTCTGTAACAGCAAAACCAGAATTAATTGTGTCATATTTTGTCATTTTTATCTTGTGTTTCTTGAGTGGGTGGGTCAGGAGCTTTCATTTTAGGACCAGTAAAACCAAAATACTTGTGGTGTTCTGGAATTTCAGATCTTGAAAATGAAAGTCCTGTTTGGTGGTTTTGTTCCCTGAGATTGATGTAAGGCAGCAACGAACAACCTGTGCTTAGCAGATGTTTCAGCTTAGCAAAGTTTAAGTTAGCGCTGAGATTTTATTGTAAAATCCACAAATACTCCAAAAGGCCTGATATGCATCTCTTGGCATAGTGCTGCAGTTACATTTGTGGAGTTAGGCACAGCACACTCTCCCTGAGCTCCAGCGTGCATGCCAGCAATTCTTGTTATTGCAGGCATTTTGTAGCAGGCTACCTTGCTGCAGCTCTGAATCACTGCATCACAAAGGGTGGGCCGTGGAAGGCTTGGCCATGTGGGACAGAACAGAGGTGGTTTTGATTGCTTCCATCTGCAAACAAACTGTATTTTATCAATGTATTTTTTACGGGAGCAGTTGTTCCACTGGGTGACAAAATATTCTATCTTTGCTTCTGAATGGGAGATAAGAGTTTATTGCTTTAAAATCTGTTTGAGAAAGAGACATGCATCTCCCTGTCCCCAGAAAATCCAGATTTAAGGCACTTAGTGAAATTGGACTCCTTCCACTGCTATTAAAAATTCAGGATCAAGCATTCAAGACAGTGTGGCATTTGTTAGAATGCCATGCCAATGATAATCACACAGTGCTAAACAATAATATTGGATCTGGGCTATTTTGTTGATTTGGTTTTCCAGGGTAAATTAGTTCTTTTTGAAATCTTACAGGAAATATTGGTTAAATTAATTTTACTGGGTTCATAAGATTCTTACACAGGAAATTATTTCATGAACAGCGTTAGCAATATTGAGACAGAGGCAAAATGAAATGGTTCTTCTGCTTCCTCCCAGTGGTGTATTCCTAGGAGGATGTCATATGAAGGTTTTAGTGTCTAAAAAGGAGTTTAACTCATTGTAGCTTTAATACCAAACAGAGGAAATGTGAAAGAAAAAAAAATCCTATAGGAAATCAGCCTTTTTGTGTCTTAGTTTTAGACTGGAGTTTTAAAACAAAAAAATCCCCAGACCTGTGTGATTTCCATCAATGTCTTGGTGTATAGGCAGCGAGCTTCTGGACCAAAATCAGTGCTTAAATCACGTTCACACCGCTTCTGCCTGGGTGAGGCAGCACAAGGACACACAGGAGGTGCTGGCTGGCAGCTGGGAAGAACCAGCACAAACATCCGCAGGCAGGCAACACTGGGAGCGGGGAAAACAGAGACTGGGCAGGTTTTTATCCTGCAGCAGCGTTTGTGGGACCCCTGCTAACAGCAGCTTGGCCCCGCAGGGGTGGACGACGGCGAGGACATCCCGCGGGAGATGCTGATCGGGATCTACGAGCGCATCCGCAAGCGCGAGCTGAAGACCAACGAGGACCACGTGTCCCAGGTGCAGAAGGTGGAGAAGCTCATCGTGGGCAAGAAACCGGTGAGTGCCCTCTGCTCTGCCTCGGGGCACTGGCAGGACAGAGCACCAGGGCTGTGCTGCTCACCAGTACAGGCTGGTCCATAAATGGCCAAGGGCAGGAACTGTCAAAATAACTCCCTGTAAGGCTGACTTAAATTCTGGAGTATCCACGCAGATGAATTTTATTGTTGCAGTCGTGGGTGATGATGTTTGGAGTCTTAAAATTCTCTGTGTGAAGCTTTACAATTCTGGAATTACACTGAAATACCTGCGTTTTGGGCAGTTCTCTTGTTTATTTCTAAAGAATGAAAAGCGCTTTGTTAAGGTGATCTTATAGAGAACCATATTTCAAAACTTTGCACAGGTCTGGCTCCATAACTTACAGAGAACTTCTGTTCACACCAGCATCGTCGTCACCTCCACAGCTGCCTCCGTGACCTGGCATTTGTAAGGGGAGATGGGGTCATTTTATCTCAGGGCACATCTGGAAATCAGGTCCCAGGGATTCTGGGGCTGGGTTTGAGCACGCAAAGATAGGATTGTTGTGGGACAAGTCCTCAAATATTTTGCTGTATAAACAAATCTTCAAAGCATCTGTTGGAAAAAGGAGAGAGAAAAGAAAGGCCACAGCATTTTGCCTCTTACTAAGGAGCACAGAGGTTTTAAGAGCAGTGTTTTCCATGCTCACAATGGTATCTAGTGTGGAGAGGGACAAGGGGATGCTCAGCCTTCCTAAATTCAAACCTTCCTGTCAGTAGTCACAAAGGCAGCCCAGAACAAAGCCAAAAAACCCTAGACTTGCATGTTTTTGAAGCCCTGTATCTGGTTTTTATCCGCTCTGGGGAACTTTACTGCAGCAGGGTCTGATGGGCTGGGGGATTTGTTCTTGAGGAAAAGAACATGGATCTCAAGATTCTCCTTATTACTGTTAAAGAGCTTTGAATTGTAATCTCTTCTCAGACAAGCCTCAGTCAGGGGATGGGGGAAGGCAATGAGGGACCACCAAAAATCTGATTTAGGTCTGTTTCCAGTAAAGAACGTGCTGAGGAGATCTTTTTGAAGAAGAAGAGGAGGATAGAAAGTAAAATTTTTATAAAGGCTTGTACCTGTTTTGAGAAGAAGGGAAATAAATATTCTGAAGTCAGTATTCAGGCACTTATGCTTTCATATGAAACTTTATTTCTGTAATTGGGGATTTAGGTTTATATATAGGCTTCTGTGGGAGATGCTTTTTTTTTCCATGGTTCTTCTTTTATTCAGACATGTGGCAATTCAAATCCTAAAACTAATCCTGACCTTGTCAATTAAATGGGATTAAGAAAACAATGCCCTTGGTGTGGAGTCCTAGCTTCTGGTGGGAGACTTTTTAACTGTGTGCAAGAAAATGTAGGCAGCAGGCAAGAGTCTTTATTGATAGCTATGTTTGTTTTTACTTTATAGGCGTTTAGTCATAGTCAGAGCGTGCCGTATTTACTTGCTATGATACAGTTCTGTGTTTCTCTGAAGTTTAATCAACTTGTATATGTCTTTCTACTGTAGATTGGATCTCTGCACCATGGACTTGGTTGTGTAGGTATTTCTCTCCTACTCCTTGAAAATTTGTAGTCATTGTAACTGGCAGCATTTTCCTAAGCTGGAAATGAGGTGTTCTGTGACATTTTGGAGTTTTAAATTGATGGGTGTTCTTTCAGACAAAATTTTCTGAGTGTTACAGTAAAAACTCTCCAAACTATAAAGATTTTCTTTAAAATGTATTTCCCAGAGGCTGCTTAATGTATTGCCAAAGGTCTTCCAGACCTTTTTAGTGCACTTTGTATTTATTTTAAATGTTGTTATCACTGTAGAAATTAGCCAGTAAAGAATAAACAAACAATTAAAATCACAGTTGCACCTCACCTTTCCACCTGAGCTGTGGTGTGTTTATTCTTTCTGGTCCGTTTGAGAACTGAATGATGCTCTGGAAAGATGCTGCCAGTTACTTTTAAAGTTGTGAATGGTAGATGAACGTTGAAAATATTGATGCCAGATTTAAATTGTAGGCATGGTCAGTAATAAAGCTAAAACTGTTCTTTAAATGCACCAGTTTATGGATTTCTTTTGGTGTTGCTAACGAGATCTCATCGTTTGCATTCGAAAGAAATTAAGTCTCACTCAGCAGCTTCAGAGATACCTTCAGCAGACATTTCAAATAAGAGATTGGAAACCCAGTCTTGATTTTCTCACTGGCTTGAGAAGATAAGATAGATGGGAAATGCATTTACTTTGTCCTGATGTCACCATTTTCTTGGTATTAGGGGATGAACAAATTGAATTAACTCAGTGGCTGACAAAAAGTAACCTGCAGCATCTCACAGAAGCTAAGGTTGCTTTGCATCCTTTCTTCCAATGATAATAAAAGTGCTCGTGGAAGTGACCATCCCTTGCTTTGAGCTTCCACTCAGGTTAATCTCAAACTCTTTCATGTTTTTACCATGTCACAAGATAAAGCTCTGTCCCCAGTAGAGTTTCCCTTGGCATCCCTGTACAGGGCAGCAGGCTGTTAGAGAGCATTTTAGAGAAGAACTTTGATGCAATTTGAATTTCATGCAAGTTTGTCACATGAACTCTTTATGTTCCCGTTGTTGGTCCTTTGGTGAAAAGGTCTAATGGGCTTAGAGGTAAAAATATTTGAAGTATTAAAGAAAAAAGATTCTGTGTTTGAAAAATGCTCTTGGTTGGCTACAAGTTGTTATATGAACCATGAATTTTTGTGTTATTGCAGGTGCTCTCCCTCCCCCACCGAAGGCTTGTTTGCTACTGTAGGCTGTTTGAAGTTCCAGATCCAAATAAACCTCAGAAGCTTGGATTGCACCAACGAGAAATATTTTTATTTAATGATCTTCTCGTGGTATGTATTTCCAGGCAGAGAGAGTGAGGTGTTCAGAAATCCTATCTCCATGAAATCCCTGGCAATTAGGTACATGAGCATTCCTAAAAATAAATATCTGTTACCCTGTACTCCAACAATCCTGAGATGATTAAGAGATTTATATCTTAGTTTTTTTAACTCTGTATAATTTGCTTTTAAACTGAAGTCTTTCATTGCTGGCTACACTCTTTGTAAGAAGGTATTTGATGCAGTAGCTTTTACTATAGAGAAAAAAACCCTCACCTCCAGTTCCACCCATTGCCCTGATGGATAAACAGAGACATTATTTATTCCATGAATAATGAATTCAAGGTACTTGTGGAAAACTAAAATGACATCCTACTTTGTATTCCCCAGATGTTCTATAAACCAGGTCTGTTTGTGCATTGAAACAGGAGTAGGATCTGTTGAAATAGATTTTACAGCTGACTTTGCTTTTTGGTGTGCACTTATCCTCACAGATTTTTAACTTGACCCAGTCCTTTGAAAAGCAGACATACAGGACTGAGGACAGCTTGGAATTATTTGGTTGATTTACTCTTAAAAATAGGAAAATTTGTTGCACTCCATTTGGGATGTACTTGGCTGTTACCTGAGAACTGAGAATGACACAAAATATTTCATGTTTTGTTATGGAAGAGGCACACCTCACACACACAATTTATTGTGTGTAGTTTTTTAACATACCTGCAAGACCCTGAAAGCAGGAAGTAAATAAAAAACATTAATCCTCTTGCTTCTGAGTATAAGCTGGGAGTTGGAAATGGGAGCTTGAGTGGAAACTGGTGGAACATTGTCATCTCTGCTTGCAAGTTTTCTGCTATTTTTTATTACTTACTCAGGTATCAGTAGTTTTATCAAACTGTTGGGGGAATAATATAGACCAAATTTGTCAGTGTGGTAGCACCTAAATTTGGGGGGGAGGGGGTTAAGGATAATTTAAACATATTTTCATTTTTTGCTAGCGCAGAAAGGAGGATGCATGGTTGGGGTTTTTTTTGGAATTTCAAGAAGTAGAGTTCTGCAGAAGAGAGAACACAAAGGCTTTTTTGTGTCTGGATAAAATCTTAACCCTTCTGCTTTAGAGAGGTGATGCTGCAGAGCTTTGGGTTTTTTCAGGAGTAGGAGATTAAATACAGCAGTTGCATTAAAAAAAAGGCAAAAAACTTACAAGTGCGTATTTCCTGACAGATTTATAGCTTTCTTTTAAATATAATGTTTTCTCTTCTGCTAATTCTTCAGAGCAAAAATTTTCCACAGGCACATTTGGTAGAAGGAATATCTCACTCTGTTTCTTTGCTACCTTTCAGGTGACCAAGATTTTTCAGAAGAAGAAGAACTCTGTTACATACAGTTTTCGACAGTCCTTTTCCCTCTATGGAATGCAAGTTCTTCTCTTTGAGAACCAGTGTAAGTATTGCCTCCTTTTTTAGAGGACCACTTTGTTCATAAATAAAACAAAAATGCTGTAAGTGAAAGGGATGGGCAGGACTTGATTCTGAGTTTAGGAAAAAAATTGCTCTGAATTTAACTTGGTTCTAAAGTTTAAAACAAGCTGCTGTCAGCATATAAAACAGCCAGGCTGCTGTTAGAGTTCTTTGGTTGCAGTCAGATGCCAAATCTCCCCAAATGTGTTTGTGATTACTTGTAAAGAATAAAATGATTGTCAAGAAACAAACACATCTGTTGCTGAGTCAGTGGTACAGTTAGCTGGAACTGAATGATAATAAATAATGACTCTTGTAATGATATGTATAATTCAAAACACTATTTAATTCATTTTCCTGATTTATGGCTTAACTTTGCCTAGATAATGTATGCTACCTCAAATTTAAATACAAAGCATAAACTTTCATTTTCTGACACCTTTTGTTTATGTCTCCTGCAATCTGCATCACTCCAATATTCTTTTTCTCTTTAGTGCTTCTTAGCAGACAAAACCCCAAATAATTTGCTAAAATCCTGCTGCTAAGCCCAAAGACAGCATCAGCAGTGAGGGCAGAGCAGAGTTGTTTGTGTGGTGCACAGGGAGACAGCCTGACTGAATTCATGGTCTGTAACCAAACCTTCACCCCCCTGATAAACTGGGTACAGCCCAGAGTGACCTGCAATCGTCCCTGTGCTTTTCTGTCTTGAAAGGTTCTTAGTTTTGCCTTGTCCTTGAGAATGTGCTCCCTAAAAAGCCATTGCTGTTACTGAGTCAAAACCTCTGGAGATTTGCAAAGGGAAGGTTTTGCAGAGCTCACAGCAGCTCTGCAGCCCACAGATTATTTCTGTGCTTACACATGCATTCTCCCTCTCTTGTGCACACATTACAGGATATAAAATTCACTTTTGGAGGGGAAGGCCAAATAAGTCTTATCCTGGATTCTGCTAAAAATAGGAGGATTTATAATTCTCTGATGCCATGTTAAATAAAATAAATCTATTTTAAAAATACAAGCATGCTAAGTAGAAACACTAATCAAATAAACTTAAAAACATCTATAGGGAATCAAGAAGTGAAGGATTGGATTCCTCCCAGTGAACTGGAGGCATTTTAACTGAGGCACTTCAGCAGGGCCTCTGCGTTGAATTCACTGCAGTGAATCAGGGAACAGGCTGTACTCTAATACTGGTGCCTCTGAGGTGGGATGCACTATTTTCCAGTTGGGAAAGAGAAGTATTTGTCCCCTGTGATTTGTAAAATTCAATATTCTCGGTCTCCCCTGTCCCCAGCAAGCTTTGGGCTATTTTGGCCAGAGCCACGAGTCACTCTGTGTGGAGCAGCTGCCACAATCAGCTGGTTTCAAGGGAATAAAATTCACTATTGCTAAAGCAGAAGCAACAAAAATATTGGTTTGGCTGCTGGTGAGGTTGAACAACATGACTGGCACTGGTGATAGAAGAATTGACTTTTAATGATAGAAGTCGATTATGTTGGGGGATGGATGAGCTCCAAAAGGGAAAACAATGTCACATATCTCTAGTAAATAAATAGGCCATAAGGGAAGTATATTTTACATTTTCAGTCAAAATCACCAACAAAATACAGAGGGAGATCACTTCTGAGGGAGTGTGCTGAAGCCAAGAAGTACTGATGTGTGTGTTTGCTGGTGCTTGATCAATACAGTGTGGAGAAGTACCTCTGGTAATAAAATGTGTGTTTGTTATATGGAAATTCCTTCTTGGTTCCTATGTGGGGGCAGCCCAGGTGATGACTTTGGGGTTGCCAGGTTTCCTTGCTTGGTTTCATAAGCATTTTTCTTTTTCCCCTGGAGTGTTGCAGAGCTGTTTGCTGCATTCCCTGTGCCAGTGTTCCCAACATCCCACCTGAGCCTGCCCAGCACTGGGGACTTTGGCTGTTTTCCTGGGTGAGGTGTTGACAGCAGATCCCAGCAAATCCCCCAAATCCCTCCTCCCTCCTCCCCCTCTGGACCCTCTGAGCCTTGGGGCAGTTGCTCTATTTTCCCTGGGGATTGTAAATGGACTTGCTTCACTTTTAGTGGCAGCTCTGATCTGGGAGTTAAGGTACCCTAAAAAAGCCAAAGTTAAGGTATCATAACAAAGCCAAGCACTGGTTTCTCAATAGTTGAAGTCTTGTTGAAACCTCCTGGCTTTGAGGGAGGGGAGTGCCTCACATCATCTGCTGGCTCTTGAGGGAGGGAGGTTTTCGTACATGGGAGCCCTTGAACTTGGGCTCAAGTACTGAAGTAAATATTTGAGAGCTTTAGCAAACCAAGAGGGGAAGGCAGCTGAGCGAAAGAAAACATTGATTGAGTTAAAATGCACATGTTGAGGTTTGCTGACACCCCATTGCTCCAGGCCTGTGCTTCAAGCAAAGACTGATTCTGTTTTCTACAGCAGAATGTATTTTCATTCTGAGTGTCTTTCTGTAAATGAGCCTTCTGTCTCAACCAGGAGATATTTTTGGCCAGCTGTTAAAATTTCAGAAGTATAGCTAGAAAAGAGGCAAAGACAGTTTGCTGAAAAATCTGCCTTTTATTATGAAAATGTCCATCATATGGGTAAAAAAGGGGTGAAAAATCCAAACCAGTCCTTTTCCTTCTTCAGTATGTGATTTCACAGATAATTTTAACTTTATTTAAAAAGAAAAAAAAAAAGGAAAGTAGGATGTACAGGGAACAACAACAACAACTCAGTAGGAAATACTGAATCTGTACCTGCTTGTGTGTTTGTCTTCCTGCAAATGGTGAGTTAAAAGTCAAAGAGAGTTTGTAGCACTTGAAATGTCTCCAAGTAGCCTCGGAACTCAGCAAAACTCTGGTCACAAGTGAGTAAGGTAGGTCATGGGATCTGTTCCATGAAACAAAAATTATCCCTTTAGTTTTTTGCCTTTTTTTTTCCCCTGGTGTTTTTCATCTATATTGTATATTGTACCTTAAGGGTGGCAGCTACATAAAGATATCTCTCAGTATTTGTTCAGTATTTGACAGTTAAGCTGTTCCAATGTACCTTAGGGATTTTTATTCGAATTCTGTGCCGTCAGCCTTTTATTTCCCTGACTTTGTATTCTCTGTGGTAATATTAGTAAAAAGCTTTCAGTTTTTGGTGGGCATTTTTATTAAAAGAAAAGCAATTGGAATAATCAGAGCTTAGTTTGTCTTGACTTTCTCTTCCAGATTATCCCAATGGCATTCGGCTCACGTCAGCTGTTCCAGGAGCAGATATCAAAGTACTCATAAATTTCAATGCACCAAATCCTCAGGACAGGAAGAAGTTTACAGATGATTTGAGGGAGTCGATTGCAGAAGTTCAAGAAATGGAAAAGCACAGAATAGAGTGTAAGTACAAAGGTACATATAATAGAGCATTTTCCAGCTAATCAAAATAAGAAAATTCTGAATATGTGTATAACACACTGGAACTCCTTAAAAGTTCAAAATAACCTGGGTTTTTCCATGACTTTGACTCAAGGAGGAGGAAAAAACCAATAATGCCTTAAGCCCCAGCTGAGTTCATTGACTCCTATTTACTGCAGTGTAGCTGTAGTGGAAGTTTATCCTGGACAAACTGCAAAGAACAATGGACAGAGGAGAGCTGGGGCTGTGATTTGTAGCATAAATTACAGCAAGAATATTAGGGATAATTTGGACAGAGGACAGATGGATCTGTGATTTATAGCATAAATTATAGCAAGAATATTAGGGATAATTTGGACAGAGGACAGATGGATCTGTGATTTATAGCATAAATTATAGCAAGAATTTTAGGGATAATTTGGACAGAGGAGAGATGGATCTGTGATCTGTAGCATAAATTACAGCAAGAATTTTAGGGATAATTTGGACAAAGGAGAGAGATGGATCTGTGATCTGTAGCATGAATTCCAATAAGAATTTTGGGGGTAATTTACATCCCACTGCTCAATGATGGCCTTTCCAATAAGTTTCATTGAGTTTTTCTTTGTTTGCACGTTGCTGTTCCTGTAGTCAATAAGGAAGCCGTGGTACAAACTGATGTATTTTACATAATAAACTACCATTTATCATGGTAGTTCCATGAGTGTCTCCACATGAAATTTTATCCCATTTTTCCAAAAGAGGCCCTGTCCCACACCCAGCTGTTGGTAGAGGGCTGAAGCTCCTCTCTGCCATTCACTCCCCTACAGACACAGGGATGTTCCCCATCCTTTCATCCCAACAAACACCAACTGCAAAATCCCCGTGCGTGTGTGTGTGTGTGTGTGTTTTGCAGCCGAGCTGGAGAAGCAGAAGGGGGTGGTTCGTCCCAGCATGTCCCAGTGCTCCAGCCTGAAGAAGGACTCTGGGAACGGGACCCTGCCCAGGGCGTGCCTGGACGACAGCTACGCCGGGGGCGAGGGGCTGAAGCGGAGCGCGCTGAGCTCGTCCCTGCGGGACCTGTCCGAAGCAGGTAAGCGCTGCCTCTCCTCCCTGGCTCTCTGCATGCAAAGCTGCCTCCACCACCGTGCCCACAAAGCCCAGCTCGCTCTGGGCCTCCAGAAATAGCCGTGTTGGAATCTCTCACGCTTCCCAATAGCTCCCCCCCAGGCGGCACAGCTCGTGGTTAATTTCTGGTTGTTTTTTTTTTTTTACCCCTCGTTCTGTTAAGCGGCCACTGTTTGAAAGCATTTAAGCCGTTGTAGGTTGCTATAGAAACTTTTAAAGGACAGTGAAGACAGAGGAAAAAATTGTAAGTTTTTAATAAAACAGAAATGATTGACTTGTGCTAGGAGTAATTTGCTTAGTTTTCCTTTCTTTTTCTTTTTTTATTTTTCATCTCCTTTGCTTCCTCCCCCTCATAGAGTAGGCCTAGAAAGGAAAGGAAAGCTCCTGGTCTCTGTGTAACGAGCGCTTTCTGTGTATTCTGTGCTCAAGTGTACCTGTGTTTCCACCTGGATGAATGAAATTGAGTGAAGCCCTACTAAATTCTGTCTAGAGCTGTGTAATTCAGTGTGTCCCTGATGCTCTTTTCTTGTTTTGTAACTCAGACATAGTTCCTAATTCTTGCAAAAGAGGTTGTTGTGAAGTACTCTTGGCAATAGAACCAAGGAAGCCCTAGTGGACAAGAATGCTGATAACCCACAAAGCCACTGATGTGTCTTAAGTTTTATTAACTGATGAACACAGCTAAAGGCTGGAAAGCAGTGGTGGTGTGATTTTTTAGCCCAAGCGAGCCAGGGGAAGTGTGGCATGTTTTCATTTGATGGTTTGCCTCACACCTGGCATAGCCGTGTAATCTTTCAGTGTTCAAGATTCCTGTCACTGACAGGAACTCTTATCTGAACACCATGTCCACTATTCAGAAAGTACTTCCAGGGATAGTAGCAACTTTATTTTTTTTTTAATCACTTGTTTTTTAGTTCGTAGGCTGTGTTACATACCTTGCTTTGTTCTTTTAGTTGCAGTGGTGATGTACAGTGTAGTCATAATTTCAGTGCTCTGTATATCTTTGGCAGTAGACACTACTTACCTATTTCCTTTTTCTAACTAAAGAAGAGCTTTTAGCTATGCTGCAATAAATAAAATTGTTGTAAACTGAAATGATAGCCTGTGTTTTGTGGGTATATGTATGTGCATACAAATATGTAGAGAGTGAGCTCTTTCAATTCTTTTCTTCTCTGTTTAGGCTTTCATACTCATACCTCCATGTGCTTCATTAAAAAGACTTAGGCCCTTGATCCAAAATCAGGCTGAAGCAGAATATTGGTGCTTGCTTGGCTCCAGTGGATTTTAGATCAAGCCCTAGTCTTCACCACTCTTATCTCTCAGATCTGAGGATACCTCGTCATCCTTTTCCGTTGTTTTGGTTTTATTTCAGTAGAATGAGAACTACCATATTGTTAATATGTGAGTTCAGTGGGTATCTCTACCCCTACATGTGATTTCTGATTAATTTTTTCATTCCATCAGAATTACTCATCCCTCTCTTTCAAACACTGCCATGTATTTGAATTCATATTATGGGTTTAATTCAACAAACAAGCATTTGTAATCACAAACACATTTCACAGGGCATGCCTACGACTGGCATGCTTATTACTGAAAATAACCTTTTTCCATGACAAAAAGTAGAAATCACTCACAGACTGCAGGGTTTATCAATGAGTTTGTTAAACCCAACTAAACTTAATTTTAACTTGAAATAGCTGAGAATTATGGAGAGTTTCTGTTTGGTCTTGTGCAGTGCAACTGACTGGAGAAATGAGCTGCCTGTTATTTGCTTGGTTATTTGGTGGAGTGACTTCAGGGAGATGATCCATGTCTTTCCTGCCTTTTCTCAGGGAATAGCTCGCATGTGAGGCTAATTTTGTTTTTAATATGGGAGAGATGATCCATAGAAAAGCAAAGAAACCTCTTTCAGTTAGGAATATACTGCACCCCAGTGATTATCCCATATGAAATTGCATCTCTAAAATGGGACTGAGTTAGGTGGCCTCAAATCTGCTTTTTGTGGATGAAACACAGGACCAACAAGGAGGAGGAAGAGGAGTGTGTAGGAAAGTGGAATTTTAGAGAGGCCCTTTCTGCATTTAATCAGAAATGAGTCTAATAAACACGAGCAAGTGGCCTGGTTGCATATTTCTGCAGTAAGGCAGGTAAATGGCCAATGAACATCGCGACCCCAGGTTTTTAACTGTTTCTTCAGTGAAGGGAAATGTGCCTGAACAGCATTTGGCTGCACAGGTACACGACAGAACTGTTTAGGAAAACAATCCATTGCTGTCCCCCCAGCACATTTCCTGGATGCCATCCCAGTGAGTGGTGGCTGTGGAAAGTGACTTTCAATTTGTTTGAGTGATGATTCAGAAGCTTCTGAGATGTGACAAATTCTGATACCCTGGCTGATTGTCCCTCCTGAAACGCACAGAAAAGCAGGATTTGTCCATCAGGAATCGTTTCCTGAGGGTGGCTCCGTGCATTTGCCACAACAGCTCAACTCACAGCTGTGGAAAGGGTGTGCTAAGGGTCTCTTCATTTGAGAGATGCTGCTGTTCCTTGTGGATTGACAGTTCTTTCCATGGAATATAAAACACAATGTGGCATCCAAGTGTTCCAAGATGTGAATATGTCAAAAATATTTAGTGCTTTATTTTTCTCAAAAGAAAAATGTGTCATTTTTATTGCACATTCTTGAGCTGTAGTCAAGGAAGAACTGGATTTATTTGTTCCAGACTTTGAAATTCTTAATTTATATAAAAATATTAGAAGCCAGACAAATTTTAATGCATCTAAAACTGAGTTTTATGAGTTTACAGAAAGATGGGGAAAGTGTGATGTCCCCTCCTGGCCACTATTCCACAGGAAGAATAATGTGGTCACTAAAGCAGAGCAGGAAGGATTGGACTGGTTGTGTTTCCCAGTCTGTATCTCTCCCACTTTTCAGGACTGATTTTAGGTCCTTTAATTTGAATTCCAGCCACTTTGAGTTGCTGGGGGACCCAGTGCTTTCACATTGAATTTACAGTGGAAATCAAACTTTCTTCCCACGTCCTTAACCTGTAAGGTGGGAATAATATTTACACACTGAACTGGTTTAAAAATTGTGATTTTATTGTTTGCCCCAGTGTTACACAACTGGCACAGCCAGGTAGGACTCCACAAGTGCAGGGTGGCACAGTGGTTCCTATTTTTGGGAGCTGGGCTTGTCTCAAAACAGCCACAGACCAATAAAGACTACTTCAAACCCAAACCAAAACCAAACCACCAAGTATTTCCAGGATTAAAATAATTCTATTTCAGTGTGAGATCTTAAGAATATACTTGTTTCACGCAGAAAACAAGATGAAAATGTGAAGGTTGCAAAGAGTCTTTTCCCCCCCCTCAAAAGTGGTCTCTCTAATGATTGGAGAGTAATTTAATTTAAAACTTTTTTCCAGACTTTTTCCCCCAAGACACACAAAGCCAGATCATAATACAGTGTTTAGCTATCAGATATCTCACTGGCCCAGAACAGAGTCTCATGAACTACAGAGCAGCAGTGAGAAATATTTCTGTGGGCTGAAGCGATCTGCAGCCTGAGCTGCGAGGTCACCACACGTCCTGTGATGTGTGCCCTGCACACATCCAATCTGCAAGGTGCAATGGACTTTACTCATGAAGCTCAATTTTCTTTTGGCATGGTTAAGTTTGTTAAAATATTGTAATCACTTCATACTTCTACTATAAATTTGAAGTATTCTTGGCCCCATATAATGCATGTTCATCTATGGGACATACACTTGTGTAAGTTAAAGAGATTTCTTACAAGGCATATTCGTATCTAACATCAATGAATTGTTGGAATGAACCAGAAAAGGTTAAATTAATTGAAATTTAATTTTATGAAATAAATTAAAGCCCACTCTAACAGCCTTAAAAAATTAGAGTAAGCAAAACTAATCTTCAGATTTGATAAATACCACCTTGCTTTATACCAGAGCTGCTAATTAGGCTGCCAGTACCTGCTTAGATGCAATTCTAGTTGAGAGTCCCCATTTTCCTGAGATGCATGTGAAGGCTGGAGCTCTAGGGAGGCATTTCTGAGATGGGATGCCATCCCAAAGACCAGGGAGCAGTCTGGAATAAACACACAATTGGCAGGGGGAATGCTCCAGGGGATTTACTGAACAGCCTTCCCATCACACTGCATGTCAGCACAGAACTGGGTTCAATTTGTTTTTAAGAACGTGAACAAGGCCTCTGTACAGTGCTAGTGCCTATCTGAGGGAAATTACAGGCATTTTAAGCAGGATTTTTCTGTTTGTTCTTGGCTTTGCAAGTACTACTTTGCCCTGAAGTTACTCTGAGCAAAATTCCATCTGTCGCTCTCTGTCCGTATTTACTGTGTCCGTGGTTATTTGATCAGACTGTGACTCCTGCCATATGCAAAAGGCATTGGATTGTCGTGTTTCCCTTCATTTTTGGCCACGTTTAATGCCCCGTGTCAGCTCTCAGTCTTATTTGCAACCCTGACTGCTAAGTTCCGAGGTGGCTGTCGCAGTGTGTTTGCATCAGCAAGCAAGAGTGATTGGAGTGTTCATCAATACTAATCCCGTTATCAGAGCAGAAAAATATCAAAGCCTGACTAGAAGTCAAAATGAGGGATTATCAAACCCAGTTTTTCTTGGGGGGCTCATAAAAAATAGTACAGCTCTGCTTTGGCTGAGGCTAAAACTGCAGCTGGAGATGAAGCGATGAGCTTTGGACAAAGAGCCCGTCCAGGGGAATTGTTCCAAATCCCGATGAATTTAACAAGTCAAACACAACACCTTGACCGCAAACGCCTTCCCCCCTCAGTTTAATGTCACTGCAGAGGGGTTTGTGCTGGGGAGCAACTCTTTGTAAGAGGAGAAAATGTTCCAGTAGCCTGGAACTGTAGCTCTGAAGAGAAAACTTAAGAGTGTGTTACAGGGCAGCGTCCTGTGACCAACTAGATCAAAGTTATGCTTGTCAATCCAGCAGGTGGTAGGTTTTGATCATACTGATCCTTTGGGCAGTCTGAATTGTTCTGTGACCAGTTTCAGTGTTCCCTGGTTCTGATCCCAGGTTTTGGGGTGTCTCTGATGAGGGTAGATCGCTCATTGGTTCAGTGATGCTGAAATCCTCGCATTCTCCCCCAAAACCACCTCTTAGAGCAGAAGATTCTGAAGGCAGCAATGTGCCAATGCAGGGTGGAGATTGATATTTGGCCTTGCAAGAAAGCAAGGAGAGAGCATTGAGAAAGCTTTGGTTTCTAAAACCATGCAGATTTTAGGGAAGCTCTGAGCATCTGAGGGCTCCTCAAAGCTCAGCTTTGTTTCTACACCCTGCCAGGAAAGTATTCTAAAACTTTGCAAAGCAAAACTCCACAAGCTATCTTCTATAAATCTCTATTTCCACTGCAGCCAGATGCTATTTTCTCTGCTGTGAAATGGGAAAGAAAATCTGGGATCCTGTGTCCTATACAGCCACTGAGGTCTTCTGGCTCTTTAGGCAAACAGTCTGGAGTTTCACGTGTGGGTTTAGGCAAATGTCTTTGCAATTTGAGACTGTTGGAGGACAAATCCAGCATGCTTAAAGATAAAGCACTGCACAGCTAAACAAACAAAATCTAGCCATAATGTCGAGACAGATTCCAGATTTACTGATCAAAAATTAAGTTTAGTTTTTTTTTTAAACCTCATGAAAGAAGATTGTATGAAATCCACTGAGGTTCAAAGCTGAAATTGAAATGATAAAATTGACGAAACGATAAAACCGATGAAGTGATAAAACCGATGAAGTGATAAAACCGATGAAGTGATAAAATCGATTAAGTGATAAAACCGATGCCCCTCACAGTGCCCCACACTGAAGTTGAGAATATTTCAACATTAAATTTTGCATTTCAATTAATGCCACCAAGTATATCTCAACGTTTAAAGAGAAAAAAACCCTTCATAGCCGATTAGATTCCAGGAAACCAAACCATTTGAGATCGTTGCTGCTCAGCACCACAACCACAGCGCTAAACCCAGCTGCTAAAACACACGTACTTCTAAGAGTTGCGCAAATCTAAAAAAAAACCAAAAAAAAATCACACCCCGCTCGTGCTAGTTGATTCACAACAACAACAAACAAACAACCCTCCAAATTACCACTGAACCCCCTTAAAACCCAGCCAGGTGCAGAGAGTTGCAGTCCCTGCTGCCCCAAAGCTGTGAGGTTGCGCGGCCGGCGCGGGCGCTGTCCGTGCCGGGGCCGCGGGGCCGCAGCTCTTCGGCGCCGGTCGTGTCGCAGTCTCTAATCTCTGCTGTTGCATGTCCTGGGCAGGCAAGCGTGGGCGACGCAGCAGTGCAGGATCGCTAGACAGCAATATGGAAGTAAGTAGGAAGTTCCTGATGTCTAGCTGGATGTGATGATGTGCATTTCAAACCTTTCTTTTATATACATATATTTTTTTGCTCTTTTTTCTTCTAACATATATATATATATATATATAACCTGCCTGCCACAAATAAAATGCATGCCTAGGCTACTCACTCCGTATTCTTCCAGCTTACAAAGCACTGACAGCTTGTTTTAGAGCAATGCCATTTTTGGTTTGAGCTAACCTTGTTCCCTTTGTTCCTGCAAGCATGGTTAAATGGATATGATGTGTCCTTTTGCCACCATTTCAGTCTGGTCCCAGCTTAAAAGCCCACTTGCTCTTTGTTACCAAGTACACTTGTTCTTGCTGTTTGATATTTAGCTACAACTATTGACTGTCATGCTCAACCATCCCCATTGCTTATTTTCGAGTTCAATTGCTAAATGTATGCAGTCATGACACCATGGAATTGCACAGATAGGGCATGGGAGGATAAAAAAATTCTTAAGACAGGTGAATTCAATGTGGATTTCATGAGATTTCATTCATCTTCAAACCATTTATATATACTGTTCATGTCTCTGAATTCAGCTTGCAGATTTTTTCTTTTTTTGTTTTTTTTTTCTCTTTTATTTTTTTTTTGTGTTCGCTTTAGGTAGATTGCAGTTTAAATCTAGCACACTTTGCCTAAGTACTGTTGTGTCCCGTAACTCTTTAAAAGTACAACCCCCAAACTTCCAGCAACTAAATCCCAGGCTAAATAATAGAGAACGTTGGACCACAGGTCAGAATAATACAACCACACAGAAACCTTAGTGGCAAAAATGGTATGGTTCCATTTAACACAAAATGCAGAGGTAGGCCTGAGAAGCAGCACTGTCACCTATAGTAGTGGAAAACTACTATAAATAAAGTTTTAAATACCGTTTTAAAATCCGAACTGTAACTGTAATATTTGCTGCTGTATGTTTAACTATTTAGGTTGAATTTAATGTAGCTTTATTATTTTTTTTTTCTCGTGGTAAAAAAGCAAGTATGGTACTTTTTGCAGTATTTAAAATGTATTTTTCCTTTAAAAACACACTGGTAGGTCTTATATCATGTTCCTCTTCCGTGACTTTTTTTTTTAAAATTTAAAGTCCTATCTTTTGATGTCAAAGTACTGAGAGAAAAATCACTCAATGCTTAACATCCCCTAAGAAGGGCGTGAGCGCCCCATTGGCTACTTAGGGAAGACGGAGATAATTTTTTTTCCTAGAACTCTTTAACATAATCCACCCATGTGAACACTGAAGGAGGAGTTTGTGGGTCAGTGTGAACTTTTTTTTTTTTTCTTTTTTCTTTTCAAACATTTTAAGGTTTTTTTTTTAATTTTTATTTTCTATTAATTTCTTTTTAGGGGTCCATCATTAGCAGTCCTCACATGCGCCGAAGAGCTACATCAACCCGAGAGTGTCCATCTCGCCCTCACCAGACTATGCCCAACTCCTCCTCACTCCTAGGGTCCCTGTTCGGTAGCAAGAGGGGCAAACCCCCTTCCCAAGGCCACGCCGCCTCCTCGCAGCCCCCGCACCACGCGGAGGGCGCGGCCGCGGCCCCGCCACCGCACCCGCACCACGCCCAGTACTGCCACGTGCAGAACCCGCCGCCCTACCACCACCACCACCA
>VZTA01018792.1:17421-28656 GCA_013398855.1 Mohoua ochrocephala | reverse complement strand
CAGGAAAAAAAGTGAGACAGAACCAAGTGTTGCATTCTTGCTCTTTTATTCTCAATGGGCAAAAAAAATAAGTAGACCTGATATGGTTGATGAAAGTACGTAAGTAAACTTTATATAATATAAATATATACATATAAATATATATATATATACTGTATAGTTAACATTTGTGCTTGGAAAGAAATTTTTTCAGTCCACAAAACTAGCAATATAGACTTTACAAGGAATTCCACTTACTTGATAGGACAGTATAACAGACGAATAGCATATGAAAGAGTAGACCAAAAACATTAAACGTTAGAAACCAATTTCAGACATTTCAGTATTTTCATCACAAGTCCCCTGGACTTGCTAAGATTTCTAAGCAATCATTACTAAATGTGCCAAGTAACATAGCATTTAAATGTTGTAGTCCAATACTGCTTTGTATAAATCCTTATTTTATTAACACGATGATATCATACGTAATCAGTATTAGAACTGCTCTGCTATTTCAGGTAAGCAAACTCGTTAAGATGCAGTAATTATACCGTAGCAATGTAGGGCGCCCGCTTACCAGGGGGCACCTCCAAGCATTGGTCACACAAGTTCTTTAGACACTTTAAAGGCTGTGATAACTGTGAATTTACATGATCCACATTTCTTTTGTAAGCATATGGATTGAACGACCACACGGGAAGAGTTCCGCCAGGTGCATGTAAACACTGCAAAAACATTCATCTCAAACATGAAAATGGCAAACCTCCATCCTTCTCAGCTACTTTGGTTCCCGTTTACCATAATTTCTCATTTTTACCCCCAACGAAGCTGAATTCTAGCCCAGAGTGTTTCCAGTGGAAGTGCTCTAAAACTTGAAGGTTTGTTTTAGAATTTAGTATAGGGTTTTTATATATATATATATTAAAAAAAGAAAAAAAAATCTGTAATTCCATGTAGCCATGTGCTAGCAACAAAGTGGCTTTACCATTTTTACTCATCACATTTGTTAGTTTGAAGCACCCAGCACTCAGCAGGCTGAGTTTACGCTCAAACCCTCACTTCCATAGTCCAGTTAGTTGCAAGACATCACATAAAAATAGGCTGTGCTGTTGTTGCTTACGTGTTGTAACCGAACCATCTGCAAATTTCTATACAATTTGTATCCCGAAATCCTGTACAAAGTTATCCATGGCACCTACTTTGTAGTTTCAGCACTTTGAGCCACTGCAAGGACTTAACACCTAAACAGTAGAGACAAAGGAATCACAACTGCAAAACTGTACCAGCCTAAAAGCAAACCTTGAAGAGGATGAGCAAAAAGTTCCAGTAAGAGATGGGTAAAATTAATCACAGCTCCAACCAGGCGGGTTTCTGTGTAACAGTAATAAAAGTGTCCCGAATTAGGAAGGGACATGAGAGCAACAGAGTGACTTGTCATGTTGGCTTGCTCATGGCATCTCTAACACGGGGGGGATGGGAGAGGTTCAGTCATTTTTTCCCTTTTCATACCATGGATACCACGATACCAGCAAAACTGCAAACTGAGCACTTTGTTGACCTCCACAGAGAGCAAATACAGCAATCTAGAGTTGAGCCTTTTGTTTCCAGCAGTCCACGTTTGTTTCACACATGTGCGATATGTTTTCCCCTTCTGCTCCTCCTCCTCTGAATGATCTCCATGAAAAGGAAACAAGTGGTTATTATTTTTCCGTGTCACTCATTCTATTCTAAATTCTGCGGCTTACCTTAAGAGGGCTCGCCCGGGTCCCCTGAGGCTCTGTTCCTTGCAGTTTAAAAAATATATACTGTTCTTATAAGGGAAAGTAGAACTGTCTGCATGTCATCTAATGTTATTAGTGTGAGGCTACACTCTACATATTGTATAATTGCAAAATATATCAGTGTTACTGTTGATATTAGTTGAAGTAAAGTGATAACATATTTCAATATGTAGACTTTTCTTCATACATCTGTACCAATAGTAGAGTCTAACTGTAATTTATAGGTTGTTCCAGAAAAGATAAAGAACCATTCAGGTACAAACATCTCTCAGAAACTGCATCTTTTAATTAAAACAGAGGTGAGAAAGCTCCTCTTCACTGGGTGACGGAGTCTGTACTTGTTTCAGATGCAGAAGCATGATGTGAGTCAAATTCTGTGTGTGGAATAAAGGCAGAACATGCAGTAGCAGTGGAGAGGAAAATCTGACTCGCTGTGTTGATTAGCACTGAAGATGTTAAATCCCCCAGATCTGCATTTGCTTTATGTTTCAAAAACCCTTTCATTCATTTAAATTAGAGTTACATATAAATATTCTGTGCTGAAACAGTAAGCCACAGTTTAATGCCTGACCACTGATTTTCCATGTGCAATCCATGTATTTGTGAACCAAAGCGTTCAGGAGGTGTCACAAACGTGCATGCCCAGAAACATTTCCACGCGGTTTCATGGACACTGGGAAGGAAGCTGTGCCTGCCCCGGGGGTGCAGGAGGTGCACGTGTGAAATCACAGATGTTTGGAGGCTGGGTAGAAACCAAAGCTGGTCATGTGAGAGCACACAATTTGGAACCTCTGTTCTTTCAAGCCAATGAGGAGAAACAGTGGACTTTTTTGTTTCCCTAGTTCTGTTCCGTTTTGTTTCTTAGACTGTGTGTTTCTGTGTACTCCAACCAACCAAATGTGTCTTGGTGTCAGCACAAGTCTCCAGACCTCTGCTGCTTGTTTAGGGTTGCAGTAAAACCTCTCTGACTCCGTCCTTGATTAACAGTTGCTTAGAGCAGTGTGGGTCATGCCTAGAATAGGAAAATTCCAGCACTTAACACTGTGTGGGGATAAGAAAACGAATTAAAATGAATTCTTCAGCCTGCAGGCAGGAGTAGAATTGAGAGGGGTTTTTTTCTCAGATGCCATTGCCAATTCCAAACTGGTACAGAACTGCACAGAGTGACCGTGGTTCTCTCTTCCCATAAACGATGTGGCAAAGCAGTGATGCTGATCTGAACAAATGAAAGGGAAACGTAAAGAATGAAGGTGTGGCAACACAAAAAAAAAAAATCTTTTCTGGGACAACAATCAAATATATATTTGGGGTTTTTATTTTTTTAAGTTAAGAATGAAATGTAAAACGATGTAAAAACAAAAAAACAAAGTTCATCCTAATATAATGTGCGTCTTGTATTGCTAAAAAAGAAAAAAGTCTAACATACAGTGTAGAATGATTTTCCCATCATGTACTGCATGCAGCAGAAGCCTCTTGTTTCTTGATAAAATGAGCTGAAAGACAGTCAGCAGATATTTAAACACTGAATCTCTAGATGTTGACTTGCTGTTCCATATGAAGCTGTGTGTTTTCTGCAGTTAAGCATGCATTTTGCTGTTCCCTTGTAAAATACCATCGCACTTCTTGCCTGCAAAATGGATTCTCGTGTATATATTTAAAAGAAAAGTGGAACCAATAACAAGATTCAATTTGGAAAAGAGAAAAGGGGGTGGTGAAAATGGGACCAGTAGAGGGGGAATAGAGAATTCTCTAAATTGTACATAGTGTGTAAATTAGCATTACTACAAGTCTGCAGTCACCTTGAGGTTGCCTATCTCCTGCTAGGAACTTAAGTCAGCTTTGAGTTGTATTAAACTGTTAGAATTAGGTCTTGAATGCAGACTGTTAAAGACTTCAAAAATCATTATGCTTACAAGAAGCTTCTGTTCTGGGGAGGCTCGAGACCCCTTTTGTAACTCTGGGGAAGAAAGGAGTGCTTTCATTTTAATATGCATTCTGTTTGTAAGTAGTAACAGACCCTATTGATGTAAAACTATAACTGTGATCATGTGGAGAAATCAAATAAATCATTTAAAACTCTTTGTTTCTCATTTTGTGCAATCCAAGTGCTTCAACTCTTCGTATTTGAAATGAAGGAAATTCCTTCCGATGGTATCCCGGCCCCACTGAGGCAACAGGATTTCTGCTGCTCGCTTCAGAGGGGCCAGGAATTAAAAGATCAGGTGGTGGAGGTGGTGAGTGGAGTCTGTGACCCCCTCTCACTAGGCTTGGATCGGTGTGGTGGTGCTGTAATAAATTTAGTTCTAAAGAGCAATGGATCCAACAGCCAGGTGTGCAGGCAGGGAGACAATCCAGCACCCGGGTGCGCAGACAGACAGGGAGACAATCCAGCACCCGGGTGCGCAGACAGACAGACAGACAGTGACTCCAGCACCCAGGTGTGCAGACAGAGAGACAATCCAGCACCCGGGTGTGCAGACAGACAGACAGTGACTCCAGCACCCGGGTGTGCAGGCAGGGAGACAATCCAGCACCCAGATGTGCAGACAGAGAGACAGTCCAGCACCCAGGTGTGCAGACAGACAGGGAGACACTGACTCCAGCACCCAGGTGTGCAGACAGACAGACAGACAGACAGTGACTCCAGAACCCAGATGTGCAGACAGGGAGCCACTGCAGAGGCCCTGGTGGACAATTCCCAACCCCCTCGAGTGCTGGACAGTGATGACAGGTTTGAGACCTTCTGCCCCAGGAGCTGTGTCCCCGGGTGGCCTCGGGAGCTGCTGCCCAGGGCACTTCTGCCTTGCCTGGGGAGGGCCCAGTTTGTCCTTGCCAGGGCCAGTGCTGGGCTGCTCCATGGAACCGACCCCCCAGGAGCTCTCAGTGCCTCTGTGGCCACGGGCAGGGAGCCCTCGGACCCCCCACCCCGTCACTGAGTAAGTACTACTCTGTTACTCCTTGTCCTCTCTGTTTGTTGTGTGTCGCACTGTGCAGCCCAGAAGGATCCTTTGGCACACGTGGCCTCCCCAGTATTTGGTGTTACATCCTGCAGTCACTGTGGCAGTAACCTGTGGGATATTCCCCTGTGTCCTGCCCTTTGTGCATTTCCAGGGGATTGCAGAGTGTCTGTAAAGCCTGTCCAAGCTAATGCCCAGCTGTCAATCTAAACTAAATACTGTGTTTGCTTCTGTTTTCTCTGAATTATAGGAGATTCTTGAATTATTTTGTGGGAATAGTCGACTGTGACCTATTTCTGAAGGGCTGTAATTTCAGGATGTGCATCTTGATCAATGATTTTTTTCTGACAGGTAAGTACCCACTTAGCATCATCCTCTGTGCCACCCCTCTGAGCTGTGTGACCCCTTGGAAGGTGACCGGTGCCTCTGTTCCATGGAAACATCCTCTAGTGGAAGCAGAAGAATTTGCAGAGCTGTTCTTCACTGATCCTTCTATTCCTGGTTTAGAAATTAAGAAGACACTTCTATTCCTGGTTTAGAAGTTAAGATTTGTAGAATTTTGGTACATTTTGAGAAGACAAGAGGTCAGCACGTGGCAGTACGCACACAGATGGCAGGAATGAGTTCTCATGCAATAAACAGCTCCTCAAGCTCTTCTAGACAGCAGCTTTTTAACAACAGGTTCTTTCCCAGGTGTTCTTTGTATTTTGGTTGAAATAAAGAAATGCGAGGTTAAAAGGACAGAAAAACAAAATAAAGAAATTTAAATGTTTTATCTGTATCTTTCTTCAGATTTTGGTTGACTTAACAAATTCTACTTTGTTTTTTCCAGTTGGCCTTAATGATTGATTTTCACTCAGTTTCATAAAAGCAGGTATGGTATTTTAGCACGTATTTATTTTACTTTACTAGTTGTGCAAGGTTTTATTCACCTACACCCTGTGCACAGGTGAGATGTGGGATCCCCAGTTATTCCTGAATTTGTTGCAGGGAATTGGTCACTCGGAGCCCAGAGTATCTTCCCCCTGCAGTTGTTCATCCCACAGCAGTTTAGGAGGAGCTCAAAGCATTGCCCCAACTTCCAGGGGTTTTTTTTCCTGCATGATTTAAACTGTCATGTCCCAAGGGATCAGAATTATGAAGCTTTTAGGACTGTGTGGTTAAATCCTGTTTCAGCACATCTACGTACTGACAAATGCATTTGCATAAGAGGAACAAAGCACTTAAGAGTAAGGTGCCATAGTAAACCCTTATTGTTTATTACAGCTGCATTAAATACACCTTTTCCAGAGGAATCTTTCTGGATTTTTACCCTACTCAGTGATTTTTGCTGCTGTATTTTGTTGACATAAAATTCCTGGAAGAGAACATAGCCCAGCTAATCTACTCAAAATATCTAAACCACACAAATATTTCATTTTAGGTGTATTTTTTTAGTAGACTTTCTTTCTGTTTCCTATTATTTCAAGAATTAAAGCCAAATCCTGTATTACTCAGCAAAACTAAATCAACTGCAGGGTGAGGCTGGTCATGAAAGTTAGGAAAAGCTTAAATTAATATCTCTGCTGGAAGTACTTCCTCAGCTAAACACGACTTAAATGAAAGTTGTGTGAGTGATGCTGACTGGAAGCCATCACTTTTTTCCAATGTTTAGATTTATCACTTTTGCCATGTGAATAAATGCATATTTTTAGAGAGAAAATGAAAAAAAAAAATCCCCTTTATTTAGAATTTTTGGGGTAACTGAGATGTGAAATTAGCAGCACGGTTCACGAGACACAGCAGCTGAGAGCAGCCACACGAGTGAACAATTCCTCAGCTCTGCTGGGAAACGACACAACTGGAGCTTTCATTTATTCCTCATACTTGGACACAGCACTTCAGACAGGTCTGTGTAATGAGCAAAGCAAAAATAATCTGTCTTTAATAAGAGGAGCGGGGGAAATTCATTCCAAGGCAAATGAAACGTTATACGTGCGTGATGGAAAATGCCTTTTCTCTGCAGCCTCTGAGCTCTGCTACAAAGCAGTGCCTCCTTTCTGACAGGGAAATGGGCCCTGGGTTTGTGTCCAGGGCACTGGGAAAAGCAGGGGCTGGGCAGGAGTTCTGTGACTCAGCAGCGAGATCAGAGTGAACCTGGGCTGGAAATGAAATAATTGAATTATTGCCATTCTGACTTTGTAGTGAGGAAGCAATGGGGCTGTCACACACGGATCCAGCAGGGTGGGGCGTGCAGGATCCCGGCAGGAGCTCACGGTTCCTGGGGCTGAGCTGTGGGGCAGGACAGGGAGTGGGAGAGGGCACGGAGCCCTTGGGGAGCGCAGGAAGCAGGTGCTGCCCTGGGGTCAGGGAGGAGGGAGGCAAAGGAGCAGAGCTCGGCTGGATGCGGGACCCTGCAGGGAGGTACCACCCCTGTGAGCGACTTCCTCCTCCACCACCAGCTCCCCGTGTGCTCCTGGCTGTTTATTCCTTCATTTTGCTGTTTATTCCTTCGTTTTGCTGTTTATTCCTTCATTTTGCTGTTTATTCCTTCATTATTTTGCTGTTTATTCCTTCATTTTGCTGGCTGACATTCCTTTATGTCCGTCTCCAACAAGAAAGAACATTTTTATTTAATGATTCGTCCTCTATATCGTCCTTGCTATCCTTCTGGTAGTCTCGTGTCTCTGCTGCTTCAGCCCATACACCAGGCTCCAAAAATGCCTTTGCTACACCTAAAAAAAATCTAACACAACCCCACCAAAACCCAGACACCCTTGCAATCACCACAGCTTGAGGTACTTCTGTTGTCCTTCAAGCCCCGAGGTTGGAAGAGCAGCAACATTTCCCAGCCCAATGACAAATATGTGCTGAACGTTCCAGTTCAGGCTTTAAGCATCCCAGGTGTTTACGGCCCTGAATTTTCACAGCATTTCAGCAGGTTTTAAAAATGTCTTTGATTATGTGCTAACTCCTCTGCTACGCCAGCCTGTAAATTTTCAGAATCGTTCGTTTGTATGTGTGTTTTATATCTAAAGGGGAAGGAAATTTTGTTTCTACTCTTCCTAATTTTCTTCTACTAGTGCAGCATGCAGCTTTCTGGGCTGTTGCAGTATTCGGTGACCCTGCTCATATTTGCATGGCTTCATGCAAAAAAAATATATATACCTGTGTGTACATTAGCAATGAACCACAGGGGACACGGCCTGAGCAATTCCCCTGACTGCAGGAACTTGAAATGACTTGGGGAAAAAAGCTGGTGAAAAAGCACTGGCGTTTTGGGTCATCTGTTTCTCTTCCCAGATGTGAAAAGGGAGAAACAGATGCCTCATTTGGGATGGAGCAAGTTATGGGACTGATACATTATTAATGAAGTGTTCCTGAGCTCATGGAGCCCCTTCCTTCTCTCCAACATTAGTGTAATAAAGTTTATTTTGGCAAAGAGGTTCCTGACCCGTCTCCCTTCTGTATTCATTAATAGTGCCCAGATGTGCCTCATCCAGGCACTACAAGGCCTTTTTATAGCCACCCTTGGCCTCTCACTCCACTGTCACCTGTGTGTGACATGAAGCCGGCACTCTGCAGCTCTCCTGCTGCTCCTCGGGTGCAATCCCATGGTGAAGCTTCTTTCCTGCACTGAGTTCAGGTTATCTCCCTGCACTGAGCAAGAAACTTCATTTCAATACAGTGTTTGAAAAATTAAATCTTATTTGGCTATTAGAAACAGTTATAAATTTATAATTTGAAATAAAATATACTTCAAAACATGAGGCAATTTAGTGCTTCCTTTTAATCTCACGTGGCAGAGCTGGTGGACAATTTGCCTGTAAGCTCCACCTCGAGCTGTGAGGAATCCCTTTCACTAACAGAATGTATCTTTATTTTTCAGGTGGTTTCTGAGATGGCCACAGGACGGTCAGTGTGGATGGACAACAGCTTGGACAAATGTATTTATGTATTTCAACAGTTTATTTATGTATTTATACAGTGACCTCATTAACACCTGGGTTTCAAACACATCACATCACTTCCACAGCACGTAACTGGGAGCAAAAGTGGAAATACCAGTTCCTGCCCTCACCTTTCCCAGGATTTCATTTGTGAGCCAGCTTTTTAAAAAAAATGTTCCGAGACGGGAGTGATGCAATGAGCACATCATCACACGCCTGTGGGAAAGACAATTATCAATGTCAAGTGCAAAACTTTCACACCATCTGTCAGGTTGAAAAGGAGCAAACAGCGATTGCATAAAGAGAGGAGGAATTTTATGTGTTTTCCTGGAAGTGCTGCAAAGCCTGGTGAATGTTTTTATAAAGTAATTTAGTGACACTTTTTCAGTAAATAAAATATCTATGTCTCAAAGAGCTAAATGTTATCAGGTTATTATATCATTGAATACCAGTTTTTAAGCAGCTGCTGGAAAAATATAGAAGAATAAAAAGGGAAACTGAAGGGTAATTTTATGGTAGTCATTTACTGATCTCTGCCTTCCTTGCATTAATTCCTCCTCAGGAAGGAATTCTTCCACTTCTGTGTGGAAAGGACTGAAATGGGCATCACTGTGGGAGTCGTGAATGTGAAATCACTCACCAAATGTGAGTTATGGGGAGCTGTAACAGCTGAGGGATTAGCTGGCCCAGGAAGGGAATCTGAAATGATGGGAACACATGGATGAATACCTCAGTGGCAGAGACAGCAGAGAGGAGTCATAAATAAAAGTGGGGAAAGGAAAAGGTTGGACATGTTGCTGAAGCAGAAGGCAAAAACACCCATAGATTTTTATTTTTTCTTTTCAGACAGTTCTGTGCAGGGCAGTTTGAAGATGTATCAGGTCAGGACGGTGGGAGTCTGCAGAGAACTGCAGCTGCCAGGAGCGTGATTTCAGCTGTGGTCACACACGGCACTGGAAGAGTTGCATGGAAGGGACAAAATCTCTGGCGTGGCACCATTTGTGTCAGCGCAGGAGCAGAGGGTTCTCTGTGCCAGTGATGGTCTGCCTGCAGTTTCATGCCGTGGGTGTGATATCGCCCCCCGTGACTGGAAAGAACCCCAGGTGTTTATTTAGGATCTGCTCACAATGCCATCCTCGTGCCTGGTGAATGAACGCACAGGGTGGGGTGTGCTGGCTGCTGCCTCAGTGCTTCTGAACTTCCTGATGAGGCATCTTTTCCCTGCCTTTCCCAACGGCCCAGCCTTGTTTTCACCCTTCAGATCATTTTCTTGGAGCAGTTTTTACCATGCTCTGTTTACCCTTTCTTTCAAGCTGCCACATCACCCCTTTTTTGCAGGGACCAGAACCTGCCTGACTTGTCTCAGGAGAGGGTGGCCTCCTTTTTGTCCTTTCATCTGTGGCATGTTCAGTCTGGGAGGTGTTGTGGGACCCGCACCTGCCCTGACCCCCGGGACAGTGTCTTCTGCCCAGAGCTGGGATGTGGCACTGGTGTGGCAGCCCCTCTTCAACGCTGCAGTGCCAGCCCGGTCCCCTCTCGGTGACAGTCGAGAGGCAGCAAAACATGGCAATTTATTTGGACTGCGGGATTAAAGGATTTACATTTTACAAGTCATAAGTAAAGTAAGGAAAATAAATGAGTTCATTAAGCCTGTGTGTACCTTTAGCACTTGTTCTTTGTGTAAATGCCGTTTTGTTACGTTCTGCAGATCCACACAGAACAAAGCAAAGTGAGGGCAGATGGGCATGGAGATGCTTAAAATGAGAGAGCAGCAGCAGCCTTTAAAGGACTTATTTTAGTTGAAAGAAATAGTTCAAATAAATTAATTCTACTTTTGGTAAATGAAGTTTAGCATTCAGAAAGCCCTTCTTGGTCCCTGAGCAGTCCCAGCCACCTGCAGGGGACAGCAGCAGCTGTGGGGCGGTGATGCTGCAAACCTGACCGGGGGCTCTCGTACCGAAGGGGAGCAGTGAGTGCTTCTCAACCCGATTCCAGTGTCAGGAAACCGGCTCAGTAATTTCACACGTTTGGCACTTGGGTTTTTAAAAAAGGACAAAACCTGCTCCAAAGGGATGGCAGGGGAAAGCGAAGGAACCCCAGGTGTTTACGGCGCAGTGCAGCGCTCACCGCAGGGCACAGCGCTCTGTCTTTGGCACTTATTCACGTGTGGAAAGGGCTGCAGGAGTGCGGGGCCGCTCAGGGAGCTGCCGACACCATCCTGCTCCGGCTCCTGACACACGGGGCAGGGGGAGTGCGGCCTGCAGGGAGATTTTGGGGCGATTTCCATGCGCTCGGCGTGCAGCTCAGCACATCCACGAGAGGATGCAGCGATCCCTGTCTCTGGCGCTGTTCCCCGGCTGGCCTGCACCGCTGCTTTCGCTTCAGGAAGGCGATTCAAAGGCACCCTGCGTGCACCAAGGGCTGTTCTCCGCTGGGATGTGCGGCTCAGGCAGGAGCTGCCGGGAGGGCCGGGCTGGGGCCGGGAGGGCACCGCTGCCCCCCGCCTGAGGCGCTCCGGGCTCTGCCGCGCCCCGATCCGGACGCGGGGCGGGATGAGAGAAGCCGTGAGCGGGCTGTGAGCCGTCCCCG
>VZTA01018792.1:0-17059 GCA_013398855.1 Mohoua ochrocephala | reverse complement strand
CAGCCCGCGGCCTCCGCACGGCCGCGCCCCGCCGCGCCTTCGCCAAGGAGCTGTTCCTCGGCACTCTGCGCAAGGTGGGTCCGCGGGGATGGGGCTGCCCCTGGGGGTCCCGGGGGTGCCCGGGGTCGCTGCCCTTTCACCGAGGGTCGGGCACGGCGGGACCGGCACTGCCCCGGCAGCGGGGTCACGCCGGGGCTGGCACAAGCCGGGGCCGTCGCCCACCTGGGCTCGTGTCCAGCGCTGCCCCCAGCACCCCCAGGGCGTTTTCCAGCTGCCCATCCCCGGCCTGGGGCTGCACGGGGGTGAATATTAACCAGAGCTCGTTAATGCGAGGCTTAGAGTGTGCATTTATCGGAGATTGCGGGGTGAAGTAAATTGAAAGAAGGAATAACTCAAATCGCTGAAATTGAGTTGAGCAGTAAAGTCTCCTGCGACAGACCTTGTCAGGTAAAGTGTTACAACAGGCAGCAGTCGGGCTGGGGGTGTTGTCTCTCAAATTTCAGTACAACACCTTTCTGAAAACCTCCAGCGTTTCCCAGGCCCCGAATTTTTGACGCTGATACCGTTGCTCGGAGTATCGTGAACAGATTTGTGTGGACAGAGATAAATTCCTCTGTTTAAAAGAAAGGCAGTAAACATCAGAAGTGTGCTTCCCACTCCTTGTGTTCCTTGCTTGGGTTTTTTATCAGTTCAAACCTGTCAGGTCGTGCTGCTCCCAGTTTATGACCAGAACACCATGGAGATGATAAGGAGTGGTGGGACTCGCTCACCTTTGTCCTCGAGGCAGCAGCAGGTGGAGTTTGCAAGGGAGAGTGTTCGTGGGCTGAGCTTCGGAACATTATAACAGCTCATCGATTTGGATACAAATTAAACTCGTTTTTTTATAAATCCCTAAATAGGGTTACATTGATGAAGCTCGTGGGTGAAAGATTTTTGCATCCTTGTATTTCTTAAAAATCTCTTGATTTCTCCCTAATGTTTCTGTTGCTTAGGTAACACCTTCTGGTCTGGTTTTGGTTTTGGTGTGTAATAAAGTCGTGTCCTGTGGATCTCTGCTTCTGTCTCGGAACGTTTTCCACAATTCTTAATTTGCACAGTGTTTTAGAGTCTTTGCCAGGCATATGCCCTTGAATTTTTATTTCAATTGCGTGATTCATGTATTAAAAATTATTAAATAATTCTCCTGTTTTAGGAAGAAGTTTTCCCTTACCCAGAAATTAGCAATGAGGAGCTGGCAGAGATCAACCAGTTTGTGGAACCTGTTGAAAAATTCTTCAATGAAGAAGGTATATTGTTATGTTTTTATTCATGCAAGTGATTTAGTGATTACAAAGTGATTTAGCTATAGCAGTGGAATAAGATTACTATACTTAAAACATTTATTTTATGCATTTATTGCTGCTCATATAGTGGTGCTGATTCTACAGCATGTCCATTTGTGGCTTTTTATGGGGAGTATTTGGATGCTGATCAGAAGACATCCATTTCCAAACCAGAAAGAAACAGGAAGGGAAAGCAGTCTGGGATAGAAATAGGATTTGAGATTGGTTTTAGCTCAGTTCAATTGTGCTTTTTACCACTTCATATATTGTGATTTATTTTTATTTTTTCCTAGAAGTTTTTAACTGTCCTGCTCTGCTAAAACTGACTGTGGCAAAACGCAGCAGAGATACTCAGAAATGGTGGCTCATTGAGGAGTTAGGAAAAATCAGAAGCATTTGTGTTTTTTCAGCATTAGAGTGATAATTCTGTTTGGGAAAGGTCTTGTTCCCCATCTGCATTCCAGAGAGCATTGCAGGGTGTTCCTTCCCTTGGTGCTGCCGTGGATGAGCCACCTGCAGAACATTGGTTTTCACAGACAGCAATTTCTGAGGCAGTTAAACAGTATTGTCTCAGACTTCCCACTGACAGAGGCAGCAGCCCAGGTTTTCCAAATGCTGTAGGAGTTTGGAGAAGCCAGTGATTGTCACACATCACTGTTTGTGAGATCCAGGTGGTTTTAACTGTAAAATTGTAGTGTTGCTCACTGACAGTAAGTAAAGAATTTATTCAAATATCATCTTTTAATTCTTTGCTCTGTTGAGGAACATAATTCAGGGAGTAAACAACCTGATGTTTAGGGGAGGAGTAAAAAGGTCAAACTATGGAGTCTTAACTGCAGGTGGAAATTGCTCATCTTTGAATTCCCAGCTATTTCTGCTTAGTTATTCAGGGTGACTGAGGGGTGTGGCAAAAAATAGGTCAGTAGGGCAGCCTTAAACAGCAGCTTGGTGTGATTGGCACTGGGGGAGGAAACTCCTCTCAGCAGAGTCAGCTGGGGCTGGGCAGTGCCTGGACACCAGGGTGGGGCAGCGTGGGCAGCACGGAGCAAGAGGGACAAACCCCCTCTCCCCCTGGAGCGCCGAGGCCACGCCACAGAAATGGGTCTGGTGCTGTGGGGCTGAAAGGTTAGCACAGGGAACACACTTTTTTTTTTTTCAAAATGAGGGGTTTTTTTTCTCCCAGAAGAGCATCTGAACATTTGGGTGCTTCCCTCCCACAGAGGCTGCAGTGCTCTCTCACTGGGGTGGATGTGAGCTGTCCCCAGGATGCTCCATTGCTTTTGCACTTGTGTACTTTTGGGAAGGATGGCTGTGCTCCCTCTGCTGCAGCTTACAGCCTTCCTGAGCTGCTTTGTGTGATTCCTGTTTGTTTCCACTGCCGTGGTACAGAGCAGCTCTTTTAATCCCCTGAGAATTTGAAAAACTCCTAAGAACAAGATTTTCTAATTACCTCATTTGTGTCCTTTTTTTTTTCTTGTATTTGTGACCTAGACTTGGTTCAGATAGAAAACCCTGGAAATACTTTGCTTATTCCAGTCTTGGAATCTGCTGACATGTACAACCAGTACACGTAGAAGTGTTTGAGAAAATGAAATAAATGCTGGATTTTTCCCACTTCCAAGTCCTTTTCCTGAATATGTCACGAGGGCAAACAGGACAGTCAGGCTGAAGCTAGAAAGGAGCAATTCTCGTGAAGCTGGGGATGAAAAGTCTGTCTCTGTCTGGTGACATGAGCTCTATGGCTTCTCTAAAGCTGGTTCAGAAGACTGGAGGAAAATTCCAGCTGGGAATTCAGTTCCCCAGGTCTGGGCCCTCACACGGGTTAGAGATCCCACTGCTGCTGGCTCGGGGCACTCAGTGACCTTGGCCCTGGTGAGGGAGCCCTGCAGTCTCACAGCTGCTCTGGGCACTGAGAAACACAGTGTTAAATGATAAAACTTTCTGTGTTTGTAGTGGACTCGAAGAAAATCGATCAAGATGCAAAAATCCCACCCGAAACCTTACAAGGACTGAAGGACTTGGGTCTCTTTGGCATGCAGATTCCAGAGGAATATGGTGAGTAAATGTCTCAGAGGAATAACCCAGTGTATTTAGTGGTGCATTTTGGGGTCTGGCAAGATGTGTCTGGACTGTTCCACGAGTGGCCACTTGGCCAGGTGAGGAGCTGAGGCTTTGTCCTTGCTCAGTGAAGGGACACAGCAGCAGGAGCGTGGCCGTGGAGGAGCTCTGCCTGCTTAAGCAAGCTCTTCTAGTCTGCACCATAATTAATACACTCCTGATGAGGTTATTCCCCATTGTCTGGATTTTTGGTGGTGCTTGTCATGTTTTAAAGCCGTACCTGATCAGTGCTCCCTGCACTGCAGGGTGCTTTTCAGTGTGGTTTGTAGTAGGGGCCCCTCTGATTGAGGTGCAGACCTTCAGTGGGGACAGCAGAGCTCACACAGATCATGGAATGCTGGGCCCTGAACCAAGCCCTGCTGGGAGAGGGGAGGAGGAGGAGGAGTTTGGAAAGGTGGAAAGGTGTGGGTTTGAACCCACGTGCTCTGAGGAGGAAGGGTGTACGAGGCCCTGGTGTGAGGGAGTGGTGTCAGGGGAGACTCTCCTTGCATTTATTCCCTGTGCACACAATGGTGGGGCTGTTGAGACATCTGCAGGATGAGCTGTGGGTTATCCTGGCTTGCACCACTGTCCCAAGGAGAAAATTGTTAACCTGGACAAAAGATAATCTTGATTAAATTTTTTCTTCACCAGTATTACGTAAAATAGTCTTAAATTACACAGTGCAGGACTTCTGGTCCTGATAGCATAAAATTCTTGAACATTAGGCTCATACTTAGCTTTGATTCATCCTGCTTCCTCCAGAAAGCATGTGCTGGTGCCAAGTTTGTTTCTTGGTATACTCACTTTTTTTTATTAAAGACGTTTTGGAAGGGTTGTGTTTTATCCTTCCCTAGCACCAGTTTGGAAGCCTGCTTGGGGAGCTATTTTGTGTCACTTTTGTAGCTCTCCAAATGAAGGTGTTCCATTCCTGCGTTTCTGTACTTGAAATGGATTTTTGGGTGGGGGGCAAGGGGCACATTCTATGTCCTGAAATAACTCCTGGTGCCTGTTGCAGGCGGGCTGGGTCTGTCAAACACCATGTATGCACGTCTGGGAGAAATCACATCCCTGGATGGCTCCATTGCAGTGACCCTGGCAGCTCATCAGGCCATTGGGCTGAAGGTAATGCTGCTGCTTTAGCTCCAGTGGTTCTGCACGGATTGCATGGAAAAGGTGAAGTGAAAAATGTGGGCCCTGGGTGGAACAGGCCAGAATCACTGGGGAAGCATAAATCAGGTTATTGGTGTCCCCAGCAGCCCCTGCCACTGGTTCAGTGTAAGACTCCGATGCAGCAGAAAGGCTGGATGTGAAGTACACGATAAAGTTACTATTGAGATAATTATTCTCAGGAAAACTACTTTAAATGATCCCAAGTTTTGGGTTTTTTCAATTGACCAAATTTGTTTAAAGTGGCTAGAATAAATAGAATTGGAATAAATAGAATTGAAATAAATAGAATATCAGGGGAGCTCAGGTGATGAGGAGGGAGAGAATTCAGAAGAGCTTAGAGGAGAAACTCATCCAAGAGCAAGTGTGTAAATTTTGAACTTTAATACAACCAGAGGTATTTGCCTTTTAGTGGTGGATGGATGATAGAATGAAGCTTGAAACCACAGTAGGTTCGTTGTAGCAAGAAAAAAGTCCTCGTGGAATTGAGCAGATCCTAATGAAAAATATTTTAATGTCTGATAAATAACACACTCCGTTGTTTATTAAACTGACTCTCGCTGTGCCACAAAATGTGCAAATGAAGCTTTCTGAACATGGTGAAGCTTGTCAGCTGCATTTCTTTTGCCACAGGGTGATGCTGCAAAGTTCTCTGTTGCTTGTTCCTGCAGGGGATCCTCATTGCTGGCACCGAGGAGCAGAAGGCCAAGTACCTGCCCCGGCTGGCGTCGGGGGAGCACATCGCTGCCTTCTGCCTCACCGAGCCCGGCAGGTGCTGCTGCCCCACAGCTCCTCAGGGGGGGTTACTGCTTTACCTGCACTGCTTAAAATAGCTTAAATCTTCCTTAGCTGGGGCCTGTGGCTTCAGTTTTTACATCCATGTTTTATTTTTTAAAGGAGCACTCCCAGACTGTGTAATTGCTCTTTCCCCAACGTGCTGCTTGTGGCAGTTTCCATGAATTCCCTGACTCTTGTTGTTCCCATCCCAGGAATTCATTCACTTCATTTCTTCAATGAATTGAAAGGATACTACATCAGATACAATGTGCTGTGACTGTTTAGGATGCTTTCAGTTCTTATTCAGGATATAAAAGCCTGTATTGAAGGAGTTACCAAAACTAAAAGGAAGAATTTTGGTGTTAGGTAGAGTTTAGAAGAGGCATCTTTGTAGCAGCAACTTCAAGTCAAAGATAGCTCTATTTATCAGTTACTCCTTGGCTGGTGCTCATGCTGCAAGCTGTGTAAGTGCAGAAGAGGGACAGTTTTCTGAACTGGAGGGGGTTTGCTGTGTGCCTGTGGAGGGAACTGAGACCAGCTGCGTGTTTGAGTCTTGCTTGTCCATGCAGAAGAGAGTTTCACTCTGCAGTTGGAACTCGTGTCTGCTCAAGTGACTCGCAATCAGCCTTTCATTTACTTGCTGATTTTCGTGTTGCTGTGGTGTAGGTGCCTCCCAGACATCAGTGATGGTTTTTTCCAAGGTCCTAAGCTGGGCTTTGACCCTCTCAAAGCTGTCCCACTTGCAGGTGGAAGTTAAACTAGCACAGAGATTTTAACCAAGTGAGCATTGGAGGGACTCGGGAGTAACATACAGGGAAAAAACAAGGGCTAAGCATGTTCTGAAATTCCTCTTACATCTGTCTTGTCCCAGTGGTTTTTAAAAAGGTTTCTGGTCTTCGTAACTTCACCTTCAGTCTTCTGAGAGACTGCAGTTCTAGAGCACAGAAGTGATCATCTTTAGAACTGAGTTCTAGCAATCTGATCCTATTAAAATACCAGCTGAGATCTGGCTGAACTGAGAACTTAACACTGACTGCAGCTGAACACCCCCAGTGAGCCCTTGGGGCATCTGAATTTGTGGGGGAGGAAGCTCCTTTCAAGGGGGAGGTTGAGCTGGTGGTTACATGATGGAGTGAGGTGGTGACTGAACAGGGTGTGAGCCTTCAGTCACAGAATGGAAACTTGTGAGGGTGGTGTTCTCATTCACCTGCTGATTTTCTCCTTGATGTACCCAAGTGCTCATTGAGGGAGGCTGTCACGTGTTTATTTTTCATTCCTGTTGAGCCTCTTTTCACCTGGGGTATAGAACAGGCTGTGAATTTCTGAGGAATGACTCAGACATTTTAAACTTGGTGTGTTTTAGAGCGACAGGCTCATTGTGTGTTCACATAGCTCAAAGTGTAGCTCCAAAAAGTTGCTTTTTGTGCATTCTGCACATTCTGGTCAGGTCCTAACCCTGATAACATGGTAATGAGCAGAAATGTCCCCTCAGGTACCTTTCAGAGCTGTTCAATCTAGCAAGCTTCCTTATTAGTTAAAAGCTAAAATCGATATACTGCTATTTAATAACCCCTCCTTTTTAAAGGATGAGAAGAGGAAGAATACGTAGTTTTGGTTTTTTAAAGCGTGTTTAAATAAATAAACATTAATAACTTGTTTGTTTTCCAGTGGGAGTGATGCTGCATCCATCCAGACAAGAGCAACCCTGAGTGAAGATGGGAAATATTTCCTGTTAAATGGCTCCAAGGTACCCACCACAGGCTGGGAATAGGAGAGGGTTTTGTTACAAGTGTGTAGGAAGTGTCCTTGTCTTTTGCATCAGCCTGGAACTGGGAAGTTTCCAAGCTAGAGGAGAATGACCCTTGTTGGTTTAGGCACAAAGAGAATAGAAAATCCCTGTTAGGGAATTACTGCATTAAACTCCTGGTAAGAAAATCAGATTTTAATTTCATTCATATTGATAATTACATTCTGGTTTAAAATTTGCTCTGAACTTACCATGTGTGGTCGGTCAGCTCCCCTCAGAAGGGTTGCTCACACTGGAAGCAGACTCTCATTAGAATTGAAGGAAGGAGCAGCAATTTTTCAGCGCTCTGTTCTTTGCCCAGTCTCTTACAAAACCCTTGGCAACCGTGCTCACAAAATCAGCACAGTTACATTTCATACACAGCTTCCCTCTCTCCAAACAGGTCTGGATCTCCAATGGTGGCCTTGCAAGTATTTTCACAGTGTTTGCCAGGACAGAGGTTGTGGATAAAGACGGGCAGGTGAAGGATAAAATCACGGCTTTCATCGTGGAGCGGGACTTTGGGGGCGTCACCCACGGGAAGCCCGAGGATAAATTAGGCATTCGAGGCTCCAACAGTAAGAATCACTTAAAAATTGTTAGCAGAAATTGTTCTAATAGTTTAATGTTTTATCTTGGTTAGGTCATCTGCATTCAGAGGCAAATCAATATCTGTTCCATGTGACAGTATAAGTTTTTCATGTTTCTTTAGCTGGCTTTTCCTAGGAGTCCTTCCTAATGCAGGGTCTGAAATATCAACTCCACAATATGGATTTCTTTCGCTGTGCAGGGAAAGAAATCACTCAGGAGATTCAGTAGCCAATAGGTTTAATCTCAAAGTCCACTTTCATCAGCTCTTCTTAGGCTTTTTAGTGATTGCAGCTTTTCATCATCTGTGTTTTGGACTTGACTCTCAATCAGTTCCTTAGAACTAACTGCAGGACAAAACTGTAGTTCTCTGTTTGCACAATGAACATTCATTACATTTTTAATACTTTACATCAGTAATTGATGTCAACTACAGCCTTTTCCCAAGTTCTCACTTCCTTGGCAAATCATGTGTAATTCTGTCATAAACAGTGCATTAGAAGATTTTGTGTCTTTCATGTCTACAAATAGTGACTTGTGTTCCTGAATGTCTTTTAAATATTTCTGTCATACTTGAACAAGTGTTCATTCTGTGTTTCAGCCTGTGAAGTACATTTTGAAAACACCAAAGTGCCTATAGAGAATGTAATTGGAGAAGTTGGAGGGGGATTTAAGGTAAGCAGTGGAGAATAACTGCTGGTGATTTTCAAAAGCCTGAAGGAGACTGTTTTCCCCCCTGTACTGAAGTTTCCTCATGGGTGGTGTGAGCACTGCCACACTAAAGGATCCTGGAGGACAGACTCCTCCACTGATCTGTAAATTGGTGTCACTGGACAGTGCACAGTGTGCCATAACCTCAGATTTCCGTGGCTTTCTTCTCAGTGCAGTCACAGAGCTGGTTCTGCTCTTTGCTGGGCTCTGGATTGTTTTTTGTGCTGTCCCTTCACAAAAGGGAGTGGCCTCAGCTGCCCTTCTGACCTGAGTGGGGCACGTGTCCTCTGCTGGTTCCTCCAGCAGAATGTGGAAAGGGAGAGAGAGGAGTGAGTGTCCCAGGGAATGGCTGGAGGACAGCCCAGGTCCAAGGTGCCCTGGCTGTCAGGTGGCTTTCCAGGGCTGGATTGTTGCACAAGGAAGAGCTGGCAGGACACCTCTGTTTGCACAATGAATACCACTCACACAAGTGCTGTAACCCTTCTCTGAGAGCGTGACCTGGGGGTTTGCAAAACTGCTCTTGCCCCTTCATTTCTTACTCCTGCTGTAGCAGGCAAGTCCAGGCCTTTTTAAATGCTAGATAAAATAAGTTTCTTTAATGTAGTAGAGATTAAAAGAAGATTTTTATGGTGTCTTCCTGAGATAGTTACCACAAGTTAAAATGTAGGGCAGTGACTTCTTTCCTAACAGGCTTTGACCTGAGTCACCCGTGTTGAGAAACAGCACCACCAGCTTCCAAAATCTATTTTTATACATTATTGATGTGTATTTCATTTCTACACCTTCCTTCTTGTTCCCTTCTCTGGTATGCTGCTGAAAGGAATCTGAAGCAGAGAGCAGCCATCACAGGTCAGCTGCAGGAAGAAATACTGAGTTTTTCTTCTTCATCTCATAAACTGGAGCAGTGCTGTCCAGCTGAAATGTTGTTTACCAGCTGCAGATAAATACATTTTTATCCACATTTTACCTTCATGCAGTTAGAATAGAGATTACTTCCAAGTCACTGCATCATCTATTTCAGATATAAAATTGGAGGTAGTGGGTGACAGGAAAAGCCCAGTTTTGAAGCATTTCCCTTGGGCTGCTGAGTGCTGTGGTGGCTGATGTGAGGGCAGGTGTCCCAGGACTGGAAGTGTGTCCCAGTGAGGAGTGAAATCCAGGGAAGCACCGAAGCAGGAAGCAGTGACCAGCGTGGCCTAAACCTCATCCCTTTCTTCACAGGTTGCCATGAATATCCTCAACAGTGGAAGATTCAGCATGGGCAGTGCATCTGCTGGAATGATTAAAAAATTGATAGGTGGGTGAACTGGGTGCTCTGGATTGCCGGGTGCCAGCAGAAACTGATCTGCCTGAGGCAGACAATGCAGGACATTCAGAATGGGAACAGGAGCCTTGATCTTGTCATGACATGCTTTGACATCTTTAAAACACTGAAATATATTTTTGTAAAATAGTTACTAAAAGCCTGTTTGCAGACGTTTTGAAATAAAGATTTTTTTTTCCTTTTATGCAGTGTAGGTTCAGTTCACAGAGTGGGAGTTATTGCCTCTGTTGATTTCCCTGAGGTAAAATATTCTTTCTGAGAAAAAAACCCTCTGTACTATTGCTTTTGGAGGGTGTAATCCCCCCTAGAACCTCCCACCTGAGTAACTGGTTCAAAGCTACACACAGTAATGAGGAATAGAACTGGTTAGCCAAAACAGAAACAGAAACCTCTCTAATCAATTAGCACCCAAACTGATTACTTCTCTAAGAGTGCAGGTCACACCTCTGGTTCCAAATCCTTTGACAGGCTGGTCCCAGACTTGATTAACACCATCATTATGAGGGTGATTTTCACAAAGGGCTGCTTCTGGAGCAGCCAGGGGGTTCCTGGGCATAGACTGGAGTGTCACCATCCCGGGAGAGACACCAGCAGCAGGAATGGTCTGTCACAGCCCTTCTGAGATGGATTTGTTTTTCTTTCTTTAAAGAAATGACCTCAGAGTATGCTTGTACCAGGAAACAATTCAATAAGAAACTCAGCCAATTTGGATTAATTCAGGTAACAAAAAATGAAACACCTAAATCTCTGTGCTAAGTGCCAGATTGCATTTGGGGTATTTTGGCTGTACTGGCTTAAAGGATTTGCTAGAAATTTGTGTGAGCTTGGTGCTGGCTTCTGTACATTGATCTTTTAAATGTCTAGAATGATAAATGTATCAAAATATCTTTTATTTCATTATTGTTTTGAAATTATCCTTTTTATTAATTAGCATTTGATAGTGTTAAACTTATGAAAACTGCAGTTGTTTTTAAGTTTGAGGGTTGACTGTGGGCTTTTGCATCTGAATTTCTGTGTGATTCCTCACGCTGCTGTCTGCCAGGAGAAGTTCTGTTTGATGGCTGTGAAAGCCTACGTGATGGAGAGCATGGCTTACCTGACTGCAGGGATGATGGACAGGCCAGGCTTCCCAGACTGCTCCGTGGAGGCTGCCATGGTCAAGGTGAGCAGAGCTGGGGAAGGACTCCGTGTTCCAGTCTGCACTGCAGAGGGCTGAGAGCTCAGGGGCTGCATTTACACAGGTGATAGAAGCACTGCAGCCAGATGAAATAATGGATTTTGTTCTGTCTGTATCCCACAACCTCACACTTGGGATTTTGTCACCGTGAGAAATAAAACCTGCAGAGAACGGGTTGGGAATTTCGTGGGTCTGTGAGCTGGGGTCTGAGGAGGCCTCACGTGAGCACAGGGACACTCGGTTACGCTCCAGCTGCCAGCCTGGCCAAGCTGCTGCTGGTCCCAGCTTTCCCTGGGAACTGGTGGCAGAACAAACCCTGTGGAATATCTGGGCCGTGGCTGCCAGGGTGTCCCTCATGGTGTGCTCACTGCAGAAAACTCCTGCTCTGGGCTCCAGCCAAGCAGCTACAGCTGCCCTGCCAGCGTGGGGCTGCCCCTTTGCCTGGAACGTGCCCTTTTGGGGACTGCCCCGTGCATGGCCAAGGGCACTGGGTGAGTTTGGCCAAACACCCTGAGCCGTTCCAGGCAAGTTAACAGGCCTGGTGTGACACAGGAGGAAATCCTGCAGCAGTGACCTGTAGATACAACCCCAGAGCAGGGTATTTATCCTGTGTTTACTGCTGATTTATTATCTGTTCACTGGTGGTTAAACCCTGTTCCACGGCAGGTGTTCAGCTCTGAAGGTGCCTGGGCGTGTGTGAGCGAGGCCCTGCAGATCCTTGGAGGCCTTGGCTACATGAAGGATTATCCCTATGAGCGCTACCTCAGGGACACCAGGATTCTGCTCATTTTTGAGGCAAGTACCAGGATCCCATCCTTACTGCACAATCTGTAAAGGTGAGCAGAAACCTGAGGGTTTGGTTGACCAGGGCTTCGTTCCTTCAGCTGCAAAGTCTGTGGCAGAGTAAGCCTGCAGAACAAACCTTGTTTCCTTTGGAGATACCAGCAGTAGTTCCCTATAATAAAGTAAGCTGTGATGGCTTTTCTAGACTGACCACAGTGGGAGTTACAGCAGTAACCTTTCCTCTTGTGTGCTTCTCACAAGTGAAGTAGGGAAACTCATAAAAGATCAACTTAGAAGTTTAATTAACTTATTGATGGGCATTTATATTAAAAGCAAAGGTTGGTTCTGAAGTTTTTTCTCTTTCCAAGCTGGATTGCCAGTGGCCATTGTGTGCACATAGGAGCCACTGCCAGGCTTGATTTTAACTCAGCTCATTTTGAGCAGTTTTACAGCTGTTTAAATGTTCCTTCACTGGAACAGTGCAGAACTTTTTTCACTCAAAATGCATTTAGTCTGGGATACATTTGTGTGTTTAATAAGGAGGAGCCCGACTTCTGCACGGCCACATGAAATCAGAATTAAAATTGAGATAAAGCAAAGGGTAGCAGTTTACGTGTGGGGAGAGTCATCCTGTGACACTGTAACAGTGGGAAGGGCACATGGGCACAACAGGCCTGGCTTGGAAGACACTGAGGGTTGCAAACTTTTGTAGCTACCCACCTTTCTCACTTTCTCTTCTGTTTTTTCCAGGGAACCAATGAAATCCTGAGAATGTACATTGCACTGACAGGGATGCAGCACGCAGGCAAGATCTTAACTGACAAAATTAAGTATGTTCTTATTTATTGTTAATAGTTTTTAATAAACTAAACAAAACCTGATAACTTAAGAGGGGAAACTGTAGAGGAAAGTGCAGTATTTTCAGCGTATTGCCTGTAAAAGATCAGTGTTACAGGGTGTCTTTGTCTTTTTAATGGGATGGTTCATAGATTTAGGAGTCTTGGCACTTGATGCATTTTATCTTAGACTCTTACACAGGCTGTGATTATTTCTTACAAGACCAGTAATGAATATTTTGTATGTGAATGAAGTTGTATTGGCACAACAGCTGCATTGTGCGTATTGAGTACATGCACTGCTCCCTGGAATTCCTTGTGGGTGTCTTGGAGAGGAGCTGATGGCTTGGTAATTCATGGACAAACTGCAGGTGTTTTGCTAAAGCATTCAGAATTTCAGCTGGCTATGTCTGAACCTGGTGGCATTTCCTTGACAGCTGTTCTTTCCCCAACATTTCAGAGCAATCAAGAAAGGAAACGTGGGAGTGGCCCTGGGGGAGTTCCTGACCAGGTTACAGGACACCCTGGGCAGGAAGGTGGATTTGGGGCTCGTAGGTGACCGTGGGGTGGTGCATCCCAGCCTCCAGGTAAGGGCCTCAGCGCTGAGCTTCGTGTTTGTTCCCTTTGCTGCTTGTCACAACTGGATTCTGCAAACCACGGTGTGTGCTTGGGAACAGTGACATTTTCCAGTGTAAGCAGAGGCTGACGCCCTGTCAGGGTGAGAAGTCACAGTTATTGTCCAGGTAGCAAGGCAGAATGAATGCTGCTCTAAGCCTGTGTTTGTACCAAATGCAGGTTTAGATCCATCTGGGTAATTTGTATAAATTGAGCCTTCACCATATAAAAGTCTCTGTAATGGTCTGATGCTGCCCTTTGTGGTAAGGTCAGTCACAAAGCACAGGAGCTTTTCCTGTTTGATTGTAACAGAGCTTCAGGTAAGAATTTCTGTGAATTACACATACACATACTCGCTTAATCACTTAGGAAAGGGTTTTTCTGGCCAAAAATTAATGTTCTGTTAATAGCAAAAAGATAAGGTCTATTTTTCATGGGATGTTCTGTTAGTTACTTCCCTCAGCATAAGCCTGTAATTAAAGTTACCAAGAGTACACTACAAAATTTTAATGCATGTTTTAGAGAAAGAATAGAGCCTGTCTGGCTTTTAGCAGCAAAGTGGATGAATGTTAAAAAAAGACCGGTGCTCACCAAGAGAAAATCCAGTGTCCTGTTTAAAGGGGGTGAGGGTGTGCTGCTTTTTCTATTATAAAACTACTCAAATTGTTGTATTTTCTGTTTTGTTTTATAGGAGAGTGCCAAGAAACTTGAAGAAAACATTTATTATTTTGGAACTACAGTCAGGGGCCTGCTAAGTAGGTTTGGCAAGGTAACTATTTATTTAATCTGTTGTCTTTATTACTGAACAGTTTATCCTCGGGGCCCCACTGGAACCTGCAGGGGGGGGACTGTGTGTGGCAGGAGCCAGCACTTCCTTCACAGGACACCTTCTCACTGAGTGTGAGAAAACACACTGACATTCTGTACTCAGAGTAATGGACAAGTGACATCTTTAAAACCAAAACCAAAGCACCAGCACCCTCAGTGAATTAGTTGTTTTCTTCTCCTTGTGTAAGCACAAATCCTGCTGCTGCAGGCATGCAGCGAAGTGGTTTAAGGCACACAGCAATTTTACAAGAAGACTGGTAAAAGGTGCAGCTTAGTTAATCCAAAACTGACTGATAATTTCTGACCTAGGGTAGAACCTGTTTATGCGAAATAAAGCTGGACCTAAACACAAAGCATGGACGCCGATACTCGGTTAAAGTTTTACACTGACAAACTAGAAGCTGATAATGATTTTTACTCTCCCAGACGATAGTGGAGGAGCAGCTGGTGCTGAAGAGAGTGGCAGATGTGGTGATCAATTTGTATGCAATGACTGCAGCCATCTCCCGGGCGAGCCGCTCCATCAGCATCGGGCTCAGGAACCACGACCACGAGGTGAGTGTCCTTCAGCACCAGCCATTCCCACTCGGTCTGAGCTCCTGGGAGCAGGCAGGCTGTGTTCGTGGGGAACTCACAGCAAACTCTCCCACAGAAGTGCAGCAGAACGGGGCTAAGCCTGCCAGAGTGCAGGAGCCTCTCGGGGGCTCTGCTCCTTGAGCTGCACACTCTGAATGTGTTTAAAATACTTCTGTAGCACCTACAGAGGCATTGAGAACCTCATCACAGCTCTGCACGTTCTCTCAAATCCATTGGCACCGTGCAGTTCTTCCCGTGCTCTTTCCATATAATCATTCCTTCTAACACAGAATCACAGCACTATTTGGGCAATACAGTTCAGGACAGGAAAGTGGTTATTGAGTAGGTCATGTAAAGTTTCCTGGTAACGATTGTGTTACAGGACAAGCGAATTTGCTGCAATTCAGTGTTAAAACAAATCCAACCTGATGAAGCTTTGGCTTTGGCCTTGAGGCTTTGCTCTGTGTGTGTGAGCCCCATTCTGGACTGATTCCAAAGCAGCCTTGGAGGCTCAATTTTTACTATATTGTTTTGTTTATGAAATTCATTCACTATTTTTTAACTTAGTTTTACTCCTTTTCCAGGTGCTTCTTACAAATATCTTCTGCACAGAAGCCTATTTCAAGAATAATTATGCCATGGCTCAATTAGAAAAATGTAAGTACTATAAAATAATTTTTACACTCTTCTGTCTTTCACAGACTGTGATCAAGAGTAGGTGGGTTTGATGTGACCAACAGAACAGTTTTGCTCTGCTTTTAATTCAAACAGGGAGCAGAGCTGGAACCTGTTGAAAAGAATCTCTTCATTTCATAGCTAAAGCAAACTGCCAGGGTTATTTTTTTTTGAGGAATATAAAATCTATCAGTAGCAAATACTCCTGACAAGTAACTGATCGAAATTGGGGATTTGGACTCTTTGGGAAGTACTGACCAGTTGAGCATTGGCTCTCTGAAACTCAGTCTGTAATAATCAGTCTTTTTCAGAAGAGAATGTTCTATTTCTTCCTGGCACTCACATACTTGCATTTGTATTCAAAAACACTTTTTGAAAGAAATTTAGAACAGCTCTTTATGGTACCTTAGTTGACTTTTCTCTGTTTTTCCATAGATGCCGATGAAAACCTGGATGATTCCATTAAAAAGGCTGCAAAGCAGATCCTGGAGAAGAGGGCATACATCTGCTCCCACCCCCTGGACAGAACCTTCTGATCCCTCCCTGACTGCAGGTACTGATGAATGGAAATCAGGGAGGGATTCGCTGCAGTTCAAGGATTTGACACCTTAAAAATATCTGTTATTTAATTACTTTACTAAATGTAACTGTATAAAATAAAACTTCTTTCTAACCATGACTTCATAGAAAAAGAATAAATAAAGAGATTTTCTTTAAAGCTCTAGTTCCTTTATTAGATGTATATCTGTCTGTTCCCCTTGGAGCTGGATAAAGACAGGTGTGGTTTGGATGGGGAGATGTCTTCCCAGGGACGGGATTGTGTGGTTTCTCAGCATCTTTGCACTTCCATCAGCTGCTTATTCACTGAGCAAGTGCTGAAAGGCTTGGGGAATCAGAACAGTTCATTTTGGGAGGCACCTCCAGCTCTCGTCTTGTCCAGCAGCACCATCAGGACATTGAGTTCCCAATGTCCAGGGATGGTTTTGCTGTCACCCTGAGGGACACCACTGGTCACTGACGTCCATCAGGACTCTGAGCCGCTGACCACAACCCAGCCAATTCCTCAGCCTCCAAACTGTGCCTCCATCAGATCTGTAGCTCTCCAAGCGAGGGAGAAGGATGCTGGGCGGGGAACTGTGTCTGGGGCGTAACAGAAGTCCGGAGTGGTGGCATCCGAAGCTCCTTGTCCACTGACACAGTCACTCCATCATGGAAGGCCTCTGGGCTGCTCAGGCAGCGCAGACGCACTGTGTGCTCCTCAAGGTTTCCTTTTGCATATGAAAGCATTTAAGAGGTTGAGTGGTTTTCCCCATTTTATTAATGGACTGTGTTCTTTGAGGACCACAAGAGAAAGCAGTCCCTTAAATTTCACATGAAGAGCAAATGGTGAAGTAAAGGCTTCACCTTTCCCATGAAACAAAAGGGCTGCGTTAGCCATGGCCCCCCACAAGGTGCCAAACTGGGCTCCAGCCCGGAAGCTGCCGACAGGAGGGAATCTTGCACTTGTCTCCAGACACAGCTCACTCACTCTTCAGCCTCATGGGCTGTAGGTGACAGTGCCTGAGGAGCTCAGAAATGCTTGGCTGTGATCTCCTTTTGTTCTGAGGGCATGTGAGCTCTCACTGCCCCTGTGCCAGTGCCCAGAACACGGGGCAGACCTGTGACCTCGAGCTGGGGGCTGTCCCAGCCCTTGGACTGAGCTGCCGTGCAGGACAAGTTCCTTGCCCGAGAAAGAAAATTCAAGCCTTGAGGTCAGTCCCCACCCAGGCCATGAGGTCACAGCAGGGCTCTGAG
>VZTA01018790.1:121364-134454 GCA_013398855.1 Mohoua ochrocephala | reverse complement strand
CAGCAGCAGCAGCAGGAGGAGGAGGAGGAGGAGGAGGAGGAGGAAGGGTTAAAGCCCCCAGCCCGGCCCTGCCTTGCCCATGGTCAGCCACCTCGTGTAATTCCATTAGGGTGCGAGATTCAAATGCAGAATTAGCTGTTGCCTACGCAGAATTATGTTAAACACGGCCCAGACTGAAAATCAATATTCTGCTTAAGTAACTGGCCCTCCAGTAATTTAATGAAGCTAAATTGCATTACACGGAGGTAAGGTGGTGGGGGACCATTTTGTCTCAAACCTTCCATTATACAGTGACTGTACAGCTGGATGCCTAAAGAGAAATTAAACATATACACTCATTTCTTCTTGAAGTTGGAACAGTGTTTTTTACACTGGATTACTTGTCTCCTTCCTTAATTTAAAACTACAGTAAATAATTTGCAGCCACATAATTAGGAAGGAGCCACGGTCTCATAATAAGAGGAAAAAATTGCTACCAGAGTATTAAAGGATTTTTTTTACTCGGCGAGAAAAAAATGAAAAAGGACATTAAATGTTAGATCTGTATTAAAAATGTAATTCTAAAGGGTTTAAATCTATGACATGTCTACACTGAATTAATTAAATTCATGATCTGATCAAGGACTGAGAAGCTACCTTGGAGCTATCTCTTAAAAATGCTATGTATGTACATGTCAAAATAGGAATTAAAAAAAACCCAGGCCTTTGATTTATTGGCAATTCATGCATGCATTATTGTGCTTTCTTGCCTGGCAGTAGGAGGGAAGTCAAAGTTTTATAAAGCACCTGAAACCTTCTCCTCACGCCTCTTTATTAAAGGAAACTTCCTCGCCGGAGACGCCCGTTCCCAAACTCGGAGCCATCCGCTCTGGATGTGATCATGGTGACATCCACGACGACTTAACTCGTGTTCAAGCTGATTGACAAGAACAAAGAGCCTACAATTACATTATGCAGCACTTGTACTGCACCCTCTTTTATTTATTATTCAGCTGCAAAACTTCAACGGGAAGAAACCCTTCAGAGTTTTGTGTCGGGGAGACGGAATTAAATTGACAATAATTCTGGGCCGTGTGGTCTGAAGTTCTGCTGATTAGAGATTACTTCCCCCTAAATCATTTGTCACATTGCCTTATAGAAGGGTAAAACAGACTTCAACCATGTGTAGCTGCGGCGGTATCTTTGGGGAAATGCAGGCAGCAGAGTATGTATTGTTTAAAGGGAAAAGAAGTGATTTGCATCTTCAATCGCTATTTTTCTTGCCTGTCCGACTGCCGGAATTTTCTTTCTGCACTTAAAAGGCAGTTAAACAAATGAAATTTATTTATGCCAAATCTGAAGCGAAAAAAAGAGGCACTTAAAAGCACGTGTCTGTTTAACACCTCAGAGGGCATCCCCGGCCTGCAAAGATGTGCCAACCCGAGCTGCAGGATGCAGCATTAGCAGGAAAAGTGGGAACATGGCTCAGAGCTGTTGGGTCAGGCTGGATCTTCCCAGAAAGCTGCTGCAGATGAACGAGTAACAGCACATCACTTCCAGCTTCTCTTTGCTGCTCGTTTGGGAACGCTGGTGTAAAGCCCCTGAAGGTGCTGGGGTGCACTCGTTGCTCCAGCCTCACGCTTTAATTAAAACCAGATGCCACTGTCAGCCATCAAATCTATACCTTGGGTCATTAAAATGAAATTCCACCACTGTTGCCAGACCGAAACGTACAGAGGATGCACTGAAAGGCCACAAAGCAAATGAGGGGAGTCAAGGGGTGCCCAGCTCCGTTCCCTCCTGGTGCTGCTGAGCCAGAGCATCACCAAAATCTGAATATTCAGCTCCAGCAACGACCCGGTCTCACACCAGCTGAACGTGGAAACGCTTCATGGATGTGCTGCGCTGGCTCCAGCCAGGCAGGAGCAGGAGCATCTCCCTCCCTTCCCAGGAATGCTCCGCCTGCATCAGCATTGCCTTTGCCAAAAGACGGTTCCAACGTAATCTCAGGCAATGAGGGAAGGAGATGAAAAATTCAGTCTCTCTTTTGCACTTTATCGATCGAAAAGGAAAAGACTTCCAAGAGAAATTATTTTTACACCCTTGAATACCACCTAGCAGATCTATATTTTGTCTCTTTTTGACTCAAAAATGTTTTACTCCCTTATTTCTTCTGGAATGGCAATTCAATAATGTGTGGCTGAACATTTATTAATTACACTCCAGTTTAAGGAATTATTTTGAAGGGAATAACTGCTCTCAGAAATCCTGAAACACTTTCTGTTTGATTTCTGAGTCCATTAGAACTGAAATGTAGCTGTTCCCTTCCACGCTGAGCTCCTGGCTTGTACTTGAAACCGGGAATGGCAGGATTTTTTCCTAGTAAAACATGAGTTTAAACACATATTCAACAAGGGAAACACATCATGTATTTTATAATACAAGGTCCTTTAGAGCAAATTATCCAGCTTATTTTTTTTTTTAAGATGCACCTTTATGTTCAGTGATATTTCCTTTGGGGTTTTCATTAACATTCCATCAAAAAAATAAAAGCTTTTTTTCTCTTTTTTTTTTCCTTTGGTGAAATACCTTGACTGATGAGTTTAGCGTTTTCCTCCTGCTCATATTTACATTTAGTGTTTTGATGATGTTAAATTCTACAAATGAGAGCAGTTTTTAAGTGTTCCTTTCAACACTGCCTGCCTTTTCTGTTTGATTTCTCTTGCTGATGGTGTTTTGTCAATGCTGAATGCTGGAATTGTTGTTGAGCAGGCACAGCTGGATGAATTAAAGTCTCTCCAGTAACTCAAACCAGAAATGACTTCATCTCAAAACTTTCCATGTAGCACAGGTCAGAGCTCTGAGTGGGGACAAAAATAATGGGGTTACCAGAGGAAGAAAAAGTCAAGTCAAAATACAGAGAGCAGCTTGGGCTCGCCTTGTGCAGCAATTTCCCTCCGTTACAGAGCGAAGCCCCGATGGAGACATTTGATAAGTAATTGTATTTTAAGTTCAAATAGAATATCTGCATGTGTGCAGATACAGAGCCCTGTACACTTCTCTCATTAGCTGTTTACTTAAATTATCTGCTGGGTACCCTCACACCCACCCAGTGTCCCCTAATGATACCATCTATAAATTTATTCAAGGAATTTTGCCAAGAAACAAATAAAAGCCTCGAACACAAACATTTCTTCCCCATTCATCTTAGAGCTCATCACAAACAACGAAACGTTTCAATGTGGCCGAGGCAGATTTTCAAAGGTAACATCTTTAATTAACAGGAAGCAATTTCTAAAGTCAATACGAGGCGGGAATGGTGTAATTAGACACGTCTGAGTGTTCCTGGGATGGGATGGGATGGGATGGGATGGGATGGGATGGGATGGGATGGGATGGGATGGGATGGGATGGGATGAGGAGCCAGGGGTTGTCCTCACCCCAGCCTTGCTCCTCCTCCACTCACCAATTCCTCAGGAATCCCTCCTGCTTCATTCCAAAAAAAGCTGTTGCCCTGCTGTGGCAGCACAGGGAGCAGGAAAATTTCTTTTCATATCAAAACATTTCGTCTGTTTCCTCCTTTCAGTGTGGAGGGCACAATCACCCTCAGCACATTTATGTTTGAAAGAGGGCAGAGAGGGAGCAGCCCCTTCCTCATGCACATCCCAGCTGTGCTTTCCAGATTTTCCTGCTGAGTGTTCCATGCTCCCTGATGTTCACTAGGAATGAGATGACATCTCCCATCAGGGGCCATCGTGCCAAAATTTTTGGATCACAGAACCACAGAAGGGTTTGGGTGGGAAGGGACCCTAAAGCCCATCCAGTGCCACCCCTGCCATGGGCAGGGACACCTCCCACTGTCCCAGGTTGCTCCCAGCCCCAATGTCCAACCTGGCCTTGGACACTACAAGGAATGAGTCCACAGCCTCTCTGGACAACCTATTCCAGCACCTCACCACTCAAATAATCTTACTTTAAGTCTTTTCCCTTATTTTAAGTCTCTTCCCTAAGTCTGTGGAAGAGGTTTTGCATTTCCTGCAGTTTCTGTGCACGTCCCAACCTGCCGAGTCTCTGCTGGGTTGGATGTGGCTCCTCCAAGCTTCCCACCCACAAGAATCACCAGAATTTCTCCATCCTGAAGTGGAGCTGATACAGCTGATACAGCACAAGCCTGACATCAGATGTGTTTAAAAACAAAGGTTCAAAACTCGTTCGTGTTCGAGGGCCTCTAAAACTCAATGTTCTGTGCTGAAATCAATTCACGTTGTCAATAGCCAGGAATTCCCGGAGCTAAAATTGGGATCTCTTGTTGACCATTGCAATTCTGGAAAATCAGCATCACATAAATGTGGATACTGAGCATGAGCCCAAGAGGATGAGTTACTTTCTAACTGAGCTGAAGCATTCCACAGTGAGAAAGTTCATTGGTACAGTGTTAAACCCTTGGTCACACAGGGGCATGGGGTGTTATACATTTTTCCTGTTATGATTTTCCATATTTCAGGTGATTTGGATCAAATTTACACCTTCACAAAATCTTGTAGCTGGGACATTACACAGAGAAATCCAGAGCTGGTGCTCAGCACCCACAAAAGGGATCATTTCTGGGTAATATTCAAAGTATCAACACAGGTTAATATTCTTGTGTGCAGGAAAATCCATGAAATCCCCACCAATAATTAAAATCTGCTGATCATAACAATTCCAGGTGGTTAATGGTCACTCTGTACCCTCAGCTGTCCATCCACATTAATTCTGGTGCAGAGGGGACAACTTTTGACAAGAAACTTTTCCTCCTCCTGCTCCCTCTGGTCAGTGGCCCATGGCAGGGAACGTGGTGGTTCCAAAGCACTTTTGGCTTTTAATTTGAAGAACTGGGAACCAAACTGAATTCTTAGGAAACTCCTTTCCTCAGGGACACCAAGGCTTTGTCACCAGCCCTGAGCTGGTGCAGAAATAGCTGTGATACCTCCTGTCCACCTTGCAGGGAGACTGGCACCCCATATTCCATTATCCCACCCTGCCCCATCCATCCCTCCCGGTTTCCTCTAGCACTGGTACATTTTTCTGCCATCCACCAGGCTTTCTTCCTTTCCCTCATTGTTTTTAGCCTTTTCTGTGACCCTTAAAGTCAGTTTTAGGGCAACATTGACAGTGCAACGGGCTTTTATTTATACAGCAAACATGGGCATGATGCTACTGCGGGACAGAATTGGGCACCCCTTGCCTCAGCCTCTGCTCCTGCTGTGTGTCCTGGGTTTGTCTGTGGCACCAACAGCGAGGTTTGCACCTTGCTGATCTGAAAAATGGATGGTTTCATGTTTACACTGAGATTCCCCCCTTCAGAGGCCTCAACAATTCCAGTGAAAGTTGGTTTTTAATTTCAGGAGCTGTTTGTGATTTAGTCTTTGCCTCACTCACCCTGATCGGGCCTTGGACACTTCCAGGGACGGGGCAGCCACGGCTTCCCTGAGCAACCTCTGCCCGGGCCTAATATCTTCTATCAGAGAGATTCATCCCCTGTTTAATCTCAGATTGTAGAATAAACCTCTTCCACACATTCCACAGGTTTAAATTTCGCTTTTGTGGAACAGCTGCTTAGACAAAGGGTGTGAAGGACCCCATGCTCCATTCCCTCTGTGTCCTGAGCAGTTAATGAAGGTGAGTTTTTGCCCTGCAAGGTTTGTGAGATCCCACTCTCTGCAGCGATGGCTCTCTTGGTATTGCCACTTAAAAATTTTATTTTCAAGGCCCCATAATTGCATGTAAAGTTTTTCTTGGATCTGAGAGACAAAAAGCCCTAACAAGTCAAAGGCTCAGCCTGGGAGAAACAACTGATCTGCACACAGAGGGAAAGGCATTTTCGAAAGGGGGTTTGAGACTTTTTTTCATTCTTACCCTAAATTGCTTTGGTTTTGAACTCACATTTTGTCAACTGCAGAATTCGCTTCAGTGGAAACCTCATTGATTTCAGCCGCATTCCATTCCAGGGATAAACGTGATTTCATTATTCTATTACAAAGCACATTAACAATAAAACGTAGGTGACAACTTCATCGCTGAAGATGGGATTCATTACATGTGAGTAAGGGGGATTTTTTTTTTTTCCAAGCGGGGTTTAATTTGGATTTCCAGCATATAGCCATGCATATGTACAGCAGCCAAAGAAGCTATAGCCTGTCATTTCAATAAAACATGTATGAAAGCATCCCTAAGCACCTCCTGACATGTCAGGGATATATGGAGTAAGAGTGTGTCCATGTCAGCAGTGACAAGCTGAACCTTAATGGCTCTAAAACAGTCTTTATGGTTTACTGTACCTGTAATCCATTTTATAATGAGTGCTCAACCACATACAACGGTTCTCTGAGTTTCCCCTGCCTTTTAACTCACCCCGAGGTGCCTAAACGAGGGGAAAAACTCCGAATTGTGGGCGATCCTTCCCGGGGAGCATTATGTGCTGAAATACTTATGCAAGACAGGTAAATTGAGAATAAGGCTTTGCTCTAATCCTTAAGTTTCCTTCTGTGGATTTTAAGAGAGGCTAGAACTGATATTTTACTGTGGTTTGGGGGGAAGGTTTTAAATTCTATCAGACTGGCAATGCTTTGGACTTCGAAAATGTGGGGACGGGGAAGAGGTGCTGTGAGCCCACGATAGACACCATTCATTCAGGGTTCAAACAAAAGCAGAATATGATATTTTCCTACCATGATTTCACCCTGATCCTGCACTCTTCATCCATGGAAAATGCCAGCAAGAAATAGGGAAACTCTGGCAAAGATGAAGCAGGAGCTGGAGCACCCGTTGGCAGCGGCCTCCTGGCACAGAGCTCTTTGCACACACAGAGCCATGGAATGGTTTGGGTTGGAAGGGACCTTGGAGATTATCCAGCTTCACCCCCTGCCATGGGCAGGGACACTTCCCATTGTCCCACGTTGCTCCAAGCTCCATCCAAGCTGGGAATTCCAGGCATGGAGCAGCCACAGCTTTTCTGAACAAGCTGTTGCTCCTTGTCTGAGGCGATGGTCTGTGGGACACCAGGCAGAGGCACCCATTAAAAAGGCAAAATCAGGTTTGGAATCCCAGGGAAGTGCCGAGAGCTGGGGCTCTGATGTAGGAATGTGGAATTGCAGAAACCCAGTCTCAGCAGGGCAGGGATGGTGCCCCACACCCCATGGGGAGGCTGGAGACACGACCACATTGAGCAAGAATGTTTGGGGTTTCTTAAGATAAATCTATGGTTTAAATCTTCTCATCTCTTAAACAATAATGATGATGCTGATGGTGGTAATAATAAAATGAAAAAGGAGAAGGAGAAGAAGAAGAAAAAGGAGGAGAAGAAGAGCAAGAACAAGAAGAACAAGAAGAACAGGAACAAGCAATAAATTTCTGCCTTGGAGGCCATAGCTCTGGTGAAGCTGATGTCTGCAGTCCCAGCCCAGGCTGCAGAGACCCCTGAGGAAATGCATCCCTCCAGCTCCTCCCGTTTTCCCTCCTCAGGCACCCAGGTGACCCTCTCTGACATCCAGATGCTCTCCCTGCACGCCACCTCTTTCCAAGCCCTCCTTCACACCAGTGCCTGCTCTGCTCCCCGCCCAGGGCACTCAGAAATCAAGGCCAGCTGCTCCAAGGGACAGCCCTGGGCACTGCTGACCCCCGGAGCGGGAGGCTGAGCATCCCTCCCTCAGGCAGGAGGTCCTGGGTGCCACGGGCTGGGTGCCCCGCGGGTGCCAGGCCCAGGGGCTTGGGAGCGCCCAAGGGGAGAGGGAAGGAAGCAACTAGAAACAGCCACTTAGCGTCTATTTAGAGCCTGGGAGCATTTGTGAAAGGCATCCCCATTACTGTTGAAAAGATGCAAATTTGGTGAAATAATCAGCTGTATGGCTGCAGGCTGTTTCTCAAGTACCCTGATTCCTTACAGGAGGGAAGGTATTAGTGTAAGACACGCAGCAAGGCCAAGTTCATGTTGCTCAGAGGTAGCCCCTAACCAAACTCCACCAAGTGCTATAAAACAAGATTTGTTATCCCGGCAAGCATTGACAGTTCCTCCAATAAAGCCCCCAAAAAAACCAGAGCCCTTCGGGCGGGTTGCAGGGGTGCAAAAAGCAGCGCTCACAGGCACGGCTGCCACAGGGGACAGGCGGTGGCTGCCCCGCGGTCCCTGCCCCGGCCCGGCCGGGTACCGGCAATTAAAGCATCGCCTGCATCCCCTCCGCCATCCCAAACCCCCTCGGATGGTTAAGGAGCCATTTATCTCCCGCAAGAAAGAGCATAAAGCAACCGGCGCGCAGGGCTTTGTGTTGAAAGCTGGGGAACAGGAGAGGAGGAGCTGCGCTTTAAAATCCCGGGGAAATCGCTAAATGCGTGGCTTAGTGCAAGGTGTAATCTGCTTCGTGTCTCCAGGCTTCCCTCCTTCTCCTCCTCCCTGCTGCACCAGGCTGAACTTGGGGGAAAAAATAATGATGTGTTTAAGAAAAGGAGAAAATTTAACAGCAAAACCCCTTTTCCTCTGGCGTTTCTTGTTTTAAAGGTTGTACAAAAAAGCTTAAAATACTGGAATATTTAAACAATATATTTAATTTCAGGAGCATCAAGTATATTCTTAAACCAGCAGCGGAGGTGAGCCTTCAGTCAAGTAGCCTAATGATTGCAATTCCAGCTCTCCCCAAAACCAGTTTTGCAGCCAATGGCTTGCAACAACAGGGTGGAAACAAAAATACATCCCCTCATCCAACCCCCATTCCGCCGTGTTTCTGCTGTGCCTGCAGTGGGACAGGAGATAACAACGTAAGGCATCGTTTCAAATGTGGAAAGATTCTTTTCCTGGATGGGAAAAGGAAAAAAAAAAAAACCCAAAACCAACCTGGTTCAAGTGGCTTTTCTAGCAGAGTAATGGAATGAAGTGGAGTTGGAGAGGGTGTGTTTGTGTGCACGACAGGGCCGCTGCTCCAATATGCATCTTTATGTATTATGGATCCCGTTTTCTCACATTTTTCTCAGTGGACAGATACCGTGCTGTAGCTCTCAGAGTACCTGAGAAAAACATCCCAACAAATCGCATTCCTTGTCTGCGCAGATCCTATAAAGGAGCACAAAATAGGCGAGGAGAGCCTTCATCAGAGAAAGCCCTTTTTTGATTCCTCCTCCTCTCCCCCCCTCCTCAGCCCCAATCTTCTGTAACAACATAAAAGATACTGTTATGACAAGTACTCTGGTAGTTCATTCTTTCATTTATAATTTAACCACAGCCTATATAACCTAATCAGAAAAATGTGGAGCGTGATTAGTACAACAATCGAATGCAGTTGGGCTCCTCGAACAACTCAAAGAACAATGCAAAAGAAAGCAAAAAAAAAAAAGGAAAAAAAAGGGAAAAAAAAGAAAAAGGAGGAAAAAAAATCAAGGCAAACCATCGCAGGGATATCAGAAAATATGTGGTATTTCTTTAATATTTCATTTTAAACTACCTAATTGTGTTTTTAAGCTTCGGTTCCTGTAATTTTGCAAGATGAGGCATTCCAGTGAGAAAACATATGGTAAGGGATTTTTAAACCACATAGCTAGAGTGCATCATAGACTTATCTGCTGCTTTAGTGTCACAAAAATCCACCACTGAATTTATCCAGTCACCCATTAAAGAAAGGAAAGAATTAAAGGAAAAGGAGTTTAAAAATCCCCAAATGCTCCAAAAAAAACCCCCAAAAACACCCTACTGGAAGGTGCCATCGGGTTGGAGGCAGGAGCTAGGTGGATCTGTGAGGCTTCCCACGGCAGGGAAAGCGGCAATTAGCCGGTTATTTCGGGATCCTGCCTAGCAAATATTGCACGCGGCGGTGACAAACTGTCACAAGCAACAACTTGTGCCGGCACCTCGGCTAAAATGAGTTTTAATGAACCTCTTGCCCGGGATCCAGGAGAACTTCCCATGCCAGCCCTTCCCAAAGCTTTTCCCATGGGGTGAAAGCCAAGGGAGGCTCCAGTGGGAGCGGGCAAGGAGATGTTTTCCAGGAGAGGCACTGAATCAGCACTTTGCGTGGCACTTTCCGAGGGGATGTCGAGGCGTGAGAGCCACAAACTTTGACATTTGCGTGTGGCGGGGAGAGCTGGGGGCCCTGAGGACGCCGCAGCTCCCAGGGATGTGCGGCCAGGCCGGCTGGAGGGTGCTGCTCCCACCCAGCCGCTCCTCCCGCATCCCTGGTGCTGCCTGGAGAGGGAAGGGTTTCCTTGAGCCCAGCCTGAGGTAAGAGGAGGACACGGCCAGGCTGGGCTGTGGGGGAATTTCAGGCGACGTCTGGAACAATGTCAGCGCCGCGAACGCCGAAGGAAATCACAATGCCTTGGCACCGACATCAAGCGCTCGGCTTCTGTGGGAAGCGCGGTTAAAAGGAACTTTTGGAGGCCGCTGGTTAACTCCCGGTGCCAAGCCAGGCTGTGCCACCCACCCCTGAGCCAGGCTGGGCGAAGGCTTTGGAATCGGGGTGACACAGCCCCGAGCTCCCAGTTACCCGTTCGAAAACGCTGCGCCACAAATCATCCCCTGGAAAAGCTTCCCCTCGCATCCACGGGAAGTCAGGAGCGTCGCTGCGTGTGCGTCCACGCCAGCTCCTGCCTCCTCGTCCTCTTATTATCTAAAATTCACCTGCAGTCGGCCTCTCCTGGCTTTCTTTTTTCCCCTTTTTTTTTTTACTGCTTATCTTGCTTTTAAAAGACAAACTCTTAACCCCTCGCACTTAAGGGATTCCCCCAAGGTTGTCTGCCTTTTCCCACCGGGAATTTCTGAGTGTAAGGACCGAGAAAAGCGTAAGGTGTTAATCTTGATAATTAGTGCACAAAACCAATTAGAGGGCCAAAAAACCTTAAGGCACAGAAAGTGATTTTTTTGTTTATTTGCTTACCTTATTAAGTTAAATATCTGTCTGAATTAATCACTAATGAACGTGAAGAAGGCTCAATAGCACCAGCTTAATGAACAGCAGTGTCAGATGCATTTTACAGGGCACCAAATCACCGGGCAGAGGGAGCCAAGTGGCTCCTCAAAAATCACTTTTCTGCCCAATTTTCTGTTTGCAAAGCAGTAAATTATTTACGTGCATTGTGCTGATTTAAGCACTTAAATGCTATGAATGGAGCACGGGTTTTAAAAATAGAGGATCACTGCACAGCCCTGCTGCTGGAAATTCATGGGTTTTTCCCCTAAAGGCTGTCTCCTCCCCCCCCAAAATTTCTTCTACAATTCTTGCAACACCCCCTTATTAGATTAAACATATTTTTGTCCGTAATTGATGATTTTCCAGACTTTCAGTGCTGCAGGAATTAAATCGTGCATGCTACCAGCAGTTCCCTTCATACTTGCCTGGTGGCTTGAGCAAAGTTGGGGCGTTTTCCGGCCGAAACCCTTCTCTATTTCCCCAAAACAACGGCATTTTCCCCCCTCTTTTCCCATCTATAATTCACATGGTAAACATCAGCGTTGTAAACGTCAGGTGTGTTAATTGTCACGTCCCCAGCTCCTGGCACGGAGTGAATGTGCTCAACATCCCTCCTAAAAAAAATATTTCCCATTTTTTTCTATTAATATCTCCACATGCCTCTCCCTTTATTTCCGAGCAGGCACGGAGGTTTTGCAGCTCTTACGCTGGGTGGGTTTTTTGTTGTTTTTTTTTTCCCCCCCTTTGCTTTGGAAAGCCTTCCTGAAATCTTTTCCTGCTGCAGATTTTTGGCTGCACGGACACACAGGAGGAAGGTGAGCTGATTCCCCAGCCCTGCGTTAGAGCCACATAATGGAATAGGACGGAAGGGAAAAGCCTCCTAGCAGAGCAGCAGAAAAAGTGGGAATCCAGAGCTGTCTAGGATCTCCTGAAAGGTGATTTCTAATTTTTTTTTTTTTTTTTTTTTTTAATTGCAGCCTACGGAACGATGGATGTTTTGTAGCGAAATGTGCCCAAATATTTGCAGGAGAAGAACTTTGCTCGTTATTTCAGCGCTGAGCTGCTTTGTGAGAGCTGCGTGTGAGCTCACACACAGCCCCCGGTGTGGCTACTCACAGCTCCTTACCCGGTGTGCAAGTCCTTCCCTACCTCGCCTTAATAAAATAAACACTAATAACCCATTTCGGATGAAATGTGGGAGCATTTAAAGGGGGAGAAACTGCAAACTGCGTCCCGCAGCTTTAACTATTTCAGCGATTTGGGCTAAACGCTCTTCAAGCGCCAGTAATGGGGAAAGTGCCCCCGCTATTCGCAGGAGATACTCCAGGAGTAAACACCACCCTGCCTGCGAGCAGCTAATTAAGGGAATCGGCCGCAACCGAGAGAATCCCGAGTAAAAATAATGGTGCTGCTGGAAAGGCTGGGAAGGCGCAGCCCAGGATGGGACGGAGCGGTGCTGGGATCAGAGCAGCCCAGCTCCTGCATCTCCAAACTCCTCTGCTCTTTGTTACTTAATGCGATGCAGGAGATCAAAGATCCGCGCAGGCTGTGCTGGGGTGTTGCTGCAGTCCCTGTCACACCGGGATTTTTGCCTTTTTTTTTTTCTTCCCCCCCTCCCCTTTTTTTTTTTTACTTAATGTTTCGGGGAAGGGGGGGCTATATTTTTTTTTTAGCTTTTTTTCTTGGCCTTTTTGGGGGACGCTTTTCCTGGGTTTCTTTTTTTTCTTTTTTTTTTTTTTTTTTTTTTTTTTTTCTTGTCTTCTTTTCCCCTTTTTTTTTTTTTTTTCTTTTTTTTTTCTTTCCTTTTTTGGACTCTTTTCCTTTATTTTTTCTTTTTTTTCTTGTGTCTTTTCCCCCCCTTTCCTCTTCTTTTTTACCTTTTCTTACTTCTCCCTTTTTTTCTTCGATTTTCTTTTTCATTTAGCCTCCTTTTTCCCTTCTTTTTTGCTTTCTTTTCCCTTTTTCCTTTTCCTTTATTTTTTGACTCTTTTCTCCACTCTTTATTTTCCCTGCTCCCTTTTTTTCTAGATATCATTCCCCCTCTTTCTCCTTTCCATTTTCCCCTTCTTCCCTTTTTTTAACTCCCCTTTTTCCCTATTTTTTCCCCCCTTAGCCCACTTTTGCCCCCTTCCCCCCCACCAACAAAACAACGCCAAAAAAAAAAAAAGGCGGAAAATTTA
>VZTA01018790.1:112867-115367 GCA_013398855.1 Mohoua ochrocephala | reverse complement strand
TAAGCGCAGGCATATGACAGACATCCTTCAAAGGCGGGCTGGCAGAAGTGTTGTTCTGTATTTTTGTTCCTCACAAGGCAAAGCCTGTTCTATTTTTAAGCAGGGCTGTGCTGCTGTGGACGTTTCCCTTCCCTCGAAAGGGGTTTTGGCATAATGTTGTTTTGATTAAGGCAGATTTCTGTTCTATTCTATTTAGTTTCTTATTTTTTTTTTTTTGATCACAATGCAGGAGCAAAGGGTTGTATTTTTTTTTATTATTATTCTTGTTGTTGTCGAGTTTTTCCTTTCTTAATTTTTTTTCCTGCACCCATTCCAGGCCAGAGATTAAAATTTTTCTACCCACATCAACAGGTCCAAAAATCCTCACCTGTGCGGGAGGGTTTTGCCAAACCCACCTGTAGAGCCCCAATTTCATCAGGTTTTAGGGGTCTTTCCTGTCTTACTTATTTTTTTGGGATATGGCAAAAAAAATATTTTTAAAATGACAAATTTCCTGGGCAAAGGTGCCACCCTCCAAACCCTCGATTGATCCAATCACCCTGAGCTGGGTAAGGGGAGGGCAGGGTTGTGCCTCTCACTCAGAGGTGACCCCAAACACATCTGGGGGTTTTGCTGAGGTACCCAAAATGTGGGGGCACCCCCTTGGCTACAGCCTGGCCCTGTCCCCTCCTTTGGGGACTGTCCTCACCCTGTGCCTTCCCCTCCCTCCTCGCTCCCCCTCCCCAACTGCCACGATCCCAGCTTGTGTCATCATGCTCAGCACAGATGTTTCAGCAGCTGTACATGGTGAGCAGCTTTGAAAAGAGGTTTTTTCCCTAAGATATTTTTCCCTAAGATTTTTTTCCCTAATATTTCTTTTCTTTAAGATTTTTTTCCCCTTTTTTTTAAAAAGGATTTTATTTCTGATATTATTTTTATTTTCTAACACACCCTCATGGCCTGACACCAATCGCCAACCCCTGCTATTGGATATGGGACCACAGGGACCTCTACCATGGACACAGCTTCCCACACTCCCCACCTTCCCCTCAATTCCCTGATTTTCCCTATTTTTTTTTTGTTTTGCTGTGCTGGGTGCTGGGTTTGGTGGCTTCTTCACTCACGGGCTGGGCCAAAGAGTTCTTTTTAAATATTGGCACTGCCAATAAAGTCCTGGTGATGGCCTAGAGCGCTGTCATGGGGTGTGACACATATGGGACAGCCCTGGGCACGGCCAATGAGCCTCACGGACATGTGGGGAGCAGTTTTGGGGAGCACCGTAATTATTTCCCAGATGGAGCAAAATCATGGAGATTCCTGAAATTAAGTCTCCATCAGCCTGCTGAGTTGAGGAGCTGAACAATGCCCTGGCTGCTGGTTTGATTTTCTTCAGGAGTTACGTTGGTGGCTGGAGTCCCAACCCAAAAAAAACCCAAAATATAAAAAAAGAATGAAATCCCGTGAAACCCACAGGCTGTAGATATTCCCGTCTCCAGGTTGTCCATCGGGATGGCTGAAGGCTCTGGCACAAGCACTCGTAGATAAATTATCTGTACCGTGGCTGTTCTGTTTAATTGTATTTTTAAATGTCATTTTTCTTGTGTCACAGCAGACAATACTTTTCCTCTTCACTGAATGTAAGGGATTTATCCTGGAGATTCCCGTGAATGATCCTATTTATACAAGCGGGGACATTCCAGGGGCTGGTGCCATGACTTATTGCTGAGCCTGCCTGCCAGTTCTTAAGTATCTTGTTTTCCTTTTTCGTTCTTTATGTGCGAGCGGGTTCTCATTTGCCTTTAATAATTAAAGAAGTGGAGGAGGAAATGGAGTGGCTTTGGATTCCCATCCACTGCTCTTTTTGTGGGATACTGGCAACAAGTGCCCTCAGCCTCGCTCTGTGCCAGCACTTGGCCAAGCCCCACCACCCACCCTGCTCTTCCCAAACCTTCCCAGTCTCACTGATTTCCTGGAGGGTCAGCCAGCTTTTTTTGAGGAGCCAGATTTAAGTATTCCCATCCCCATCCAAGCTCCTCCCCGGCTCAAAAAAGGGATTTTGCTTTGTGTTTATGTTCTCCCAAGAGAAGACAGAGCTGGCCAGGGCTCTGCAGCTCTGCACTGTCCAAAATCGGCACCCGAGAGGGCTCCCATGGCTGGAACCCAGCCCTGCCCTGGCACTCCCCGTTCCTCTCTCCTCTGAGGAACGAGTTGGAGAAGTGGTGGTGGCATCTCCACATCAGCCTTTCGTGGGATGAGTTTGTGGACGTGGAGGGGGCTCGTGGAAAAGGTTGAACCCAAGCAGCCAAGCTCTGCCCTGGGCACCTTTAGGTCCTTCATGAAGTACAGGAACAGGAATGTGATGATTTTTAAAAAACAAGCCAACCCTGGCTGCTTGGCTTCAGCACACGGCCTTTGCACCTTTGCCTTTAGAAAACTTCCGGGATTATTTCCATCCCAGTTATAAATCCAGCGTTTTCATTCAACCATAAGCCCAGGAGAGGCCGGCAAAGCCCCCACCTTC
>VZTA01018790.1:30367-107867 GCA_013398855.1 Mohoua ochrocephala | reverse complement strand
CGTGTTCCCGTAATTAATCCAGAATTACAAATACAGCCACAAACCAGAGCAGAACTAACAAGTAAATAAATTCTTCGGTGCCTCCCAGATGGACCAAATCCCGGCATGAGTTCCGTGATGTGCTGGTGCTGCTGCCGTGTCCTCCCCACGTCACAGGCAGGGGGGGAGAACGAGGACAGCACTGATGGAAGCAGTCTCTGGGATTGAGTCACGGTCAATTTTATTTTTTTTATGAGTGGCTATGTCATTTTTTTATTTACATATGCGTGGTTTTAATTATTATTAACAAATATGACAGGTTTTAAATGTCAACATGACATTTTCCTTTTTATATTAGTGGAAATACTGTAGTTTTTGTTTTCAGATATAAATTTTTATTTTCCATTAGCAGATATGGTTTTTTTTGTTGTTTTCAAATACGATCTTTTTGATTTTTATTAGCAGAGATGCCATCTTTTTGCTTTCCAGTACGATCACCCGACTATCCTGCGAAGCGTCAGTGCAGCAATAACACTTTTAGCTGAAAACGGGGCCAAAGTCACCGAAGAATTTTGTAGCTCACCTCATTTAATTACAGATTTCATCCTGCAACACCGAACTTTCATATAGAGCAAAGCCCTCCGTAGCACCTTCCTTCCCCAACGCCTACAGACTCTCATTTCCAGCTCTCGCCTCTTCCTCCGCCGCACTAATGCCCATTAATATCCAGAAAGTGTCGGTCGTATCCAAAGTTTCAGGCTATTAAATCAATGAAAAATATATTGGATTTAATATGTTTGGCTTAGGAAATTTGTTTTGTGTGCTGCAGCCTAGCGCAGCTTGCTCTGAGCTTACCTCTGTTTGAATTAGAGGGTTTCGGCTCATGTGCGAGCTCAGACATTGGCCCACAAGACCGTGAAGCGTGGCTGATTTTTGGAGAAACTACTAAGTAGTTTCTATAGTGATAATGATGTACTATGTGCACCTATTGGGAATATATAAAATTAGAGAGAATTTCTGTTTGCTTTGGTCCTCTTTCTAGAATAATTACAGGAACTGCCATTCATTCCCATTCTGTTACCCTGATTATTCTAGAATAACCTGGTTATTAAGGTTTAGGCATGTTTAAGAACATACTGCAAAGTGACAACTTGTCATGTCGGTATTATCAATACTTTAAAATTTCCATATTAGTGACCCAATTTTCTCGAGATTCCTGAGTGTTTAATTTGGTGGGGAGAAGGAGGGAGGGGAGTAAATGATGCCTCTGCCTCTTCTCTATTCAAAGTAACCTTAATTTTCTGTTCCTGAATAGAAACCTTTCCCTGAGCGCCTGAGAAAAAGAGTTGGAACAATTCTGCCTGAACACATTCTCATCTTGGAAATCCTTCTGCTCCCATCAAATGTGGTGGGGAACAATTTGAAATTTCCCCCTGCCCGTGGCAGAAGTGCCATCGCTAAATTCAGGGAATTATGGAAACCAAAAGTGCTGAGTGGCCGACCCCAAACCTGCTTCCCAGAATAGCGCTTCACAGACCTGAAACCCCACCACGTTTAATGAAATATATTCCCTGAAATGGCACTTTCCCTCTGAGGCACGATATCCTCCACGGGGCAGGTGTATAATAGCAGGTATTTGCACTGTGATTTGGAATTTCCTTGGCTCTGAGGAATTTCTCCCGTGGAAGGAGTGAAGTTTCACCAAAGGAGGCACAGCGAAGGAAGGCTCTGCGCTGGTGAAGGTGCCCATAAAGCTGTCCAGAACCACACTTCGCTGACGTAGTGACAGATTGGGCAATTTTGCCGTGGTAATTACTCAATGCTTCAGCAAATGGTAACTAAATCCTCTGGAAATCAAAATGTCTAATTGCACACGCACATATGGCGTCGCCCCAGCCATCCCGCGGAAGGTAATGCAACCAGCACACCCAAACCTTCCCAGAATTCCCCCAGCTCCAAAGCCACCAGTGACACAAAACAGTTGGCATTTGGAAGAGTGTTTGGGGAAACAAGATGGGAATAAAAGAGCCTTTGGAAAATACGGTGTGCTACATGCAAACCTGGGGTACGACAGCAAAATTTAGGCTAATTTTGTCATTAAAGAGAAAAAGGTCAACGCTGCGATGTTGCTGCTCTAATGTCTCTATAGGAACCATTTTACTGCCATGAATGGGCCAGAATTGCAGGGATGTGTTCAGTGTTTGGTCTGCGATGTTGACACACGAGGTTCAGAACCCACACAGATCATGCCAGGGGAGCACTGAGGATTGCTGGGCAGCAACTGGCTCATACCAGGTCTGCTGGAGCCCAGGACCATGAGGGACACGTTTCCCAAGGCCCACATTGAGCACCAAATCCTGGTGGCTGAGCAGGAGAGCGGGGAAAGAGCCTTGCCCACCCCAGTTCAATCAGCTCCCTCCAACCTTCACAATGAAGGAGGATCCAGACCAGAAAGAGGGATGCAGGACTTCATCCGAGAGCATTACTTGGCACAAACAGTGGTGGTAGATGATGCTGTGAAGTAGAGGAGAGAAAATCAGGCCCTTTCATTGCCTTACAGCCAGAAATGTGGGACACCATAATTAAACCAGGATTTGAGGTGAAATTCTTGATCCCCTTTTGCCCCTGATGAGGCTCAAATTCAAGAAACCCAAAAGAAATCCGGAAGGGCAACACTCCTCGCGGGGGCTAAATGAATTCTAAAATTTTTTCAGAATTACTTCATCTGCAGAATTGCTGACCTGTGTGCCCATCCATCCATCCATCCATCCATCCATCCATCCACTCCTATTGCTCCTCCACCAGGTTTTAAGCTCTTAGGCCTTCTGCTGTCGGAAAGAGGCAAAACCCCCCCTGCTTATTTCAACTGTCACCGTCAGCTGCAAACTTTCAGCTTTAATGCAGGAGGGCAACATTGAATTAATTATTAATTAGGGTTTCTGGACCAGCTTCAGCCCCTTTTTCTGGAGGACACAGTCCTGTGTTTTGCATTTTGTAACAACTAGGCTGAAAACCTGCATCCCTTATCTCTCTTCCTCTCCAAAGAATCCCAGCCCCCCATTCTTGTGTCTCTCCTCGGAATTAGGAGTTCTTCTTTTTATTTCTTGCTATTAATGTTTAGAAACTCTGAGGGTGTATGATTAATGCAGGTAGTGTGACTTTGATATAGGACAAAGTAGCATTAATTGTACGATATACATTATTTTTAAAACAACTACATTGTCTTCATCTTGCATAATTATCTCTCTGTTGCTGTTAATCAGGATTTCCCAAAGTGGCACACAATAAAAAGCATTAAGGTTTATGTCAGCAGATCCAAATCTGGAATCAGATCTATCTGTACCATCAGGTGCCCATTAGGCTGGTGGAATTGCACATTAAAGACACTCAGACAACACAGGCGCTTTTCTCTTGCAGTAACTGGGAGAAAGGAGAAATTGGAGCTCTGGAAACAGATGCAGGAAAAGGCAGTTCCTGCCCAATCTGAGGGAAAAAAGGTGAAATATTCACCCAGTAATGTTTTTGAGTGGTGTCTTAGCGAATTTCAAGAATATCTTGCCAGCACAGAGATATCCACAAGCTTTTTTCTCACTCAGATTTTAGGACAGTGTTGCTCTCTGTGAATTTGTAAATAAAGAAGTCGGGCACTGCTGCATTGAAGGGGCTCCCAGCGGGGAGCAGTGCCTGTTCCATGGGTGTCATTCCAGCCTGGGGACAAGAGCGGCCGCTGCCCCAGTTCCACATCTGAGACATGGGATGAGTGTGGAGCGGCCAGGTCCCCAACAGGGCCAGAGCCAAGGCCAAGGGATGCAGAAAACCATCCAATCACTGGGGCAGCCTCAGGAACTGCTGCTCTTGTGCCACCAGCAGAGCTCAGCCTTTGTTCCGGGGGCAAGACCCATTTTCTGGAGGAAGAATGGACAACTGGACACAGACATCCATGTGGGATTGGTGTGTAGGAGGAAGGGTACAAAGCCTACCAGTTTAAATGGCTTTATGGCAGATTTTTTCTGCGTTCTCTGTGTTCATGGTGGAGCTGAGTGGGAATTTTTTCTGAGCAGCCTATTTAAAAGTGGTGGAAACACAGAGGCTTCGATCTTTCCTTTCCCTCCTCTTCTTCCTGCACCTTTTCCTTTTTTCTTCCTTTCTTTTTCTCTGTTCCTTTTTAAGAAAGGATCAGAGGAACACCAGGGGGCCCTGGAATGTGCTCACCTTGCCAGCTGCCTCTCCAGTGCCCACCTCACCTGCCTGCTCCCTCCATAAGAAACGCTGTGGATGGAAAGGAGGATTTGAGTGGCCATTTCCATCACTTCAGCCACACGAGCTCCCTGCAAAAGCTGGGCTGTGCTTCTCCTGGAGGGAGCAGGAGTAGGAAGGGAGCAAGCATTGGCTCTTGTCCTTCTGCAGGTGTTGTGTGGACCCAAGGGCCACACGAGGAGCACGCAAAGCGAGGCAGGGCAAGGGCACGACCCGGCAGGGCTGAGACGAGGAGAGGAGCTTTCAGAAAAGCAGGAAGGCACATCAGGCCAGAGGAGAAAATGAGCCTGGAGCAGTGAAGTAAGAATGATAATACCAAGCACTTATGTTCAAAGCACTGTACAAATATTAATTAATTAATCCTCAAAGCCCGCTCTGGAGTAGATAAGCAAGTGTTATTATCCCCTCCTTGATGGGGAGTCGGAGGCAGCAAGGTTAAGTGTCACGTCCAAGGCTACAGAGAAAGGCTTCGGAGGGTGTTTTTAAGGGATAAACACTCCAAACCCAGCCCTGTGCCGGCTCCAGGACTTGGAGCCATCCTGGCAGTCCATTAACAGCAGGCAGGAAAGAGGAAGGGTCTGGAGAGGACCCACCATCTCTGAGAAATCCTAAACGCTTCTGCAATCACTTGTGTCACAATTTTCACTCTTAGCACTCACGGTCTGGAGCAGCCCTTGACCCTGGCCAAGGATGGCCTGGTAAGAGATCAGGATGAGGAATCAGGTGTCCCCCTGGCTCTGCCATCCACCACCTCTCCTTGCTGGCACTGTAAGCACGTCCAGTTCCTTCTGAGACACAGTGACGTGTTCCTCATTAGCTTAACGATAAACCAGGAGGAGAAATTAATAAATATACGAAGTTGTGTTGATTAGGAATTAAAGAACAGGTTAACTCTGACTCACCCCGATGCTTTCAAGGCTGTGGCCCCAAAAGAGGGAGCTCCACCATCTGGGGAAGAGTAAGTGTTGTGTTTCTCCTGAAACTCCAACCACCTCGTGCAGGTTTCCCAGCAGAAAATCAATTCTTGAGTGTTTTCCATCTGAAGGAAAAGAGGAAGAAGGGGTCTTTCTGGAACCTGACCCAGAAATTAAGTAACAATGGATCAAGGAACTCCAGTTTGACCCACTCCCCCTGTAAAAGGCTCCAGTTGGAAATGTTTCAGGTTTGGGCCAATTTTTCAAACGTAATGAATATTTAGAAAAAGTGAATAGGAGACTTGGAATATGCAGCCAGGAAAACACTTTTCTTGGGGAAAAAAAAGGGCTTCTAGGTCAAAGGTGTCTGCTGTTCACAATATGGATTGGAGAGGGATTTCAGTGAGTTCTGGAGGGAGCTGGGGGGAGGGAGCAGGGAGAGGAATTGCCTTCAGTCTGTATTTGTTGCTCCAGTTCCTGTACTGACAGCAAAGCAGCTTTGATTGTAAGATGAATTGCGGGGCAGGAGCTGCAGCTCTGTTTTGGGATGTTGGTGTTTTCTCCAGCGCTTTTGACTTCAGGGAGACAAGAAAAGTGAGGTGGGTGTAGAGCTGCCAGAAACAATAACAGGAACATTTGCCAATTAATCCATCACAGGCTGCAGCACCATTTACCTTTCACCTTCCCAATTCTGAAGAGCCGCTGCACAATCCAAATATCAAATTGTTCCTGGACACAGCAAAAAATGAGAGGATGTGGGGGTAAAAAAAGGGACCCATCAATAACAGCACAATGCTTCTGATTTCCCGTGCAGCTTGTTACACGTGAGCTCATCAGTAAATCTGGTCACTATTTCCCCAATATTCCTTTTAAACACACATTTGCCCTTCTCAGACCACCTCCCCACACTTATCAGGATACCTGGGAAGCAGCACAGGCACCAGGACTGGATGTGCCCCCATCTCAAAAAATTTGTGGTGGAAAGCTTAGGATGGAAACTCTTCCAAGTTATTATTTAACCCTATCCTCTGTTTTTGCTAGGATTCATAAACATGGGCAAAGAGAGATGCGTTTCCAGGTTTAACGAGCCATTTATAACTAATTACTGAAGCTTATTAAGTACAGCTTTGGCTTAGGCATTTTATCCCTACCTTTTCTCTACAGTATTCACCAAAATTTGGCTTCCTAAGAGGAACTAATTGAATTTCATGGTTTACACATTACTTGCACACTCTCTTTAATCCCCAGCTCTAGTTTTTCTCTTACAGATTGTCCCAGAAGAAAGCCAAAACATTAACTTTGCATTTATTGTGTAAATAAGGGTGTTTTTAAAAATTCTATCTCCACAGACACACACACACACACTGGGTTGGAGCCTTTTCTAATTCTTCAACTCCATTAAATCGGCACCCACACACCAGCATGGAAACTAAAGTGAGATAGTCTGTGGGTGATTATGGACAAACAGGGTCAGATCAGCCAGATATTTGTGAGCTTCCAGGGAAATTTGCTCCCACCGAAAGATTTGGTTTGATTTGACTCTGGTTCCTCTGTGCTGGGCATGGCTGAGGCCCCTCCAATCCTGTGTCCAGTTCTGGGCCCTCAGGACAAGAAGGACATGGAGGGGCTGGAGTGTGTGCAGGGCAGGGAACAGAGCTGGGAAGGGTCTGGAGCCCCAGGAGCAGCTGAGGGAGCTGGGAAAGGGGCTCAGCCTGGAGAAAAGGAGGCTCAGGGGGGACCTTGTGGCTCTGCACAAGTCCCTGACAGGAGGGGGCAGCCGGGGGGGGTCGGGCTCTGCTCCCAGGGAACAGGGACAGGAGGAGAGGGAACGGCCTCAGGCTGGGCCAGGGGAGGCTCAGGATGGACAGCAGCAGGAATTTCTCCATGGAAAGGGTGCTCAGGCCTTGGCAGGGGCTGCCCAGGGAGGTTTGGAGTGTCCATCCCTGGAGGTGTCCCAGGAAGGGCTGGAGGTGGCACTCAGAGCTCTGGGCTGGGGACAGGGTGGGGACCAGGCCCAGGCTGGACTCGATGGGCTTTTCTTCCCTCAGGGATACTGTGACTCTTTACAGCAAAATCGGGGTGATGAACAGCTCAGTGCACTCGGGGAAGCTTCCCTCTTGCAGCTCCTCCAAGCTGACAGGTCCAGCCAAGGTCTCTTGGACACAGCATCTCCCCCCAAATGCTGGAAGAAATCCCGGGCCTGATGATATCAGAGGGAATTTGTCTTTACCATCAGCACAATCAATATTTTACCTTAAACTCGTGCCCCTGTAAGCACTTTGCTAACACCTGCCTGAGCACCTGGTACTGCCCAGGCAAAACCCCATCCAGGCAGTGATGCAATACATCAGCTATTCCATTAAATGGGAGTATTTTTATATCCCAAAACACACAGTTTGTATTTGCAGGTCTATTTTAAGGCACTGCGAGGCAAAGGCACAAGCTGCAGTCCAGCCTTTTTGAAGGAGAAGCGGCACAAGGAGGAATATTCCAGGTAAATTTTTAATAAATGTGTGTGTGTGCAATGAAACAGCTGCAGCCCAAGGCATTTTTAGCAAGTTACAGAACTGTGCTGCTTGATCTTTACCACAACATTTCCTACAGAAACAGTGTGAGGAAGCTTGCCCGGCCTTTCCAGAGGGGCTGGGGAATGCAGGTGACCTCCTGAAAAGTTCAAGCAACAATTTCCAGCACAAATGGAAACTTTTCCAGGGATCTTCCTCTCTTTTGTTAACTGCGTCTTTGAGGGGGTCTCCAAATGTGTGAGTGATAATAAAAAGCCACCTAGAGATCCAGTTGTTTGAAGTTTTAAGGAGAAAAATGTTAAAAGAAACAACCCTCTCTTCAGTGATAACACAGCTCAGCCCACAAAATCATAGCCTAGGATTAAATTCTACTAACAACAATATATTTGGGTTGATTTTATTTTTATGAGAACAGCCTGTGGGCTGCTGTTGTGCAAATCAGCTTTCCCAGTGCGAATAAAAGTCAAAAAAATTGTCTCGAAAATCTTTTGAAAAATGCAAAATAACATTTTCCTTTTTTCCATCCAGCCCTGTCTGAATAGCTGAGATGCACCACAATTAAAAAACACATGTCAAAGACAACAACAACAAAAAAAAAGCTGAAGCAGCTACTCAGGCCTGGGAAAAATCAGCACTTCCAGTCAGATCTTGGCAGAGGTGGAAGCAGCAGAAGCTGAAGTCTCCAAGGAGGGACTCAAGTTACCACGGAGCTGGGGCCATCCTACCAACCCCACCTCCAGGAAAAGACTGGCAGGGGATTTCAGGGCACGGGGTTTGTGTTTGCCATCTGCACGTGGGGAAATTGTATCCAAAGCGGTTGCCAAAACAAATAAATGGGGGGGGAAAAAAAAGGAAAAATCATTTTCCATTGCTTTCAATTCTATGAATGCTCTGAGTGAGACACTGGAACAGATTCCTCAAAGCAGTGGCGGCCCTGGAAGCGTCCAAGGCCAGTTTGGACGGGGTTTGGAGCAACCTGGGATGGTGGAAGGTGTCCCTGCTCATGGCAGGGGTGGAATGGGATGGGCTTTAAGGTCCTTTCCAACCCAAACCTTCTTGGGAGTCTGTGATTTCCCGAGGAAAGGAAAAGGTTTTCAGCACGAGGTGTCTTGGTGCCTCCCCTGGGGACAGAATTTGGTGTCTTTGATAATCCCGCTCCTGGTTGTGTTGGTTTAATCTGGCTGTGATTTTACACCCTGCTGGGCAGGCCAAGGGGGAAAAGCTGGAGAGTAAAAACTGATCAACTTTAAGTTTTCTCTCCATGCCTGTGTTACAAAAACAGCAGAGTGTGCAGGGAATGAACTGCTAAAATCGTATCCTTTGTTACAATATTTTTCCTCCATAAATTGTTCTAAGGTTATTTTAAATAATACACTCAAAACACACATAATTGAACATGCTTTATTTTTAATACTCTGTCATAAATACACTCAGATGCACTTTGAAAGTTGCAAATAAAACGTCCTTTCATTTGTACTTTTAGAGTCTTAAACTAAATTAAAGCATCAACTTTAATTAACTAAAAAATAACTGGTCTCTCTCACTGCCCGATCTGTTTGGGGTGGGCAAAAATGATCTTGCCTCATCTGCTCACTCAATACCAATTCCATCTCTGGAGGAAAAAACAAGGTGTGTGCACTAAAAAGTAGTGCAGAGAAGCAGAGAGAAATGTTCCTCAAAATATTTTAAGTGTTCCTTAGAGCTGAGATTTGAAACAGAGCAAAAGGAAGAGTTCAGCCAAAACCTGGCTGCAATTCGTGGGGTTTGTGAATGGGATTTGTTGGGGAGGGCAACAGCCTGTGTGATCTCGAGCTGTGCATTTTTATACATATTCTGCAGATCCTTATCTCACAAATATGTTCCAAAACGTGTGGATGTGGCACGTGGGGACACAGGCTAGAGCTGGGTTTGGCAGTGCTGGGGAACACAATGATTTTTTAGGACTTTTCCAACCTTAACAATGCTGTGATTCCCTGATTCTGCTGTCTCCAAGTGTGAAAAGCACATCATGGGTGAATGAAACTTGATTAAAAATAAAGTTTTGCACTCGGGCAGCAGCGCAAGGTTCACTGAGTGGCTTCATCCTGCTTCTTCCAAAGAGCAGCCGAGCTGGAGAGGAGGTCAGCCTGGGGCAGCCTGAGCAGTGCGTGGTTCTGCCCCTTCCCTGCAGGGTTTGTGCTCTCCACCTGCCTCTGGACTGGCTGATCTGCAGGAAAACAATGCATGAAAGTGTTGCAGGGACCCTCAGCGCTGCCATCGCTGTCCAGGCTTCAGAAATAACTCGTGGGTGAGGGCTGCAAGAATTGCTTGGAGCCTCTTTATGAAGGAGGGTGATCACCCACCCTAAAATCACCCAGGAGTATTTAAAAACTAAATATTCATTCAAATTTCCCCTGTGTCTCCTGAGAGCATTGAAACTCCCATCACTGACCACACTGAAACTCTGACCAAGAGGCAGCCCTGGTGACCTCCAGCCACCTGAATCTGTCCCTCGATGGTCAGGAATGGAGCAGGGATGGATTCGTGGTTTGCCACAGGCAAGGTGTCCTCAAGCTGCAGTTCCAGTGTTCCTCACTTGTCTAAAATCAGCCACAAACAGTTTCTCCTGTCACTTAGAGACCATTTCAGTGGTCACATTAAGGACCTTGAACACCTCCAGGGATGGGGCAGCCACAGCTTCTCTGGGGAAACACCTCTAGCTGAGAGAAGCGTGAACTCCGCAGTCAGGAACAACACCAAACCCAATTATTCTCGTTAAAGGACAGATTTTATGAATTCAAATGCCGAACTAAAGTGACAGCTCCTGCCAGGTGCTGGTGAACATCTTTGCAAGGATTCCTTGCTTACCACACACTTGGAAGCCAAGGGATGGGGCTCTGCACACCCAAGACATGGACAATTCCCTCGCTCCCTGGAGATGTAGGACTGAAAAGCATCTCTGCTCTCTTTTTCTCCTTTTTTACTCCCACCTTTGGTACAGTTACGGAACCAGAACACTATAAAATAGCACCAGAAAAACATAAAAAGGCAACTTTGCTCCCTCAGGACAGAAAGTGCTGCCCATTCAGACCTGTCCTGTCTGCTCCTGTAGGACATGTCAGAGAGACAGAGGATGAAATGGTCGCCAAAGCTCTCTTCCTAGAGGTGGGAAACAGAGTAGAAACCTCTGAAAAAGTGAGGTTTTCATGGTTTTGAAGTGAACACATTAAGATCTTTCATTGTTTTAAACTCATTATACTCAAAAAAGATTGAAAAAACCCCAAACAAACACACAAAATATTCTGATGGAATTTCTTCTGCTCCTAAGAATAAACAGTGAATAAAAAAATACCAACAAACCAAACCAAAAAAAAATAAATTGAAGCTGATCTTAATTGCTTCTTTATATCCAAGCCATAATGAAGCCCGGGAAGGGCATCAGGAAGGGGAGAGGCAGTTCAGGAGCATCGTGGGGCCACAGCCTCCTTCCCTCTGTGTCCCCACCCTCCCCTGGCCCAAGGTGGGTGCTGTGATCTCAGTTTTTCAGGAACGAAAGAGAAAAAGTCTTTTTTCAAACAGCTTTGCAGCACTCGGGGATTGCTGAGACCGAGATCCAGCTCAAAACCTCCGCCACGTCCCCCCTTCACTCAGGCAGCATTTCATTAATTTAGAAAGCACGAGCTCATTAAGCAATTCCATTCCAAAGTTTCTGGAGTTGAAAAGCCGGGGAATTTCCCCAGGTTCTCAAAACCTTTGGTCAAAAACTAAGCCGAGTTCCTCCCTATTCCTCTTTAAACAAATAAGGTTAGCAACCCTTTTGCCATTCACAATTCAACATTCACACTAAATTAATTTTTCCAAAAGTAATTCAAATAAAAGCTTTGCTGCTGCTACCCTTTTCAGAGCTGCAAGATTGAATAAGGCATCTGAATAAAATTGTGTATTACAGCCTTCTTTAATATTTAAGCATGACATTCATTGATTTGTTTCTTGTTTTCTGCAAACCTTGACAACATGATAAAATAAATCATAAGAAGAAAATATAGTGGTAACATCTTTTATGGACTTCACATAGTCATCAATCTCAAGCTGTGAGTGAATTATCAGTGCAGCAAAAAGATCTATGTTTTAAGAGCTCCAATAGCACACTAGCTAGAGGTTTTTCACAAGCAAACTCAAGGCGAGTGACTGATAAGCATCATTATTGTTTTCTGAGAGTCTGGTTTATAGTGTGCTGTGGAGGTGTTGGCATATATGTTTCAGAAGGAAAGGTTTGATCAATTCTAAGTAGACATCTACTAACATATAAAAAATATAACAAGGGTTCCTGCTGAGCAGTATTAAAGTACCTATTGCACCATGTCAGCATGACAGGCCCCATGTTGTGTTTTTGATTATATTTAATATAGAATTAACCTTTCTTAATGGAACATATTGCGCATGCAACGGGAGTGAAAAATATTTATTTTGACCAAAACAAATACCATCCTTATTTAGGTTTTAAGGAATACTTCTTTATTTTCAATTTATAGAACTTCTCATCGTAAAATTGTCGCGGCCCCCGAACTGATGGGAAGGAATAAAAGGGTTTTTTTTTTTTCCCTGTGGCTCGTGAGCCATAAACAGAGGAAGCTGCCGAGGGCATCAGGAGCAGCTGGGAAAAACATCTGTGGGGCAGCAAATGGGGAAGGGAGGAGTGTGGGCACCACCACCACCACCTTATCCACCGGTAATTCCATGAAATGCAAGGAGCCATCACGCTGGAATTGCCAGAGGATGCCGACACTCTCCGTGCCGGTGGTTTCAGCGGGGAGGCACATCCCCAAAAATGGGATCCTTCAGTGGGGAGAAGAACAGAATCGAGGGGATGGTCTGGAGCAATCAAAGGCTGGGAAGAGAAACGTGGAACCAGGAATTAATTGCGTGGGATAAAGCAGCTCACTTGCAGGAGCTGGTGCTGCTGCCTAATGAGGTTATGCAAAGGTATCATCGTTTTGCTGTGAAAAATGCCACTCCCGAAAGTAACTCTTTCACCAGACTCCCAAATGTTTTATATCTGCTAAATGGGCTAATGAAAGCTTTAGGTTTAGAAAGCAGTAGCCTAGGGATTGTAAGAGTAAATATTAAGATGTTTTCTGACAAGCTGAATATATGTGGTTTCCCACAAAATCCCACAGTGCTTTGCACTCCATAAATATCACTCCTCTTCCCTCACAACTTTTACTCCATGAAATATGACGCCGCCGTCCACTAAAACATAGCTGCACTTTCCTTGGGCTCGAGCCTCGGCACACATTTATTTACATAGGTTGAACACCATTCATCACCCCGGTAATTAATGCAGTCACTCAGGAGGGGGGAAGGATTTCCTTCGCCATCCCGTGCCGAGCGGGACACCGGCCTTTCCTCGGGAATCTCCTCGATTAAAAGGAAACCCAACTTTTAGAGGCCTTTGGAGTCTTGCGTTGATCAGAGCTCCCCAAATCCACGGGGCCAATTATTCAAGTGAATTTATGGGGAAATGTGATTGGTGGCCGGATGGATTTGGTCAGGTAGGGATGCTCTGAATTGTTGATCTTCCAGGGTGAAATTCCTGCCTCTTTAGGCCCAGCCCTTTGGGCTGTAGCTGGGGGGAGCCGTGGTCCGGAAGAGGAGACACGATGACTTTCTCCATGCCACTAAAGACTGGAGAAGAGCTGCAAAAAGAGGTAAATATTATTTATATCCATTTTCTTCTTTTCTTAAAGAAGCTGCCTGAAAGTTAAGCCTGAAGCAGTGCCCTGGCTCGGTCTTCTCAGGTTATGAGAGCAAGGCCTGCTCAGCAGCAAAATTCAGAATCTCAAATGACGTCCAAGCTCTGCAAAATGCTTAACTTGGTAAGTGGGGAGATTTTCTTGTAAATTCAATTTTTCTTGTAATTCAATACCGCACCAGAGGTCTCACTTGATGGAAAAGAGGCTCTGTGCTCCTGGAGTGTTTTACAAATATGTAAATATTATACCTAAGCTGCCCCTGTTAATTAAATATGGCACTTTACACAAGCATATTGTTTCCAGTCTCAATGTTCTGGCTTAAATCCATCATCAGTAATTACGTTCTGTCCTTTTAAATTCTTTCCTGGCTTAATTAGCTAAATTATTCTACTTCACTTCCTGTCCCAAACTTCCACGCAGCGCTGGTGACCCGTCTCCGTGGCCCCTGGGCCGCGTCCCCTCACAGGAGTTGCGGCATCATCACTCATCCGTGGGGAGCTGGGAATTCCACCAGGATGCTCTGGCTCCCGAGTGCTGTCACTGGGCTATCACGATCTGCTCAGCACAGAACCACGGTGTATATTTATATATGTTTTACTTACGTTTTTCAAAGCGTTTTTATGCCGTCTCTGCCTCGCCCGAATGTTTTTAATCCATGATAAATGCAATTCCTAGTGTACAATCTGGAAAATACTCTGTTCCCAACTCTCCTCTTACTTATTTAGATGAAGGAACTAAGCAAAAAAAAAAAAAAAAATCATCCAAACCATCAGACTATGCGAAATAAATCAGAAATAAATACCTGTTAAAGCCAAAAATGCTGAACCAGAGGCACCGGACAGCACAGAAAATCCAGGACTGCCAACGAGAGCTCCACATTTTTAACTTCCAGTTATTTGGATATGAAATTAATGGCTCCAGGTCTTAGGAACATGGAACAGCACCACAGATGAGAGAAACTCTGTTCAGCTCCGAGAGGAGTTCTGTGATTAATAAAGATAAAGCAGGGACAAGGTAGGAAGGGAGGCAGCTGCAGTTTAATATACTTATCCTATGAATATTTCTATAAAATCTCTTCAAGTTTTTTAGTGAAACAAAGTCCTGAATAGAAATGGAATATTTATTTTCAATGCCGGCTTTTAGCTACCAGGATTCCATTAAAATTATGCCGGAGAAAAAAAAAAAAATTAAAGATATGTATCTTGCTAATAAAAATGCACTTTGGTGATAGATGTTGCGGAAGCAGAACCTCCTGTAAATTAGGTCACTTCTCCAGTAAACCATCTCCTGAACTCCTTTGTGGGAATTATGTAGGAAACAGGTTTTCTTTTCAAATCTTAATATGAAACTTGGAGAAGGAACAAGTCTTCTACCTTATTCACATTCATAAAAAAATCATAATGTAGCATCAATATTCACTTAATAAAGAGACCATTTACACTGCTGGGCTGCTGTTCTTTTGTTTGCCAGGGTGGATTTTTTTTTTAATCATATGGAAGAGTCGGTGCAGCAACATCTGTGACTTGTCAGTCATTTAATTAACCACAGAAAAGCTAGCTATTCATTTTATTTCTGTATATGTTAATGCTAAAAACTAATAGAAAACAGCTAGTAAATTGTCCTCTGCATATATTGGACACAGCAACAATTACTCTGGCAGAGAAGATATAATAAAAGAGGAAATTTTAATAGTATTCTTATTCTATTTATTCTCAGGGGCTTCTGTTTCAAGGTACTGTAGAAATTAACAATTATTTCTTTTCATTGTTTTTGATGATCTTTTTCTATTATGGCCCTATCCGACTTAAAAGAAAATATAATTCCAACTTTTCTTTTTTCGTATTAAATTTTCTTTGGCACCTGGAGATTTCCTTTCTGGTTGGTTACGGGGAGGTCCTGAGAAGGTTCAGAAAAATAAGCAGCAAGAGTTTCTTTCAGGCAGCTGGTTAAGGCACGTCAGTTATTGGGACAATCAAGATAAACTCAGCTTAAACCCAGAACTTTCACATAATAAAATAGTTTGCTTTTCCAGCCTTCATTTTATTGACAAATATGTCTTTCCCATATTTTTGGAATGTCTGTCATACGATATGTCTAAATACTCGCTATTGCTCTGCTATATAAAGCAATTAACTGACTTTATACAGCAAATTGTCAGAGGATTTCCCCAGAAAGCTTGGGGAAATCTAACCTACGGAACTGTTCTCCAATTTATTGACATGCTACGGTGGTGAAAAAAGTAGGACATCAATAAACAGCTTTAGCTGGAAAACTGGAATCTGATTATAAGTATTGGGAGCTGGAGACCAGAGCCTCAATTAAAATACACGGCGTGGCTTTGGTTTAAAGCAGAGAGGGGCTGGGTTTTAACGGGGAAAAGCGAGGCTCGGTAAAGGGTGGGAATGCAGCAATGTGGGGTTTTACACCCAAAGTTCCCCATGGGTCTGTTTGAACTGGATCCAGGTTCAGCTCCTCATCCCAGACCTTTCCTCTGCTGCTGGGAAGCTTCGATGCAGCTCAGGGAAAGAATCTTTAGGGTTTTTTGCAGGAAATGATCTTGTCTTCCTTTCGAGGGCAGAGCAATGGTGCGAGAGGAAAGTTGAAGCACAGGTTGAAGTAAAACAGCTCAGGACTGGCCCTGGATGGATTCCCCACCCATGAGGAAAGTCCTTCTACTTCCTGCAGAATCCAAATCCTCTACCACAGCAGGTTTGGAAATTTTTGTCTGAGAAAAGCAATCAAACTATAACCATTTAGGTTTATACAGTAAATATTGATAAGAACTGAAATAGCTGTATAAGAAAGTAGATTAAATAGTTCAGGAAGTGCTGGATCACTCACAGGAGTCTACAAAATAGCCTGAAACCCCCATAATTCACAAAGAGGATTTCAGGATCACAGAATTGTTAAGGTTGGAAAAGACCTCCAAGATCATCAAGTCCAACCTCTGACTGAATAGCACCAAAACTGCAGTAATGGACTAAAAATGTAGCAAATCACAGATTTTACAGGATCAAACAGGCACCAAAGAAAGGGGCGGGCAGGGGAGAATAACAGAAAAAAATAGATATGTGATGTTCTGAAAGGGTAATTTTGAATAGAGTGAAGGAAACTTTCCTACCTGAATTTTAACTTCACGATTTTTTCTAAAGGAGTTTGTGCTGTGCCACAGGTGGTAGCTCACCTCCAGTGCTGGGAGGACAAGGAAGGGCTGCTGAGACTGGCTGGAAATAATTGTTTTGTTAACAAATTATCTACAGACACCTTTACACCTGTCTAACTTGAGCTTTCCAACACCTTCTTCTGCTCTTTTATCACCACTGGTGGTTACACTCATTTGCAGCTTGGTTTTGTCTGTAACCTCTTTTGCTGACTTTTGGGGTTGGTTTTATGGTCCATTGGCACAGGAGGAGCAACAGGCTTGATAAAGCACAGAAAAATAAAGAGGGAAAAAGCAGAGGAAGAAACTCCAAACTGAGCTGCAGCCCTTCCTTTGGAAGCGTTCCCCCTTGCTGAAATGCATTTGTACGTGTCAGGAGCCCGGTGCCACCTCCACTGTACTGTTAATATTCTGGTTATCATGCAAGGAGCCATCGAGGAACAAGTTTAAGCAGTGTGCAAACAACGTCACCTGCTGGGAAGTGTTAAGGTACCCATCATACCATGTCAACTTGACAGGCCTCATGTTGTGTTTCTGATTATATTTAGTCATATAAAATTAACTTTTCCTAATGTAACGGGTTGGGGAGGCAACGTGGACAGCACAGGAGTTATTTAGGCTAAAACCTATTTGTATTCAGATTTACTAATGAGAAGCACAATATGAGCAAAATCCCCGACTCATTGAATGCGTTTATGGAGTGACAGGGCTGGAACGCCTCAAGCCTTTATCCGTGGAAGAGGTGATAAAGCAGGAGGGTTTTGTGACATTCCCGTTGTCCAGCAGTGCCAGCTCCGGGCCCCACACAGCTCCTGCCTGTCCATGGCAAGACTGAAGCTGTCTCCAACTTGCCTGGTGCTGTGCTCACTTCCATGTGGGATTTTTAGGGTTATTTAGAGCGGTTTTTAGGAAATTACAGTAGTTGCAGGCTCCCAGTCCTTTCTTTTTTTTTTTAATGTTTCCCATTTTCTCTTTTCTTTTTCCTTTCCTTTCCTTTCCTTTCCTTTCCTTTCCTTTCCTTTCCTTTCCTTTCCTTTCCTTTCCTTTCCTTTCCCTTCCCTTCCCTTCCCTTCCCTTCCCTTCCCTTTTTTTTTAATTTTTCTGATAATATTTCCATTTTATTCAGGTCGACCACAGCATCCATATATTCTTCGGAGTGTCTTACTGTGACAGATAATATCCCTGTGACACAGGCCAAAGCAAAATCCTGATCACAGGAGTTGGGAACACATTCCCTTTCCCAGAATGGACCAGCTGAACCAGTCTGAGAGTCACCAAATGGCTTCGATTAAGACAAAAGCCAAAAAATGTCCAATTTCTCCACCAACCAGCAAAACCTCTCCGCACTCGCAGGCAGCAGCTTTGGCTCCCTTTGGTTCCTTGCCATGGCAAAATTCAAGGTTCAGTGACCCATCCCTACCCGCTGGCTGTTGGGCAAAGGATCAGGGTTTATTAATTATTATAAAAGCCAGGGAGGGGGCATTCCTAATTACAGACTCCGAGTGTGACTCCTCATTTTCCCCTGCTCGCCAGCCTGCCGTACCTGGGTCTGCTCAGATGACACTCAACCCTCAGCTTGGAACTGGCTTCTTAGGAGAAAATTAAGGGAGGAAAATGCAATAAAAAATCTTCAACTGCTTGTGCAGAAAAAAGGAAGGTGAAAAAGAGTGTAATTGTTCAATTCAATAAAGGGGGAGACACAAAAATGCCTGTTTTATTAATGTTGTTGAGGCTTAAAGGCTGAAATTTGGCATGGAACAGCTCTGGAGCCTCGTATGAGAGGAAACCAAATGACTGATTTATGGGCACTTGGAAATTGCTTCCCACTCTGGCTCATTAATGGCTAAATTGGGCTTAGTCCTCATCCAGCAACACTCCATTGGCCCGGGATGCTCTGGCCACGAGGCCCCTCTGAATTTCCAGCACTGGTCAAGGCTGCATCAAACTCATCATTAATATAAAACCCAAACGATTTAAATACATTAAAGGAATATTATTAATGTGAAATGCAGGCAGCCTATATGAGCTTAGGAGATGATGAGGGGCTGTGGCAACATTTTTCTTTATGGCCAAGACCTTCAGCAACAATTTTCTAAGAAAAAGAACTATTTTGTAAGATAAAGAACTATTTTTGAGAGAAAAAATTGTATTTCTTCTTATCCTTGTGTTGCAGTGACAGCAAAAAGACAGGTTTTTGTCACTTGAAATGATTTTGCAATGAAGCAAATCCCTGATTTACAAAAGTTTAGGACATCACAGGGAATAAAAGGTGCTGCTGCTTAATTAAAACGTACTTGATGGGTGGAAATGAGCATTCAAAGCACCGAGAAGTTACAGCAGCAACGACAAACGAGTTTGTGTTTTGTGTTGCGATTTACTGCCAGCAGCTCTGCCTTCCCCGGGCCTCGTGATGTTCCAGGGAATGGGCTGGAAATTCAATCCATGCCTAATGGGGGAGGCAAAAGAAGGAGCACCCGCTGCCTGCTCCAGTCAGTGCCCCCCTGCACGGGCTGCCAGGGAGCAGGGGACACAAATAGCTGATTTTAGTGGATAATGGGTCTGATTTACCCTGGATAGAGGAATATCTGAGTGAGGGAAAGGGAAGGGAAGGGAAGGGAAGGGAAGGGAAGGGAAGGAAAGGAAAGGAAAGGAAAGGAAAGGAAAGGAAAGGAAAGGAAAGGAAAGGAAAGGAAAGGGAAAAGGAAAAGGAAAAGGAAAAGGAAAAGGAAAAGGAAAAGGAAAAGGAAAAGGAAAAGGAAAAGGAAAAGGAAAAGGAAAAGATCAAACTACCTGTTTAAAAATATCAAGAGGAAGCAGTAAGAGTGCTGTGAGCAGTCAGAGCTGAGCAGCATGTGGCTTCTCCAGAGGGTTTGATCAGTGATCTTTCTCCTTTCCTGCAGTTTCTTGGATGCTCTGAGCTTGGACCCCACCAGGTCAGAATGCTGATCAGTCTGGTTTAGTTTTTGCAATGTCACATGTCATACATTAAAAAAACCACAATCAATACTCAAAAAATTTACAAAACAGATTTTAGAAGTTGCTGATGAGTGAAAAGGTCATCCTTGGCAAAGTTACCTATTTCTAGGTGTGAAAATAGAACTACAAAATTAGAGTGTTTTGGGTAATATTGGGATGAGCGGATTGGAGGAGCAGAGCCCTTCATTCTCCCTCCCAGCTGCTCAGCAGGAGCCAGGCCGTGGCTGTGCTGCCATCCTGACTCCAGCCGTGAGGAAAGAGAGGAAGATGCCACTCAGATTCACAGGTGAGTAGAAAACTCACACCCTGTGCTGCCATACTTGAGGAATTGACCCGCTAGCGGGATTTGGGACAGGACTGATGGATAAGGAAAGGCATTCTGAGCTGCAGGATAACAGCACAGGCAGGAGAGGATTGGCTTCTGCAGCCTCATGTCAGAGCCAGAATCCTCAAAGAACGGGGCAATTCAGCAAGTCAAATAATTATTTTTAAAAAAACAAATTTCACCTGGGAAGGCAGTGACAAGGAACCATCTGCAATCAGCTTCCCCTCACCTCTGTCTGGTGGCAGCAGAGGAAATCCTGCAGCGATATTACCTGTGCTAATGTGATCAGAGCTCAATCCACAGGAGAATAGGTGAGCAAATGTGGGTGCACACAAGTGTAAGCCCCAATTCAAGAATGTGTCCCTGGTTGCCTGGAAGGAAAAAACCCACTCCTGGCGAGTGGAGAATGCATTATCTCCATAATATAGCCGGGAGATACCGCAGGAAATTTCAGGATCAAATATTTGTACACGGGTCCAATTTATTAAAAGCAAATATTGACTGTTCGGTCCTTAAATATTTTAAATAATTTATTCTAAATATTTTGATACCGGAGTAAATTAACGCTAAAGCATTTCTTTGTTTGTGCCAAATCAGTGCTTCCCAGTAGGAAGTTAGTCCATCCTTGCAAGCAAGCTTTCACTCTCAGTAGGCAGTCCATTTCTGTGGAGTGCCATTAACTTAATTTCAAAAAGAACCAGTAAAGGTATATGGAGCAGGCAGTAATAGCATGGAAAATATCCAAAATTACTAGACCCCAGCAACAGAACTTCGATGCCATTTTCATGCACTAATAATTTGTAGTTTACATATTGAAGGTAACTATAAACTGACTACTTCCTTGGTTAAGTCTTGCAGGTAATTGCAAATATGTTGTTAGTGCTGTACCTTTCCCCATCCGAGAGCAGCATCTCCAGGAGAAACAACGGGAAGCACAGTTTTCCCTTTATTATCCAGAAGTGTTCTGGAGTTTCTTCGTCACCAACAATATGAAATTTACCTGTGATCAAACTATAAAAGTGTGGTGATTTTGAAACTAGATTTCCTAGCTCGAAATTGTAACGTTTTGGATAACCTTGGCTTCCATTTAAGTCAAATCTTGTCTTAATAAGGCAGATTTGATGAATATGCTGAAGTACACATGCAGAAAATTTTATGTCCCAAATCAGAAAAATCTTTTAGAACTCCCCTTTATTTAGGCCGAGAAATTTAATCTGTGGAAAGAACAGTATCGACACAACAACGTTGTTTACTCCTGGGTGTGATCCAATAGAATTTGTATGAGAATCAGGACACAGAGTTTCCTGTTCCTTCAAAGGTTTTCATGAAGAATTCTGTATTTCTAAATTTCTGCTGCCCCAAGAGCTACTGGTTGGATGGTTTCCACATTCAAAGCAGTTGCAGCGAGGAAGCTGGATTTAAAGAGGAGATGGAACAAGGTGGTTTTTCATTATTCCAGAGTTACCAATATCCCAAATCCCAACCCCCTGGCACTGTTCAATCCGCTCGTGGTGACGGACTTTTGCACCATGTACCCAAAAGTTTTGCTCGCAGGGGGGACAGAGATACCTCAAAAGGTGAAGGGAGAATCTTCCCATCTGGTTAAATCCGAAGGGAAACTCCTGCTGGTTTCACTTCTCTCTGTACCAAAATCTCCTTTTGGGACAGGAGTTTGTTTAAAAGGGTGACTGGCAGAAAATCCTGGCAAAGGCTTCCAGCCACTCACGTGCCTCATTTATGGCAATCAGCCGGTGCTCTCCCTGCTCACAGAACCTACATTTCACAGTTCAACTCATAATTTAAGAATTTTCAATATTTGAGTCTGTGATGCTCTTTAAACTTTGCCGTGTTTGTCCTGTCGAACATTTAGGGGCCCTGGAATCACTTTGGTTTCCAATCACTCAAAATGTTTGTTGTAAGAAAATGATTGTGTCTCCTCTGAGGGACCGCAGAATTTTTTCTGATCAATAAAATCACGGCTCAAGATCAGCAATGCATCAAGATCTGCAATGAAATGGGTTAATTCTTCATCTTTTTGGTAAACCAAAAAAACTGCCCTGGCACAGGGCCTTGCTTGGAATATTCGGAAAAAAAGTTAACAAGAGTGTGAGAGACTGAGAAGAGCCCTTGCAAAATGGGCAGTTTCCACCCATTTAGCCAGAGCCCAGGTTTTGCCGGCCGTGCCAAGTGGAGATCCTGCAGTTGGCGGAGCAGCAGGAGGTAATTGCAGCGCCGGGCCAGCTCCCCGTGAGGAACATTGCAAACTGCATTTCGGGCCCGGGAGCACGAGCCAGCACAACAAATTAGGGAATGTGATCTGCAAACCACAGGACAGCATCGCTGCCCTCGAAAAAAGACATGCAGTGAGAAGGTTGTTCAGAAAGAAAATAGAATATTACTAAAAATCTTTTTCACATTGACCATCCAAGGGGCGTTCACAGCAAAAGGCACTTTGGACCAATATTTTAATTAGCAGATAAATTGACTTACAACGGGCACAAGGTTTATAGCAGGGATCTCAAATGGAGTAACTCCCTCTGTTCACCTTCCCAGTGTCCAAGGCCAGTGTCCAACCTGGTCCAGTGGAAAGTGTCCCTGCCCATGGCAGGAGGCTGGAACTGGATGATCTTGAAGGTCCCTTCCAGTCTAAACCATCCTATAATTCCATGATACATGAACCTCAAAGACCTCAAGAAATCTGAGCATCAAAAGGAAGTTCAAGCCTTCCATACTTTGGAGGGATCCAATGCCTCTGGATCCAGTGTCCTGTTAAAAAGAAGTTCAGTTCCTTCCAAACCAGGGCTTTGTGCAGCTCCATGTTGGACACGGAGTCAATCTCTCCTCCATGAAGCCGAGGGAAGATGTCCCTGTGTTTTCCTGTGGGTACCCTGACCCCCCTGACCCTGCTCCTCCCCAGGGCACGGGAAGGGACGGAGAGACTGAGAACAGGAGCACGGAGTCCTAACCCTCCCGTTGGGATGCCCTGTAGGCAGAGGAGGAAATGGAGTAAGGACAAGGAAAATTGGATTTAATAATTGCCACTAATAAAGGGGCAAGCGCAGAGAGCCAGTTCTATGCTGTCGGCAAAATTAATTGCTCAAGGCACATTAACAGTGTATTAGTTAACACATACACAGTGAGTAAATTGTAATTAAGCTAACTAACTAAATAATAAATACGTAGACTTTGTATGACAATCGGTCCTTGTAAAAATCCTTCCCACGCCAGTGATAATTATTGACTCGCACAACTTAAACTGAAAAAATCCAAACTAATGCCCATATATTTTAATCTTCAAATTGGCTTGGATTGGTGTTTTTATTTTTCGTATTGGTAAATGAAAGAATGATGTCACAGCGCAGCATTAAGTACTATTAAACAGGCCATAACTAACATTGGGTGCATAAATTATACATAAAATGACACTTTTATGCACTTTGTGAAGAATTGCTTCATGGGTTATGCAATCTTTTCCAAAACAAGTTCCAAGGAATAACATCACCAGTTATGTTTCATAGCTACAAATTGGTAACTGAATTAACATTCATTTATTAAGTTTGCATGGAGAACTCCTCTAATTCAAACGCTTGCAGATTATAATTTATTTTTATCCGAGGTATAATTTTTCATCTCTTGTTTTTGCCAAAGTCAATACGACCTCAGCCAAAAGCTGGTTCCAGTTCTCCATTTGTACCCTCCTGTTCTTGGCTACTTACCTAGATGAGTCTTTTCTAGCTGGGAAGGTAAATAAATGAGCTTGGTTCACCAAAAAGAAAAGTAGTCTGTAAAATTTTGAATTTCAACTATGGTTCCTGAGTCAATATTGACAGCTTTAGGATCCTACTCCTGCAATTTAATGAAAAAACAGAACAGAGAATCGCTTTTGCACATATGGAACTTGAACAACTGATCTGCCAGGAGAGGTTGAATATGGTATTTTTTAATAAACTGTTTTATTTCTCCTATCCCAGTTTAATCTACAAGTCAAATACAGGCTCACTGTGGAGTGGGACAATATGAAAAGACCTTTTCTCCATGAATAAGCTGCATGAAAGTCCCAAAAAGGACTTGTCTTCTGGGACGCAGGCTGCTGCAGCTCTTAAGAGGTTTACAGTAGCATAGAGGAGATTAGAGGAGACTGGCATCATAATCACGTGGAATGTTAATAAAGCAGGAAAAAAGAGTGGGGAAGGAGAACATGGATAAAGAGATAGAAGAGCAGTAGAGAGGACAGCAAACGTTCTGGTAGACCTTGTGCAAATGAGAGGACAATTAAGGAAGAAGGGACTAATTGCTGCCCAGAGAAGTTGTGGATTCCCCATCCCTGAAGTGTCCTACGAGGTACAGACACAGGTTCTGGTCCAAAATTATGTCTAATCAGTCACATGAAATAATCCTTCCTTTGCTGTACTCACCATTATTCATTTGTTCCAGATCCTTCCAGATATTTTATCTTCCAAACTCTGAAAATCAGTCACTTCTTAAAACTGAGGAGAAAAGGAGTTGTTAGAGAACAAATCCACCCCACCTCATTGCAAAAGTATTTAACCAATTCTTTTTCTTTGATCACTTAAGCATTGGAAGGGGCCACCCAGGGAGGTTTGGAGTCCCCATCCCTGGAGGTGTCCAAGGAAGGCCTGGACAGTGACAATCAGAGCTCTGGGCTGGGGACAAGGTGGGGATCGGGCATGGGTTGGACTCAGTGGTCTGGGAGGGCTTTTCCAGCCTAAATAATTCTGGGATTCTGGGATTCTGTGAATCAATCAGACCCTATTCCACGTGTCTACGTGCTGATGGTTGGAACAAGGCTGAGGCGAGTAGGACCAAGGTGCAGAAACAACCAGGTGAGGCTCTTTGACCTGTGGCAGGCAGGAGAACAGGTAACCAGGAGTGATTGAACACTTTGGATCTCTTAAACCTGTTAAACATGGCCGAGGTCTGAACTTGGCTGATAAATCATTCGAGAGTTTGTCTTGCACGGATTGAAGGGAGAGGGAAATGAAATATATGAAAAAGCCATCAAGACTGAAATTATTCTTTAACCTCCACAGCCTTTAAAGTGTTTCTCAAAGCTTAATGATACCTTGTCATTTTTCTGATTTAATGCACATTTGTTCAGGTTGGCCCGGGCCAGGGGGGTCCTGTTCCTTCACAGACAATTTCCATAGTCGAGATAAGGATGTTTCAACCAAATCCAAGCAGCTTCTCCTAAACACTGTACCTAGCATTAGGGAAAGTAGAAATTTGTGAGTTTAGAAGACTTTGTCATTAAAAATCCCTAGTTCAGCCTAGAAAACAGTGGAGTTTTCTATAAAAACTTGATTTCTTGCCTTTCCTTGTGTTGATTTTACCTTCTCTCCATTGCAAAAGCAGAGCTGTCACAGTAAAGATGGGTTGATGCTTTTTAGGCTGTTACTGGAAAAAATAATTATAAATCTGTCAAATACCACCAAAAAAAAGTTGAATTTAACTATTCTGTTTCTCCATTTCCCTAATTTGGGGTTGAACTTCAAAACCTTGAGGGACTATATATAGAAGGCAGTCGGGATTCTGCTCCTTCAAAAAGAAAACCAGGGATATAAAATACAGCACAGATATGTTGTGAGGACTTCAAGATGTGAAATGGAAAATTATTCTATGCATTACTCCAAAAAATGAGCACTTATATAAAGCAGTTTGAGGATATTATTTTGGTTTTTCATTGTTTCTTGTGGCTGCTGTCTAATCCAATGGATTAGATCATCCAGGGCTCTAAATGAAACCCAGAAATTCCTTTCTTTGTCAGTGCTGGAGAACATTCCATGCCGGGTCCCAGCTGGATCTGTCCTGGATCCGACGCTGTTCAATATTTCATTAACAACTTGGATGACAGAAGAGAGAGCAGACTTTGGATGACACCAAAGCGGGAAAGATCGCCAGTATTAAAATTCCAAATTATTTTGGAGCAGCATCCTAATGATGACATTTAATAAAGACGAGTGTGAGGCGCTATATATAGGAAGAGAAAACCAATCCCCACAAATGCAATGGTGGAAGTGGTGCTACAAAAAGGCAAAGAACTTTCCGGGATCTCTGCAGAGCATCATTAAAGCCTTAACGAAAATAAAGTGGCTGTTTCCTGGCATTAGCCTTTAAAAATAAGATGAAGAAAAACTGAGGAGAAGCGCAGAGGAAAATAATAGGAAATTATAAACATTTGAGAAAAGCTGTGGTGAGTTTGCTTAGTCTAGAAAGAGGAAGGAGACCCTCAATGCTATTTTAATTTTAAATATAGTTATGGGCATGCATATGAAAGCAAATATATGTAAATCTTTATTTTAAATAAGGTGACAAGCACTTTTTTCCATGTCCAAAGAGTGCTGGACAAGAAGTAACAGGTTTTAGCTCGCGGGAAGGGAGTTTTTCTATCTGAAAGGATAATTAGGCACTGGAGCAAATTACCAGGGGAGATTGTGAAACTCACTGGCAATTTTGAAGAACAGATTAGACATACATCTGCCAACACTCGTGTAATTTTAGTTGGTCCTGGTCCAGGGCACAGAAGGAAAAGGGCCCAGATCCATCTTGCCTGATGGGAGAGACACCGAACTCTGGGAACTGGCCGTCCTGGGAACCTCTGATGGGCCATTGGAAGGGCAGAGGTGTTAAATTCTGTGTATTGTAGAGCCAGAGGTGACTGCATTCCTCATCCACTTGCTGGAGTCAGCTGGAATCAATCTGGATATGGGCATATTCCAGCATGGAATCCAGCTTAACACCCCCTCCAACTTCTCAGGGCTTCTCTATATATTGAATCAAATCTCCTGAATGGGAATCAATTCCCAACACAGAGAGGAAAACGGACATCCAGGATATGGGGATTTATTTTTGCATATATCTGCACCCAAAAATACAGGTCTCAGGTGAGTGCAGTCAAAATAAAGAGTTGCAGTTTAAAATTCAGACTTAGAGTTTAAAATAAAGAGCTACAGCTTAAAATAAAGAGTTACAGCTTAAAAGAAAGAGTTGCAGTTTAAAATAAAGAGTTGCAGTTTAAAAATAAAGGCTTCCAAGTTCAATCTCAGCCATTTGCATAATATTCAACAATTAACTAGAAATAAGAGTGTAAAAAACCAAAAGTGGTTCTGTGCCTGAAAATGAAATGGGTTTTGTCATGGCAGCTGTACCTGGGTACCCACAGCTTCCATAGACATCCAGCAAAATCCCTGCGAAGCAATCCCTGTGGGATTCCTTGGCAGGATGCCGTAAAGAAACAAATTTTCTGATATTCCCTCCTCCTTTTATAATAATATTTTATAGTAATTTCGTGTCAGCACATCGAAACCCCCCTCACACACACCAAAAAAGCCTCGTGCATCAGGGGCATATTCCCTAAATAACAGCCTGGGCTTAAAATGTCTGTCCAGGAATTCTGCCCTTTGCTTCCAGACTAAATGCTCCTACACGGCCTCCTCGCTGGCCAGGCTCGTGCCCATCTGCCGGGATGGCGCGGTGCCTGCGGCAGGTCGGCGTGCCAGCTTCCCTGGGTCAGGGATGCCAGGATATGACAGCGGTAGATGGACAACCTGCCTCGTGCTGCCACATTCTCCCTTCCAAAATCAGCTCTCCTCGGGCTGGTTCCGCACATCAGGGATCAGGTAGCAAATGGAAAATACCTGAAGGGAGCGGGAAACATGAAAGGTTTGAGGGTATTTGCTCTTTCCAAAAAAAATCAGGCTTCTAGGAAACATAGAAAGCTCATTTGGGATGTAAGATATTATAAAAATATTGCCCACAGGAATGCTCTGAAAGCAAACCTTTGGCAGGGTTTCAGTAGCTGCATTAGGCAACTCGTGGGCAAAAGGATTGCTCCCAGCTCTTCCTGGCCAGGACTCCCATTTGTGTGGGAAGTGCCTCTCTTCCTCCAGACTAATTAATAAACCAACAGTATTGACAGGCTGCATCGCCCGGAATGGGGTCGGTGCTGCAGGGCCCACAGCACGGGGGTGAGGATGCTCAGCTCTGTCTGGCTCCAGGAGCAGCTCCTGTCCTGCTCAGGTGGGATCAGAGGGAGCCCGGTACCCCAGAGGGGATTTGGGCAGAGGTACCAGATTGTCTGCAGAATTCCACCCCCATGGTCAGGGTTTGCCCACAAAGTCAAGGGAAGGCACAGGTTGGACTGGGCTTGGAGCAACCTGGGATAGCAGAAGGTGTCCCCACCCATGGCAGAGGGTCAAACTGGATGGTCTTTAAGGTCCCTTAGAAACCAACCCAACCCAAACCAGTCTGGGATTCACATCTGAACTCTAAAAACCCTTGCACTTCCCCCCTGGAAGTTCCAGCTCTTTGGGAGGATACTCATTTTCCCCCCAAAATCAGAATGGCAAATCAGAGCAAGAAGAATCCTAATGAAATGGTGTTAATATCTCCTCCAGGAAGGAATACCTTCCTGAGGAACCACGTCAAGAATGCACCTGGTCGAGTACTCCGAGGCACCGGCTGTGCTCCAGCCCCAAAGACCCCACGTGCGCATTCTCAGCCATGTAGAAAATTATCCCCCCACAAAGCTGGTCACGTATTAAACACCACATTCCTGGCTGTTTTCCGGAGCCTGACATGCGGGAAGGTGGACACGGCGGGAGACAGAACGAGTGTAGATCATTACAGGAACCACAAAGGGTGCAACTGTGAGTGATGGCGCTGTAATGGAAAGCCGGGAGTGTGACAGCGGGAACGCCGCTCGCCTGAGCCGCGGCTCCCAGCGATCCCGCGCAGCCCACGGACACAACTCATCTGATCATCCATCATCGATCCCGCTCTTGATCCGACCCTGGAACGTCTGCCTACCTTTTAGGCTCACCACCTGCGACATCCCTTGAAAATTCAGGGGACGAGGTGAAAGCGCAAAGCAACAAAAAGCCCCACGTGGATTGAATAACCCCCTCCGTGTCTCCTGTATCCACATTCACCTTCCCCTGCCATCACCTCCTTTTACATCATGGGTTATTATCTATATTTCCATAGCATAAGAGCTCAACACTAAGATCAAATCTCCACTCTGCCAATCACAGGAGCCGGTGGCTGCCTGACAGACAGCCAAAACCAGGTGAAATTTGGGGTGAAAATGCGGGGATGGGGCAAGTTACCCCAAGTGACATCTCTGCCTGAGCGCAGGTCTGGATGGCACCACGGCTGAGGGCACGGTAATGCTTTCCATTCTTTCCAGCCATACAAGTAAAGGAAACCATCCTGCTTTATTTTATTAAAGTCATATGTTATTCTGGAATTCTGTGTTGCTGTTATTCTGCCTGCTTAGTCTGGCAGTCTAAGTATATTTGAAAACCAATAAAATAAAATATTACCAAAAAACATAATACTCTAGAAATCCACTCCCTTCTGTAATTACAGTTTAATGTCTAACATACTTTGTGCTTCACATTCAGCAAACTTTGATACAGTACTTAGACAGAAATTATGGTGCACCAGAGTAACATACATTTGCTGGCAATGAAAATGGGAAATAATTTCTCTTTTATAATTAGGGGATGTCTGCAGGATGGAGGTGCTATTTGTTTGTCATCACAGAATATGCCTGCCTTGTGTCAGGCAATCAGTTTGACATGTGGAGTTAACTTTAGGTTATCCAGACCAGGCATAGGCATTTGTTCTCCATTTTCTCTTCTGTCTCACAGCAGGTCCAAACGGGAACCTTTCCTGGCCGTGTTACACGGAAGGGCAGCATTTTCTTGTAAGGAGTGTTTGTTTGCTGTTTTTTCAATCTCTTATTCTCAAAAATACTCTCGCAGCAAAACCACAAAGAGACGTACTCCTGAGCCTCTTGAAGTAGGAGACCGCAAGCTTTAACAATCAAAATAATAAAAATTGCTGCTCTGTTGTGAGGGGGAAAAACTTGGGGTTTGCTCTTTTGCCAGCACTTGTGGCATATTTCTAGACACGATGTTGGTGCTGTAGACCATGCGAACAAAGTTTGGAAGGCAACATCTTTTAATTGAGCGGCTCCAGCAGTAATTATTATTTGGTCTCTCGTTAATTAACAATTTACAAATGGCAGCCAGCACAGTATGGTTAAATTACTTCTTCAAGATGACTTAAAGCTGGAAAAGGGTTGCAATTATTTTCTATTGGAATTTTGCCTCTTTTTTTTTACCGGAAGTTTCCCTTTGACCCTGTAAGAGAATTCAGAGATTGATGGGGGAAAAAAAAACCCAAGAAATTGTGTTACCGATGTCCTTCCCACCAAAGTTTCTCAACGTGTTCACAGGCAATTTCCCACCTCCAGGAGCAGGCAGTAGTCACAGCTGAACAGTGGTTTAAAATCCAGTCTTCTTCACTTGTTTAGGTCCAGGAAAATAAATTTAACTCTCAGGTTTCTCTTCTTTACACAACCAGAGCAGACAGCACATGGCTTCCCTCAATACAGCCATTCCCAGGGACTCCAGTAACGTACTAGGATCAGCACATCTGGGAAATCCATGGCTCTTCTCCTGCTGAACTCAATGATTCGGTTATTAATCCAGAAAATCACAGAATTGTGGAAAGGTTCAGATTGGAAGGGGCCTTAAAGCCCATCCCGTCCCTGGGACACCTTCCACTGTCCCAGGCTGCTCCAAGCCCCGTCCAGCCTGGCCTGGGACACTTCCAGGGATCCAGGGGCAGCCACAGCCTCTCTGGGAACCCTGTGCTAGGCCTCACTACCCTCACAGGGAAGAATTTCTTCCTAATACCCAATCTAACCTACTCTTCGTGAGATTGAAGCCATTCGCTTTCAGTCTGTCACTCCAGGCTCCTGTAAATCATTTCTCTCCAGATGTTTCAGCTCTTTGTGTCGTTGTGAATTTCTCAGCTCTAGTGCTCTGGTGAGGCCAAATTTTCAAAAGTGGCCTCAGAAGTGGAAGAGTCTCTGCAGGGACACGATGGAAGAGCCACTGCTTGGGACAGAGACAAATCAGTGGTAATTATCCCCCAGGGAAGGCTCTTCCTGGGAAGGCGAGGTGTAGGGAACAGAGCAGGTCTCGTTCATCTCCAATTGCTGTTATCATGGGGAAAACCAAGGGGGAAGAACTGGAGCTCCCGGTCTATTAATGGATTCAAATGGTGTCCTTTGTGCCTACACCCAACACCAGCCCGTGCAGGATGAACAGGATGTGTCATTATCCAGCAGGAATGTGCACGTGGCCTTGCACATCGAGATGTGGGGAGATGGGAACATGCACAGAGTTTTAGGCACCCTTTTAGGCACCCTGCTTTGGAAACATTGATCCTTCAACAGGCATACAAAGAGATTATTGCAATTATCTGGCATTTCCTTGAGACCAAGAAATACAGTCAGGAGAATCGTGTTTCACCTTTATGATTTGGGGGTGTGATCACAACACAAATGGCATTTAACAAACGCAAAAAGCGCCGTGAAGTGGGAGAGCATTGCTCGGATCCTGCTCCTCTCTCAGAGTCGTTTTAGCCTGTCAAGCTCAACACAAACTTTTATGTAGAAAAATAAAAGCTGGTTTATTTTCTGAACAATCTCATTAATTCTTCTGCAGGGTTTCAGCAGCGTACTGACAATTTCTTCCCAAGGAAAAGAAGGAGCTGGCAAGCAGAGGCCGCCGCTTTGGTCAGGGTGCAGCTGCAGTTCACTGCTCCTTTTTGAAAGCAAGTCCTGCAATTTTACCCATTTTTCCCCAAGGATTAAAGTAGAAAAATCCCAACAAGATCTCGCCATTGTCACAAATCCAGAAGAAAATAATACCTGGTGGGAAATGAGACAAAATGTCTTATCTTGAAGGTTGGGCCAGGTTGCAAGGGCTTCCCAGTGAGGAATCCAGTCCTTGATTTATTGGGACTGACCAAATGTATTCCTTGACTTATTTATTAAATTTTTATAAACATGCTGTCCTAGAAAATCGGTACAGTTAATCCTGGCAGTGGTCTCCCACATGCTGGTGACAGTGGCCTATCCCTGGGAGCAGCACACCATCCTGGGCTTATTTCAAATGGAAAAGAAAACTTTGGAGAGTGGCAAATTTTTTGCAGATGACAGAGTTTTATTATGTGTTAGCAACAGCAATCCAAGAAACAAAGTTTAGGGCAACATCTAAAATAGCTGGCAAGGGGAGTGTGCTCATTTCATTAGTTTTAGCACCCTAAAATCAGGTTCTAACTCATTGAATTCCAGCAAAAACGAATGATGGACAGAGCTCTCAGTGAGGAACAGCTGAGCTGAGAATACCACACTGTGCCCGTGAATTTGGGGGTGAGGGCTCCAAATATTGAAGGGAATCTTTGGGTGAAGTCTCCACAGGACAAAGTAGAGCCTGGCTTCCCCATCCTGCCACAGAGCTTAGCTCTAAATGCCAACCCAACATCTCCTCGTGGTCCTGGGCCAAGGGATGCAGATGTCCAGGCTCCCTCCCTCCCCGCCGTGTGAACAGCCTGGGAAAAGTGTTACCCTGACAATGCCGAGAGGCGAAGTTGTCACTTCTTCTGCTGCCCAGGAGTGAAATAATGAATCAGAGCTCCATAAATGGCGCTGACAGGGCCCCGCTCGGAGACGCGCTGTCCACGCGCAGCCGTGGATTGCTCCACACCAGGGGATAACAGGGGGCACAAAGAAATTCCAGCTGTCACCTGGGCCATCGTGGCATCAGTGCAACCAAGCTGGCAGGAGGGTGAGTCCCCTGCTTCTCAAGGAGCACCCAAGCACCCCTAAGTGGTGGCTGGAAGCACAGCTGGAGCCACTCCCGTGGGAACAGGCTGGGCACCCCTTTGGCAATATCTCCCCTCAGCCCAATGCTCCTCAGATCCTCTAGATCAGCTCAGTGGTTTGCTGCTTTTTTAATAATTTAGTTGCTTTTTCTGACCTTTTTAAATAATTTAATATTTCAAAATACTTTTTTATTTATTTTTTTTTTTAATAATTTTATTTATTATGGTTTTTACATGCATTCTGATGTTGCATAGCCAACGACACTCAGGATGTTGCAGGATGTATTCGTTGAGGAGCCTGCAGTATGGCCACTTTCTTGTAGGATCACAAGAAAGGCATCCCTGGGTAACAGATATTGTAACACACATGTGAAATACAGACAGCAAAATTCCCACTGCTCAGCTAAAGCAAGGGACAAGGTCTCATGGTTTAACATGGGTTCAGCTAAAAAGATTTCATGGCAGAAACATATATTTAAAGTTCTGCTCTCTGGCAGAGGGTTAAATACCTGCCGTGCTGGACCAGAGTCTCTCCACTGAGCAGTGGGCAAACCCTGCCCCTCTCACACCCGGGAGTGATGCTCAGGGTGGTCCCGACAGCTCGTCCCTGCATCAACTCTTCAATCACACGACGAGGATAAGTCAAGGGAACCCCGTCCCTCAAAGATCACTCGGTGCCAAGGAACCGGCAGGAAGAGGGGAATGCTTAGAAATTCACGCTGGGGTCTCATGTTTTATTTTTCCTGAGGAGGAAGGAATCGTGGCAGCGGAGGAGATCAGTGATGGAGCCCGCGCCTCGCTGGTGGGCAGCGCCCGCCTCTTCAAAGGGAGGTGAGCCCCCAGAAGGCCCCATCCCGCTGGCTCAGGGCAGCCAGGCTCCTTTCCCATGCCTCCAACACCAGCTCGCAGGCTGCAGCTTGGGGTTTGATTACCCTTATCATTATCTGAGCTTCCAGGGCTACGTATTTTAATAAGAGACATAAAATTATCCGGTCTGCTCTGAAACCCCGCCACAGCATTTGTTTCAATGACCCCCTGTGGTTGTGAATTCGGCAGATTGACTATGGATTGTATGAAGAAGGATTTCCTTTTGTTTGTTCACAAAGCATTGCCCTTTAATTTAATCATATGTCCCTTTGCTCTTGTACAGTTCGCTGTACTCTGCCCATTCCCCCTCCCCTCCTTTTTTTTTTTTTTTTTTTAATACAATCTGGACATCTCCGACCATTCCAGTGCTAGCTGTAATTATTTCTCTTAATTCAGTTATTAAAAAAATGTCTGCTCGTGGCAGAAGCATTGCGGATCTTTAGTCAAATTGATACAAATATTTTATTAGGATAATTAACAACCTTCAGCACAAGCTTGTTTGGGAGAGCATTGGAGAAACTGAGCGGGTCTGAAATTTGAAACAGATGCAGGACATATTCATAAATAAAACCAGACCAAGTCAAACTGTGGCCTGCATAATAAGACATCACTCACTGTGTTTGCTATATATTTGCAGACATGTTGTTAGCTGCATTTATTACAAAAGTTAGGTGCTTATTTGGAAGCTTTCACTTCTGTGAGCTTGTGATACTTTCTGTAAAACAAGAACCATAAATCATAGCGCTCCGGTCTGAAACCCGTGCACCTCCAGATAACCAGCACTTGTCAGTAGATTGTCTAAACCACGGGATTAGCCAAAATACAGATGGAGAGGAAACACAGACTGTTTACGTTGAGTATTTTGGCCAAGAGCCCAAGGAAATTACAATCGATATGGATATAGCATTTCTGAAGAGTTATGTAGCAAAAAGTGCAAGAAAATACTCTGACAGAGAAAATAAATAAAGCTGACAGAGGCTTAATTCTCTAGATCCTGTACTGTGGATAAAAATTAGAAACATTAAGCCATTAAATCATTTCAGCAGGACTTGAAACAATAGGAGCTGACTCGCCCGTTACTGCGCAAGTTTAGAACCGTCTCTTTTGTGGACTAGATAAATATTCAGCATCGCAACTCTAACACTTCCCACACTTCCCGTACACTGCATGACCTATTTTCCCAGTCCTTTTTCATGTGGGACAGGTTTTAAATAAAATAGAAATTCCTCTTGCTTCTTACAGATTGGAGTTGATTAAATATTCTACTGATAAAGGGTAAGCAAATGTCAGATTCAATATAATAAAAAGAGAAATGAGAGTTCATACAAGCAGCAAAGCAAACAATCCATTTTCATACTTTATTAGAAACATTTATTGCCATAATGACTGCATTATACTAAGCAAGCAGGTGGAAAGGTGCTCTGTGCAAGATATTCTCAAATATCTTTATTTTGAGGATTTTATATCTCCAATATTTAGACAGATGTTTTATTCCCTATAATATAGTCAGAGTATGAAATGCTGTAATTTCAGTTACTACATAAGGATCAAAATTGTACTTGAAGATCACGGCCTGTCATTGTGATTTCGGCAATAATGGGAGACCATTAAATGCTCAATTTTTCTGCTTTGACTTTATATTCCCAATGGTGAGTGGCTTTAGATATAGATGGCAGAGCTCCGCGCGCGCCGGCGAATGCGCTGCCCAAATTTGCGGAACGCATTGCGGGAGCGCTTCCCAGCTACTCCGCTCCCCGCACGATTTCATCGACGCCCGAGCCTGATCCAGGGCCTAAACGGGAGCCACAAAGATGGCCAGCTCTGCCTCTCGCCATCAAACAGCTGGCACTCGTTATCTTAACAAACAGTGGGAACTGTAATTAAGCAGCTCTGCGTTCAATAAGACACCAGTGCCACCAGTGCTACCCCTGGAACAAGAATGGGCGCTTGTTTCAGGGCTTGACTTTCTCTTAATTTACCAAATCAGGAGGCCCGGTCAGCAAATAATGTAACAAAAGATTTCATTATTATCCTTCATTTAATTTAAGAAAGAATTTAACCTATGTTCGGCACTCAGGGCCCAGGCTTGCATTCCTCCTGCAGCCCAGCTTCCTATGAGAGACAGCGGGAGCATGAGGAGAGCAGGACTCGCTTCGCTCTGGGATTCTCATTATTCGTTCTTTACATCCAAGGCGTTTTATTCTCAAGGATTCTTCTACTTTGCAACAAATTTTGAAATATGTGTCAGTTCAAGTTTAGGATAAGAAAGAGGAAAAAAAAAAGCCTGACGTGTTAACCAAGAAAATTTACTACCCAGTTTCTTCTTTTTATTAACAGAGATCATTAAGACATCAGTTTTTTCCTTTTACTGGCAGGATTCCACAGCCAGAGTATTCACAATGTCTAGGACACTTTCATTTTGTAATCTGGAGGATACAGTATATTAATTTTCAGGATTTATCACAAGAAAAGTGAAGTCATACTAAGTACAGTAGGTGTAACTAACTTTCATGTCAAAAAAGCTGTAAAGAGTGCCAGAAGCTCTGCTGGGCTAATAATAAGCTAAAAGGATATAAACTTGATTAGTCTCACTTAAGAAGCAAGAAGATAAAGTAAGCTTGAAAAGGCCTTTGCTCTTCCTTCAACTTCAGTGGGTTGAAGAGAATCATGAAGCTTATCACCATGAGATACTCGCTATAATGCCAGTATAGTTATTAGTTATATGTTAATTTATGCTCTGCTGTGCCCAGCCACTGCCACACCAGCAGAATTTGTAATTCTGTCCAAAATCTTCGCAGCATCTCAGTGCTGTCACACCGTGTCACATTCCCTTAAGTGCACCTTGCACGGTGATATAAAACCTCCTTATTAAAAATTTCCAGCTACTAGAGGAAAATCGTTCCCCAAATGAAGGATCAAGGATGTCCTTTCCCTGTTCTTGAAGGCTGGGGACACTGTGGGGCTGTGCACCCTTCACGCTCCCCACTCTTACAACAGGAATTTGGAGGACAGGAGGCTCCAGAGAGGCCTCAGTGTGGCATTCCAATACTTAAAGGGGGCTCACAATGAGGAGGGAGAGTGAATTTTAACTTGGGCAGACAGTGTTAGGGCAAGGGGAAATGGGTTTGAACTAAAATACCAGAGATTAGGTCAGATGTTAGGGAGAAATTCTTCCCTGAGAGGGTGGGGAGGCCCTGGCACAGGGTGCCCAGAGAAACTGTGGCTGCCCCTGGATCCCTGGCAGTGCCCAAGGCCAGGTTGGACGGGGCTTGGAGCAGCCTGGGACAGTGGGAGGTGTCCCTGCCCATGGCAGGGAGGGGGAACTGGATGAGCTTTAGGCTCCTTTCCAACCCAAACCATTCAGTGATCCTGTTCTATGATTTGGAGGATTTTTGCTGCTCTGTGCCAGTGCAGGGGTCTGTGAGATCTGAACCAGAACCTGGGGCTGGGACAATGCCTTGAAGTCACCACTGCTGTGGGGTCTCTGCAGCTACCACAGGGTCCACTCTCTTCAGTAAAATCAGCCTTAGGATGAACTGTGAGTCCAAAACTAAATTACCACAAAGATACTGTTAGATGCTGACTGCTAATGTTGATTTTCTCTTAGTTGTTTAATCATTCTACAAATAAATGTCTGAAGTTGGGCCCAGCTACCAGGAACATTTCAGAAGATTAACACAAGAGTGGGAGAGCAAGTTTGCTGTAACTCACTTTTCTAAGGGGAAAATGCACCAAAATCCACATATTTGCAATCAGATTTTAGTAAATTGTAACCACACACCAGTCTTGGGCTCACCCCTTGCTCTCGCAGTACATTGTTGGTGTGTCTCTTCCAAAAGTCTTTGAGCTTGAAGCAGAAAATGATGTCTGGAAATACTTGAGCACCTGGCTCCGACAGTTGCTTGCATTTCCACACCATTACACAGCCATACTTCTTTTAACCCCTGAGAATTAAAACCAGTTAAGGAATAGCACATCTTAGTGTGTTTTATTAACTTGTCCCACTGTGTTTTCTCCATCCTCACTTAACCTTTGGTCCCCAAACACCCATTGCTTCCTGAAGTTGGCCATGACTGCTCCTCTCTCATCGCTCTCTCAGAACCCACGAGTCTCACCTCCAGGTAAATCAGTAGTAACTTGACTGAAAAGTGACTTCTGTTCACCCAAGATAAAAATCAGTCCTGCTTGGCATCCAAGCCCAGGCAAGAGGACACAAACTGTGGTTTGGACTCCAGGAGAAGGAAGATGGACAACGACTTTCCATCCCCAAGTGTTTCCCCAAATGAGCACATTGTGACGGGAGCAGTCTCCTAATGAAGAAAAACAGTGTTTTATCAAATGTAAATTGTAGCTAATGGTGCATATGGTTCACATGCTGGTATTGATTGTTATGGATTAAGAGGAGTTTGGGGTGGAATATATCTGGAGTATGAAGTGACATCTGCAAACTGGGATTCTCCATCGGGTGCCATGTCAGTACAGCACCACAAGTGCTGGGATGTGTGGCAGAGACACCAGGGTGAAAATGGGAACCAGTGCAGGAAATGCTTCTGGAAGGAATGGGCAGGGGAGGGGGAAAGGAGGAGGGAATGAGACTGAGGATGGGAGGGGACAGAGCAACAAACATGAGAGGTGACAGGGCAGAGGGAACAAAGGGTGCAGAGATGGGCTAAGAATGTGCCTGGGTGAGCTGCTCTTTCAGATGTTGCTTTCTTTACAAAGTGGAAAATATATTTAAAATCAAAAACAGAGCGTTATTCAGGCAGAGCACACTCCAGAGGTCACCAGGCCTTGGGACGTCCCAGGGAAGAATGAGAGGAGGGCATGTGCCTGCCTGGCACAGGCAGGTTAATAAGTTTGAGGCAGCCAAAACACTCAGTGCTCTTCAAGATTACAGGCCCAGCTCCAAGATATTCCCCCCTCCCATTATAACCTACATTATCACACTGTATTCCTTTATTATATTTGTATTTTTGCTAGAAAGAGATAAAGCTGCTGCTGTAAATTAAGGCAAAGTCAAATATCTCAGTTTTGAGAGAGATTTGATTTTATTTCCTGAGTTTGGACAGAACATAGGAATTGTATTTGTATAATAAATTATTCACTGCATGAACCACAAAACATGAAAAAACATAGCAAGGGCAGTGGATCTTGGCAATTACCACATTAAATGAGTTCCAACAAAACCATATGCAGAGTGCAAAGGTTTAGGCCTTTCTCTACATACATGAAACTGCTTAAACAGTTTAAAATTCTTTTCCTCTTGGTATTAATTTTTACACTGATATCAATTTCTGCTTTTTTCCTTATTTATTGCATAAATCCAATGTTTTTACCTGATAACCTGTATGCAGAACAGCTAGAAGGTCCAGCAGTTCCCTGAATTCCAAGAACCTCACCTAGGTTGCCTCCAAAATTTCCTTCAGTGTGAGGTCACAGAGTGATTTGATTTTGCAGCCTAATTCACAAGTGAGTCTGAATCCAGCCTGTCCGTGCCACAAGAGGATCATCCAATGTCAAAAGGGACCCTCAAAAAGGTTCAGCTTGACCCACACTTCGAACCACCCAGTTCAGCAATGATGAGGACAAGAGCTGCAGCTGTGATTTGTAGTTGACAAGGGAAGAATAAGGTTGCTAGGTCGTCAAGATTAGAACAGGGTGTCCAAAGAAGTCTTTCAAAAGGTGTGTGGATGTGGCACGTGGAGACACGGTGGGCTTGGCAGCTCTGTGGAAACGCTTGGAGCTGATGATCTTGGAGTGCTTCTCTGGGTCAGGTTTGTCTGCTTTTAAGATTCGTCTGGACAGGGTGCTGGGCCATCTTGTCTAGGCCATGCTTTGCCAGGGTAGGTTAGACCGGATGATTCTTGAGCTCTCTTCCAGCCTGGAATTCTCTGATTCTCTGATCTCCTGAAAACACCATTTGGAGAAGCCATTCGAGTGCCCTACCAAGAGCAGCCAAGCCCAGGTGACCCTCAACACTTTGGAAACCAAGCCATGACGTGGCCTTTGGTGACCGAGCCCCACTCCCTACCTGTCCCCAACATCTCACAATGATTTAAGCACCAAAACTCAGCCACATAATTAGCAGAAGAAACTGAGGGTTTCTGCTGTAAGACTGTGATTAAATTAGCCATTTATGGATTTCTGAGAGAAAGGAGACTAAAATGTTTTATAGTGTAGTTAAAAGAACCAGTGAATGATTCCCTCATGTTGAACATTTCCTAATGTCAGAAGCAGGGTGGATGACACAGAAATCATAAATCCAATCGAGAGGTGTTAAAAATCACTTTAGTCTGCCAACTTACTAGAAATTCAATAAAATGGTATGGGAGAATTTATTTGTGTATGTGCAATGGGTACGGGTGAAATTAAACCCATGGAGGTGTCCGTGCGCAACACACACGGGACAGGGCGAGGTTCTCCATCACCCATGTATCCCAAATGGGGAAGAAATGGGATTTGGGAAAACTATCCTAGATGCCTGACTTGAGGACAGAGGGATGACAGGGTGGGGGTGGGTTTTCTGGGGACAGTTCCGTGGTTGGTGGCCCCATTGCACCCTCACGCTGGGAACGGCCCCAGCGCTTCCAGTGAGTTGCTATTTATTTTTGCATGTTTATTTTTCACTCCGCTCGTCCCGTTTAATGTATATTAACTCACATTTTGCCTGCATGGAGTGGGACTTTTAAGAGGCATGAAATGACAAAACAGGGCTTTGTTTTCCAGCCAGATTCCCTCCGCCTGCGCTCTGCCGGTGTCTGCCTCGGCTTCCAGCTCCATCATCACATCCAACAGAGCCTGGGGCAAAGCTGGAGCAAAACACCCAGCGCATTCAATTTACAAACAGAAATAAACACCTTTTCGGCAGGTTCTACATAATCACTAAACAAAACCAGGGGAGACAAAAAAACCCACGCACAACGCGGCATTTTTTATGTCGTTTGTGTGCGGCAGTGACCCTTTATTTTCTCGAGGAAATAACGCTATTACGGGGAGATGTCTCGCACTGGGATCCCCGACGGCATCTCCATCTCCCCGTTTCCCGAGGAGCTGGTGGCCTGGCTGCCATGTCACACCTCGGCAGATTGCCTGGCTCCGTGGCTTCCCTGTCCCCCGGCACGCCGGCACCGTGCCCCCCAACCGAAGCCGTTCCGCGGGGCCTCCCGACCACTGAGGTGCCCAACTTTACCGAGCGGGCGAAAATGAATCAGATATGAAAATGTCTGAGGCAATAAATTAACACACAGCAGGGGGGTGATGGCTTAATCCCTTCTAGTCCAAACAGTACCTGACACCCATTACTGCGACGGGAGCTGGGACACCGTAGCGGTACTGGAGCGAAAATGATCATTCCCGGCGGATTTGAGGCACTGCAATAGGTCTGTAATGGATTCTGGGAGAGAACCCGTGCAGGGGTTTATGGTGTTTGTACACAGAATCCAGGTTAACCTGCCACGGTGTTTTCTTGGGCTCCCTTGTTTTGATTAACCCAGAAAGTGGGGGTTTAAGTTCTAAGTTTAAGCAGAACTTTATTATTTTAAGTCTTTGCCGAGCATCCGATAATAATTTCTCATTATTCGTGCAAAGGCCAATAATGTAGAGCTAACACTCACAGAACATGGAACATTCCTGTCCTGACTGGATACATTTATTTGTAGAATGATTAAACAACCAAGATAAAATCGACGTTAGCAGCCAGCATCTAACACTAAGTATCTTCATAGTAATTTAATATTTACTGCGAGGAGCCCTAACACCTATTTGAAACTCATCTACTGAAAGTTTCAAAATGCATTTTTTAATAAAACTGACGTCTCTTTCTGCAAGAATTTCTTCCAGGAAAATAACACCCGCTCCATTTTTAGCGTTGATGGCAGATAAACAAAAATGTTGTTGCCAAGGACTTTATTGCAAAAATAAGTGTCCTGGGAAACATATTTAATTTGCTGCTTTCCCTAATACTATGCCAAGCTCTCCTTTCAGGTACACCCATGTAAACCTACCCTGACTTGAGGTTTTACTGGAAGGCCGGGTTTCCTTACTTTCTGTTGCACATATATTGAAACTGAAGAAACCTATGAGCTCATGGACAAATTGAGAGAGCACTTAGATACTTCTTTCCCCTTTCTTCCCCTTCTTGGCTGAAATTCTGAAATATGAACGCTGGATGAAAAGGCAGAATTCAGAATCTGAGCCTGCTTCATGCATCCCACATTTATCTGCTCGGCGCAACGCTCATCTTGTCTAGGAAACAGCCAGCCGCTCGTGACACCGAGATCCTCTGACTCCTTCAGATAGACAATAAATAATTAGGATATGAAATACATAGACCTATAATAAAGGCACATTCATGTTCTGCGGGTCAACTGATAGGGGCTGGTCACCAAATTCATTGCAAGCAGCTGCAACCTGCCCATGGTGAGACGGTCTGGGGACAAGTGGATTTGGCTCCAGTGCTCAAGTAAATACAACATAAAACCATGGTGTGCACTGAAATATCAGGTTTCAACTTTATTTTTGCCCAGGTATGAAATAACCGTAACTATGTGAAACTCTGACCTCCTGTGCGTGTGTGGTGTCGATCATTCCCAGGCTGTGCAACCCAGGATCACTCCAGAGGTATTTGGGGGCAAGAAGTGAGGATATGGAGCCTACCAGGCCTGCAGGTGCTGGAACTGCTTCTGAAGCTCAAAGTCCAGCAGCTCGCAGGCTTTTCATGCCTGGTTCTCAGCCACGGTTCTTTATGGCGCGGGGTCAGCACTTCCAAGGGCTGTGGTTCTGCTGCCAGTTGAGTCCCCACATTCCCCTCAGAAATGCTTAAAAATCAAGCGTTATAAAAATGGTTTCCACCTCCCAAATTCGATAGAAAAATATGAGAATATGAAGATTTTGGTGGGGAGTGTCTCTGCTCAGCCAGGCTGGCTGTGGAGGGGTGGGTGCTGGTGCAGGCCCGCTGCCGGCAGCCCCGACCCTGCTCTGGCAGGACACGCTGCTATGAAAGCACCATTCATCTCCCGGTGATGGACACTTTAGAGCAGCCTTTCTCAACTGTTTAAAGTTGAAAGAGCATCCAACCCTTTTGAAGAAAACCTACAGATCACCTTGGGAAGTGTCACCACAACTGCTTCCCTCGGCAAGCCAGGGCCAAGGCGCTGCGCGCTCGCTGCTTGCCTCTGCTCCCCGTTCAGCTTTTTGTACTCCTCAGAGCACACGGGAAGATGTGGTCACCCCAAACGGTGGCCCGGGTCACTTCTCAACGTCACATGGCTCACCAGTGTCTCCGAGACCACGAGGAAACAAAAGGAGGCTGCGGTATTGAAAAAAATTATGTATGTCCACATTTATACCTAACGAAATCTCAGCCATAACCGATTGGATTCCTCACCTCTTTGCAGCACGTACAGAGTGGTTTGCACTTGGAAAAATCAGAACAAACTCGACATTAATGCTGCCTCTCTGACAAGGTAGTTTTATATACTCAATTACCACCGCATTATCTTTCATCTCGACTATGTGTGAGAACAGTAAGGACCAAATATATTTCACTTAGGGTTCCTTCGTTCCAAAGACTTTGCCTTTGTCTTCCTTTACCCTATGCACTGACAGCAAACTTCATGAATTAACTGGCTCATGGTATAACTCATGCATGGAAATCCAATATAACCTCTTGGCTATGAGCAGCAACACTTCGCTTATCGTACACTAAAAGAATTTTTACTAGTTAATTAAGATTTGTTTGCTTAATTTTTTTCAGGCGGTTGGGGATGTTGCTCCTCTGTCACTTGGCTGGGAAAATCGTGATGTATACACTGTATAAAAGTGCCAAAAGAAGAAATGTGTAGACTGCAGCGTCTCTGGTAGTAAATCTTTTTTGTAATCCTAACTTCATATTTCCATTGAATTGTTCCTCTCGAGCTGTGCAGACAGTTGAAGTATTTGAGTGCAGTCACATATGCTTTGGTGCTGCTAACAGCCCTAAAGTTGGTAATCCTGAGGCACGAACAGGGCCGGGGATGCTGGTGGCACTCCTCGGGCTGCAAAATATTACAGCACACCTTATATAGTGCTTGCTTTCGAAATTTCCTTTGCACTTTGTTTACTATATATTCCAATAGTGTAATATTAAACAAAAACAGTGTGTCCTGTGCCAGAATGATTGATTACTACACCGTGGCAAGGTCACCTCCTAGGAACAGGCTGAGTGCAGTAAGGGCTGTCTGACTCATACAGTTAACACTATATCCGCATTGTATGAATGTCACCAGCAATCCAGTGATTTATTGCTTGGAAGGCTCTGTTCAATTTTTTCTGCCTGACCAAATTGCACATTTTCTAGAAAAAGAAGCAAAAATATTTCAGCACATGGATTACCCCAAGTCCTCATTTCTCCCACTAGGTTCAACGAGTCTTTTCAAAGATGCTGATCATCAAACCCTCATATTTTTCACTTTTTTTCCACCCTTTTCTGCCAGATATTTGGCAAAAATGATTATTGCACTAATGAAAAGGTGCAGCAGAAGATTGAGGGGTTTTTAATCAGATTTTGGTAACATCTGTGGGCCAGGAATAAGGGCAGTTGTATGTTCTGTTTCTTAATTTTAGTAAGATTTACTCTGGGTATAAAACGTTAGCCTCGGGCAAAATTTAACTGGCTTAAAAGAAAAGAAATGATAGTCTTACAGAAACTACCCAACTCAAACTGTTTGAAAACAGTGACTGAGATTAATCCCTCTCGCTCGAAGAAATTCCTACTTTCTGACAAAGAAGATATAATTATAGATTGAGAGAAATGACTTTCAAAATTAACATTCCGGCAGACCCCAACATAATAGATACATTCATTCCTTGTGTATCTGCATGGAAATCAAAGCAGATACATCATGTTTGAATCCGGGCTTTTATTTTTAGAGCAAGCAGCGCGTTTGCGGCGCACGGCTCCGAGCGCGGAGGGAGAGAGGGGACAGCCCCACAACCAGCCAGGGAACCACGCTGGGGGTCCAGCTGCTGGGGATCTCTGCAAACCCAGGGCCAGAAAAAGAGGATGGGTTTGGGAAGGTGTTTGGGTGCCTGGAAATGGAGGTAGGTGCGGTAGAGGTGAGTGTTGCGGCGTTTTCAAAAATCACCTTTTTTTTCTGTAGGCATCTGCGTCTCATCTGCATCTTTAGGTGTTTGGTCCATACCTTTAAAAGCTATTTTTAGTTTCTCCTTCCATCTCATGCCGCTCTATCATTAGACCTCTCAGGGAAAAAAAAAAACAAATCAAGAGGAAATCTGGGCTTAATATAACCCTTTATCTCAAAGAACAATAAAAGCTGGCTGGGTGATGTATCTTAACAAATGCTACATAATGCATCAATTAATGCTGCATTTATCAAACTGCATCTGACACCAGAACCAGGATAGATCAGCTCTCCTGAACCCCTCACAATTACTCTGCTTTTGCTGTTATGGCAATAAGTGTAACTGTGCAGTGAAACTCCCATTACCCACCTGCCCTTCAAAGTGCTCTCCGAGCATCATCTCAGAGACCACAATTTAGGAAGCAACAACTGGAACCATCTTGAGATATTAAAGGCTCTTCCTCGGCTCTTGTTTATGCTTGTGAGCCAATTAAGTATTTTAATTTTAAACGGGAAAGAAAATTAATCTAGGGTGAAAGAGCACGAGAATCTAAGCTCTTAAATTTAGTCTATTAAACCCCAAAGCGCTCCAGCTCTGCAAGGATGAGTTCATCGATTCAGCTCACTCGAGTGAACGAGCAGAGGGAAGCGGAACGAAACAAAGCCAAACTCAGCCGCTCCAGCCCAGCACACCCCAAACACCCCCAGAAGAGGGTGGAGCACGGATCCCCAACACGCCAGCGCTGCCAGGAGCTGATCCTGCGGCAGCTCCATTCCCCCGCACGTGACTCGGGTCATACTTCATCTTCTAATTGATACCTGCCATTGCCTCATAACTAACGATGACTAATGGTAATATCCAGAAAGACAAATAAAAGCTAATGCAAAGCCCGGGCCGTGGTGCGGTTCCCTTTGGAAAGCTCCCGGGCCATTAGGAAGCAATTGGAAGTGGAGATTGATGTGCCCTGGGGGTTGCTCCCAGGGATGCGGCGCATCTCCAAACCCCCGGGGCTCCGGAGGGGGCCGCGATCCCAGCCCTTCGCAGCTGTGCCAGCCCGGGCACACGGAGCACGGCCAGGCCACCGCACCTCGGAAAACACAGCCCGAGACGCCCAACCACACGAGGAAGGCGGATCTCACAGCCCCAACACCTTATTTCCTCTGTTTTGCGTGGGTTTTCTTATTTACCCACCAAGCACTGCAACAGCGTGACTCTCTGGGTGAAAAATATCAAGGAATTAAATTCCCAAGCGCTGTGGACAGACAGTGACAACAAACTCACCTCCTTTTCAACAGGTAGTGCCTCGCACACACAACACCAGGCTGGGTTTACAGCAGTGTGGCAGCCTGATCAAACATGCTGATTTTCCAGGAGAGTCATCTTTAGCGTTTTGGAAAAGTTATGCTCTTTTAATTACAAAGTTTATGTCACCCGGTGCAATTTTAATGTAATGAAACATTAAACTGGACCTCGTGCTTGATGTAAGATAAAATTATTCATTGAATATTAGACCACTAGGCCACCTACTGTTCTTTTACAAATGGTTGAACTATCACGGGGTTACAGAACTTAACATGTAAATTGCAGCAGAAGTTATAATTTCTGTTGCAAATCCCAAAAGACTGTCATTTAAGTCAAATATATGAGTGAAATTTTGCCTCTGTGCCATAATAATGCAGGGAAAATGACCAAAACCCGAACACTTTCAAAGTAATTATGAACCCAATAATAATGCATTTGTAGTTATTTAATCAAGAGCCTTAAAAATTATTAATAGCAAGTTCTTCTTACACAAATGGAGTTTTAAACACTGGCATTTAATTTTAGGGATAGCAATACTTGATCTAGGCCATTAGTGAGATCTTTTGTAAAGCCAAGCAGCCTGTGCCTTTCAGAGCCATTCCTGCTCATCTCTGAGTTCATTACTCTCGCACAAGCGAGAGCAGCTTTGTAAAATAATCTTTCTTAAAGTGAATTTAATATTTAGCAGCACACTGAAAATCTTGGGTAAGTTCGCTCAGATTCGAAAAATCGGGGGTTGAAATCCCCGCGCCGAGCAGATTTGCGGGGATCCCGCTCGGAAGCCCCTCCAAATCCACTGGATCGTTTCCCTTCATCCCCAAAGCCTTCGGAGCAGGTGTATAAATAGGAGAGGGCAGTTGCAGGGAAATTATTCGTGGTGCCTGAGCTGCCTCCCAGCCTCTGCCGAAGAGGAATCTGAGCAGTGACTGTGCATCACCCTGAATCTGTAATAATAGCACCTTTCCTGTCACTCTTTGTCCCTTCATTTTTAAACGTGATTGGGTCAGGAGCAGGCAATTTACATTTTTATATAATCTTTGCTCAGGTGATTCAGCCACTCTGAGGTTTTAGCATTTTGTGTGCGGCGCCGGGTTTCACCTCCCCTCCCGGAGCATTTCCATATGCTGGGGGTCTGCCATCCTCGCAGCTGATACAGATCTATTTAGCTTCTCCCCCTTGCCATACCTGCAGCCTGTAGCAGGTTGTCAGGGAATGAATTTTCATTTTCTCCCCCGTGAGTCCATCACGTGGCTGTCACCAGAATTTGCTCTGTCTGAACTCCTCCATCCCCCTGATTTATGGCTGCTTGATGAGAGGTTGGAGGGCTCTCAGTGTAGCAATAATCTGCACCCTGGTCCAGCACCCATCTAAAGTTAGGATTTCCGATCTAAATATTTAGTCCCCGCGGTACAGCAATCATTTACGAAATTATTAAATAACTTTTCGTTGGACCCAACACCTTTGGGATATTTTTCTAGGTCAATATTCATCAGGAGACCCCGAATGTAAAGGTTAAGTGCACATTTCCTCTGCCAAATAAGAATGAATTTCAAACCTGATTGATTCTGGTCATGGAAACCGTAAATACTTACTCCAAATGGTAGATAGGTTACTAAGTCCACTCATTTCCACATCTGATATCGATAATACTCTGCTTCCCCCTTATCAGCCCCTCTCATATTTCACCAGCGCGAGCGGCGCGTGGGGAGCCGGCCGAGCCTGTCGGGGCTGGCTGATGGCCCCTGCCTTCCCCTGCGCCATTCTTCAGTGGTCCTTGAATCTTTCACCCCTGTCACTCCTCTTTCATCATTATCTGAGGTGATCGGTCAGCCCTGTGCCACCACCTGTCTCTTCGATCCGATGCCAACAGTGCTCCGGAAAACTGTCACTCCCGAGCTCCTTCCATTTATAGTGAGTCTCATTAACACCTCTCTTCCCTCTGGCCATGTGCCACTACAATTTAAGATGACTGTTGTTACTAAACACGCACAAAAAAAAAAATATGTTGAAATAGCGTTAAGAGCCTGATTTAAATCTATTAAAGCCTGACAATTTGGAGTTAAAATCTCCCTCAGTGTCTGCTCGTGGTTTGGGGGGGGTGCATATATTTTGTGTGAATGTATTTCTACCTGGATAAATATCTGGATATGCATGTATTCCCCCTCCCGTGGCTTCCCTCAGCTCCTCGTCTGGGAACAAACGCGCTGCCGGCCCCCAGACACAAAGCCCGAGTAAAGAGGATTTATGCCGGGGACATAAAGGCGGCTGCGGGAAGGGAGAGGAGTGGGAAGGGAGAGGAGCCGTGGCGGAGGCTCCCAGGTGATCCCGGGGACAGTCGGATCCAGGGCAGCCCTGCCCCGCCGGCCCTGGTGCCCCAAAGAGGCAAACCTGCATTTCCATGTGGGCATGGGAGCAATCCTGGTCAAGGGGACGGGATTAACCCCACGCGTGGGGCTGCCTTCGCTTCCTTTACCTCGATTTTTCTGTCCACGAGCACATGGAGATGGTAATGCCTCAATAAAACTGCAGTCCCAGAGTGCTGCCTGGGAATGAGACCACGAACTCATTCGAGCTACCCTTGCAATAAAATGATTTTAAGCTTTTAGGCACCCAAAAATGCTTAAACGATACGAGCAGTATCAGGAGTGTGGTCAATCTGTGCCAGGGGGAGTTTAGGTTGGATATCAGGGAAAGGTTCTGCCCCCAGAGGGTGCTGGCACTGCCCAGGCTCCCCAGGGAATGGGCACAGCCCCGAGGCTGCCAGAGCTCCAGGAGCGTTGGGACAGCGCTGCCAGGGATGCCCAGGGTGGGGTTGTTGGAGGGTCTGGGCTGGGACAGGGGCTGCACTGGATGATCCTTGTGGGTCCCTTCTGGCTCAGGATACTCTGGGATCCCATGAACATCTGAGCTGTCGAGGCACACGGTAAATATTTTGCCACACCATTTATGCAATTTCAGTCCTTTCACGAGTTACGGGAGCTTTTAAGGACCTCAGATGATTTTAACTGACAACTGTTTTCACTGCAGTACCTTCACCCTTAGAATGGGCTGGGATTTTCTTCTCCCCAGCTCTCCAAAACTGGCCCTTGTTTAGATGGCACAAATGAGAAAAGGGATTGTAAAGTGAAACCGAAGGGTTTGGCCCCTCTTTGAGGACCAGGCCAGCAGAAAAGCATTTCACAGAAGCCCTGCTACCAGGGACAGGCAGGAACAGGCCTTTGCAGTTCATGTCCTTGCAGATGGATATGCACTGCCATCATCAGTCCTCGAACTTGGAGGCAAAACCTTCTTTGTGGAAAAGATTTTGAAGCATTTGACCAGGCTGCCCAGGGCAGGGGTGGAGTCCCCATCCCTGGAGGGATTTCAAAGCCATGTGGACGTGACACTTGGGGACATGGGGCAGGGGTGGCCTTGGCATTGCTGGGGATGGTTGGACTCGATGGTCTGAGAGGAATTTTCCAACCTCAGCAATTCAGTGATTCTATGACACAACCACGACTTCTCCAGGATGACCTGGTGCTTACGACCAAGCACCTGCTTGCGCCTTCACAAGGGACTTGAGGAGATTTCAGGGCTCAGGGGTTTGTTCTGCTGAGAAAATTACATTCAGGAAGCTAAAATTCAGCAGGGTGGGTAGCAGGGGGCTGTGCGCTGTCACCTGCTCACACGGGGCACAGGGCACACGTGTGTGGGTTTGCACATCTGAGCTATTGCAGTGCAGGCACATTTTACAGGCAAAACAGCACTCACACAGTTTTCCCAGCTTTTTTAAAGAACAGCCTAAAATCCTGCATGTTTTTTAGGAAAATCCAATTTTAAAATCAAGCAATGGGAAGGATTTTATCATTGTTTAAGTCTCACCATACTAATAAGGTTTAACATGTATAACGGCTTCCCAATTTAAAAAATAAAACACAGCACTTCTAATTGGGTTGGATTCAACACAAAACCTCCGGTGTGACCACCCCAAACTCACAGAAAGTGCAAGAACCTGTATTTAGAGCTAAAGCTAAATTTTGCTCCTGGTTTTTGTTTCAATACTGAGCAAAGTTTTAATATTGGACACCCAAACTTCAGTCAGGCTTAAACCACGAAGAAGGGCTGCCTGTGCAGAGCTCCCTGCAGATCAAAGTCTCAGGGAGGGAAGGGCAAGGAACACCAAAAGACAAGGAGAAAACAATCCTTTATTCCTTTTTTTCAATGTTTTTAAACCTACCAAACACTTCCATGTGGATTGAGATCCTGGAATGCCGAGCCTGAGCGTGGAGTGAATGGTTTTTGCTGAGTTACACGCTGCGGAAAATAAACCATTGTGGCAGAAGTACTTCTAGGAACTGCTGCATGGATGGGGCTGCTGGAACAGCACCCTCCAGGCAGGCTCCTGCTTTTCCCAAGCTAAATTCCCAGTTTTCAGCTGTCCCCTTCTTGTGCACAGCGTTTGCCTGGGTAAGGTTCTATCCGGTGATGGTGCTGGTGCATCTAACACCGACTCACTGTGCTCAGGATAAACCACTGGAATAAAGCATTTCCACAGGGCAGGTTCTGTTTAAATATTGGGAAGGAATTTTTGGTCGTGAGGGTGGTGAGGCCCTGGCACAGGGTGCCCAGAGAAGCTGTGGCTGCCCCTGGATTCCTGGAAGTGTTTGGGCAGGGCTTGGAGCAGCCTGGGATAGTGGAAGGTGTCCCTGCACTGTCACGGCCCTGCAGGAACCATTACATGACACCAGTGGTGTCTCCACACAGAGCCCACACAGCACCACGTGTTTTGCAGAAATCTTGTGTCCCATCAACATCAGGAATTGGATTTCTGGCACTGAAGTTTCCTTGGAATGTTATTGATCAGGAAATCTTGTTCTATGACCTGGAACATGCCTGCCAACAGCACTTCTTAGTCTTACAGTGTCCAACGTGGCAAAGGAAAGCTCCTGTCATGAGCTCAGGGACAAGTCCCCACTGCCAGTACCAGCAGGTACAAACAGCAACCAAAGGTGAGCCAGAATACAGGTGCTTTTCTCACATTTTCTTTCCCATATACATAAAAACCTGTGAAAACAAGAATTGCAAGGAAAAACCTTCAGCAAGGAAGGAACTGCGACAGTGTTTGAAGACGGTAATTTAAACTGTGCATTTCTGGTGCGCAGAGTTAATTTTTTAACCAGGTTTTCAAATTGCTTCTAATTACATAATTCACGTTTTAGGAGTCTCTCGAACCAGAATGAGTTTGAAGTACTGGCTTTGCACATCGCAATCCAAAATCCCACCTAGAATCTGTCCTTACAGAGGCTGTGGGTCTATTTTTAAAAGAAAACAAAACCCTTGTTTGCAGTCTCTGGCTGAAACATCAGCAGATGATCAGTACATGCCAAGAGTGAGTTGTTCTTAAGCACAAACGAGCACAGGGAGGATGGCAGATCCCGGTGCTCCCAGGAGCATTCCTGCTCCTCAGCGCTCCGAGACTAAACAAGGTTTGGGTGAAGGCACCTCCCTGCCTCTGCAGCCTCGCAGGTTTTAAACAAAAACAAAAGAAAAAGGTTATGTTTGGCTGAAAATCATCTGCAATCGCAGGTCAACGGGTTTGGTGTCTCTGGGCATCCAGCTCTGTACAGTGCCCCCTCTGTAGCCGTAGGGGTTGCTCCCATCCAGTCAGAATAATGAATCACAATTAATTCCTATCATTAAAAGGGTTATAAAGAATTTTTTTCCACCATTTCAGAGAAGGGGATTTTCCGGTAAGCATTTATTTGCTGCGCAGTGTAATAAAGTTTTAGATTCAACCCTACTATAAATAATCATCAGTAATAGCAGTAAATAATAATAATAATAATAATAGTAATAATAATAATTCCAGAAAAATCCTACTGCCTTGACAAAAATGCTTATGCTGACCACAGCCCACTCATGGATCATAAGTTTTTTGGGAATTGGGTGCAGGAGAGTTTTGCAGACCCTGGTGCATGAGGATGTGCGAGTCACGTTTGCCACACCAAGGTCCAAAAGAAAGTCATAACTTGTGCCTTTTTCTCTTATCTCCTCTCCAATCCAGATAATAAAAAACATCTCCAGAGCCTGGATTTTTGCACTTCACCACTTCCCGTCTCAGTCCAACACTCCCAGTGTCTCCATCCAGCTGTGCCTGGAGACCAGGCTTCCAGGAGGTGTTTGGAGACCTGAGGGTTGGGGAAAAATAAGAAAAGAAAATGCAGACACGAGATTTTAATTGGAAATTTAGAGTACAGAAGCCATCCATGGCAGTGAAACATCACCCAGAGGTGTCTGAGGGTGCCGTGCTCACCGGGGGGTTGGAGGATGAGCAGCCTTTCATTCTCCATTTGGTCTTTCCTGCATTTTCCACCCAAATCTCTGCTCCAAACTCATTTGTTCATCCCTGCAATGAAGCCTCTGACCTGCTGATTTGTTTATTTTTGTTGTTGATTTGCCCATCTGCTGATGTTGGTTTTGTCATTTGTTTACTTCAAGTTAATGTTTCTTTGATTTTATTGTGGAGCACTATGAGGTCCTAAATGATATGGGCATGTATAAAAATAAATGATGGTTATTTATCATTATCATTATTGCACTTGGACAGGTCTTTATCTCACTAAAGATACCGCTGTCTTCAGGGGCCTCTGAGATTTTGCTTTTAATCTTGGGGGGATTTCTAATATCTGGGATATATCCCTAATAATGAGCTGCCCAGGAAAATTGTGATCTTAATTTTCCTGAGCATCTGATGAGACACGGCAATGGTGGCAGGTAGGAACAACCCAACCCCCTAAATCCCACTTTCCAACACAGCTTTGGGCCCTTTTCACCGTTTTAATTATTGGTGGAAAAAGCAAAGAGCAAATACTCATGAAATTTGTGAAATTCAAGCTGTCCCCAACTGCAGTGGGAAATAACAGCGTGGGTTAAAGAGGAGGGAATGCAGTGAGTGAAGTACTCGCCTGGCACAGGGAAATGGAAGAAGGTTAACCAAGTTAATCTTCCCCTATTTCCTCCCCTCCTCGCTCAAGGCCTCGAGGCTGAACCGTCATTAGGAACCATATAATTGACTCATCCACAGGATTTCCTTTTTGTGTTCTGAATTATGGCAGATTTTCCACATTCTTTTTCTTGTTCTTTCTTTCTATTTTTTTTTTCCTTTTTTAATTTTAAACATTTGAAGCCTTTAACCGGCAGGAATCCTTCATCCACAGGTAGAAAATTTGTCCTGTTATGGAAGAACACAGCCCCATTTCTAATTCAGGACACCACATATTCCCCAGCACCATTAAAATCTGCTGATTAACCAATGGACCAATGGATCTCTGTGTGCTATACAGCTGTCACATCAGATGTTTGCTCTGCCACAATTGGTGTGTAATTTTGCTGGGTTTAAGTGCAGAAGAGGGGAATTTCCTTGTGATGGTACAAATAATTCATCACGGGCTATGGCTCGAGATTGTTATGAGGGAAAGAAATATCTCACAGTTATACTGTAGTTCATCCTACACCTGACAAGAGAGTGTTTGGCACATATAGTGGAAGCTTGATAAAATGTTTTAAAATCAGACACCGGGAAAGAATTGCAAAAGAAATTCTTCTTCAAAAATCATTTGGCGCTGAATTATTTCTTTTTTACTTGAAAGCCCTGTTAATACACAGAAAGCATAGCAGGGCTGCTATTAAATGTGGGCAAAACCCCGGCATAATCGCTCAATTCCTAGCGAGACACCTTCGTGGGGTTGTTTTTTTGGTTTGGTTTGTTTTCCAAACTGATTTTCAAACCGGAGAGAAGCGTGTCCTGTAGCAAACAGTCTAAAACAAATGTCGCCAGCTCCGCTTCATTATGTGGTACATTGTAGTTTTATGCATGTACGCTGTGTGAACAAGAGGGTTAAAAGTTAAACAGTAGCCTAGGGCTAACACACTTGCAAGCTGAACAGGTACAAAATAGGCTTTTGTTGCTTTCAAACTATTACTGTATGTCTTTAGCAGAAAATAACAGAATGGGCATCTGTGTGCAAAAATGTATTTCCTGGCGGTCGCAGGTACTGCGGAATGGGGTCGGTTTAATGGCTGGAATGCCCATATGACCTTTAATCCAAAGCCGTAAATTTGTCAGTGTCTGAGAGTGGCGAGGTATCATTCCTAATGAGGCCAGTTTTTAGGACTTGGTGTATCGGGAGCAGCGTCGGAGAGGGCGCCCGGAAAGGAACCTGGTGTGGGTTTGGGGGGAAACGTTGGGAAATCATTAAAGGGAAATAAAGGCGCGAGCGGCGACGAGCCCCGAACAATTCCCGTGAAGTAATGAAGAACCGGCGGAACGCGGCGAGCTCAGGTTGTTCCCCATTCCATAAAATGATAAATAACTCCTAGTCATGTTTATGTATAATGAATTACAACCCCGCTACGTTTACCTTAGTAACATTTTACAGAGGTTGTATTTTACTCCCAACTACCAATTATGTCATCATCCTGGCATTTACCTGGACGTAATGATACACAGCAAAGCCATTCTTGGAACATAACTCACTGCTTAAAAGTGTTTGTAAAGCCAGACTGCATCCTATATACTCATAATGACTTGGAGATTGCTATTAAATTTTACAGATTAAAGTTTACTAAATCTTAAAGTCCTGTGCCGGTTCCAATATTTCTTATTAATCCTAAAGGAAAAGATATTCTGCCATGGAAATGTCAAAAACTGTGCAACCCTCTCTAAAAATAAATAGAAATAACCCAAGCCAGGGGCAGAGAACTTATCAAACAAAGGCACGAGACAATATAACTACACCAACTCCGGTATTAAGCTGTAAGTGAATTTTAATGGTGGGTTTGACCTGCTATGGGATGTTCTTTGCACCACCATTGTTGGGTTTTTTGTGGAAAACAGGCTGGGAAGGGCACGGAGGCTTCCTCGTGCAGGTTTCATTTCTGCAGGACCCCCAAAACCCCAGTCAGAAATATCTACTGTAACATTATCTTACATTTATTCAATTTAATTCCAGTTTGAGAAGGATAGCATATAGATCTTTTTATAAGCTTGTAAGGTCACCAAATTTAAATTAAAGTGACCTCTTTTAAAGCACATTACTAAAAGTACTATGTGGAGGGAAATTTAATATGAATGGTTAAAATGCATGGAATTCAGATTTTACTGTCAAACAGCTCAATTAAACAAATTGAATTTTTAAGCAACAAAAGGGAATTGAATCAAATTAGAACCAGAGTGGGATCTGAAATGTGGACATTTATGAGTGATAGTCACAGGGCCCTCCAGCAGTGAGTTTTCTTTATTTGTTGCCTCAGCAGTTAGAGGGGTTGGCAGGCTGCAACACAAAAGGATAAAAATGTTCACCATTGAAACACAGTTTTTGGCTCCCAATAAATCATCTGTCACTTCATCACAGCCCAGTAGATAATGAGCAATAAAGTTTTCACACTCAGGCAATGAGGAAGCAGACACAAGAAATACAGCTAAAGCTGCTGTCTCTCTTTTCTGTAAATGCAAGGTGCTTTGTGTAATAAATGACCTCTGGATTTCTGGAAAAGAATAATTCCAGCCTCGGTAAAATAAACCATTTGATGCACTAAAAAAAGCCAAATCTAATAACATTACTTAGTTCCTTTAATGAAAGAAATAATCACATTATATATATGAGCTACAGCCATCTATAACAGGAAGAGATTCCAGGGTATTACCTCTGAAGTTGTCTCTCTATTGCCAGCAAAGCACATTGCTGAAAATACAATAAAGCTGCACAATAATTTCAAGTGGGATTGTTTGCAGAGATTCAGGAGACATTTGTGTTTGGGGCCCGAGCCCGGGAGGTTCTCCCAGACCTTCCTCCCGCACAGGGATGGATGCCCAGCCCTTCCCCGGGGACGTGCTGCACCACAAAGACCCTCTGAAGGTCTCCCAACTGCAAGGTGTAACATCATCAGGGCAAATTAATTGCACTCAGGTCTTGTCTTGACCCAGAAACGCGAAGTGCTAATTTTAACAGTATTTTACCTCGCTCTGATGCCTCCTCACTGCTGTTTTGATGAATATTTTGCATTGTTGTGCCACGGCCCAACAAAAAACTGTTGCTCTTTAGCTCAAAATCACCACTTGGTTTGTTGTTAAAGCTCAAGTTTGAACCCAGTTCAGCTTCCTGATGATGCTAAGGATGTTCATTCATTCCAATTCCATATCAAAGCCATTCCAACAAGGATATCTGGGATGGCTGCCTACAAAGTCGAGTTCAAATGCAGAATGTATCACTCAAAAAGTGACAATGCAGCCCATAAACCACATAAAGCGTACATTGATTCACATTTTAACTTTATACCAGCATTTGAAGGGACTTGAAGCAAAATAAGATCAGATATTCTTGTCATATGCAAATGACAACTTAATATTTGCATAATATGTCAAGGTAGAAAAATGCAAATAAACTTTGGAAAAGTCTGTATTTTTGTCATTCTCTCATATAGCTAATTAGCAACTTGAAAGGAAATTGAAAGCTCCTCTGTTCTGAACTCCGTGTCAGCTAAAAAAGGCACCGAGCTCTGCTTATTTCTAGACCGCGTAAGATGAGCAATTAACATCCCCCTTTTATTGAGCTGCTTGCACTGATCCATAGCCATAAAGGTTGTTTATCAGCTTCCCAACTTGGACACGGACACGCAGCCCCCTCGGAATAGGGGTCACGCAAATGGAAATGGAAAAGGCCACGTTCTGTTATCGAAATCATGTAAATCCGAGCGAGATTCCTGGCAATAAATGAAACCTTGGATTTACCCCAAAGCAGAACCGAAAAAAGCAACGAGGATGGAATTTCCTGCCGAAAAAACACGTGAAAAAAAGGTTTTCAGTAGCTCAGAATCTCAGTTCGTGGCAGGGTTTAATACCCTGTGTGAAGGTTTATGCTGTATTTTTTTCCCCTAATATCAAGGATGTATTATTTATACCGACTGCAGCCACGCCACAGAACACACGAGGAGAGTTTGTTTAGCAACAGAGTGAAAAAATATTTGCTACAGGGGCAGTCTGGCGATATTGCTTGTTAAGACATGCTATTTGTAAGCAAATTTATATGAAAAGTATGCAATGTCTAATACTAAACTACTCCAGCCCCAGACTGAAGGGTGATTTTACAAACGTCTTGCAGCACTCAATCATTCCTTCATTTTAATGTCTTTATTTTATGATTTTGTTGATGAAATACTACTTACCCAGTGCTCAAAATTCCTTTTAGGCTGCAGGCACTGGCTAGTTGACACGGCAAGCCATATTTTACAGCTATATATTTCAGCTTTCTCTGTCCAAGTTGGAGGACACAGTAGCCAAGATGGTTTTTCATAGTAGAAATATATTTTCATATTTATTTATTGATTTGACTAATGTATCTATTTTTCAATTCACATGCTTATGTTTCAATCCATTAAAGTGATTCATGGTCAAATAATATGTTATTGCAAGTACAAAGAGGAGATAAAACCACTGTACACTGGCTATAACAAGAATAAAAATAATAAAAATCCATTGCATGATTAAATATAGTTTTTAATCCTCACATGATCATGTGTAAACTGATGTTTTTAATTATTTTTCTTTAAAATAAGTCGGGTTGGTTTTTTTTCTCTGTAAAATGCAATTACTGATCAAATAATTACTCAGGAATAAATACTCTCACCCAACCTAAGTGCTCAGTGTTAAAACTCACATAACGCATCAAATTACTGGCAAAATAAAAAAAAAAAAACTCAAAGGGCTTTTAATTAGTTCAAATGAGAGCTAAATGGCAGCTGGTGAAGGAATGTCGAGCCCGTCACCTCTGGGTCAGGGCTGGAGGGAAGCCGGGCGTGGCGGTGGCTGGAATTGTGGTGGTGGTGGCTGCTTGGGATCACCTGGAATTCCCGGGCTTGGTCCAGCTTTTTGGAGACAGGAAAAAGTCCACACAAAATGCAAAGGAACCCCTCCACCGGGAGGAGCAGGGCCAGGTCCCAGCTGTGGGACAAGGCAGCCTCCAGGGCAGGGACCAGCCTTGCCCTTGCGCTATTGTGAGACTTTTCTTGCTGTTTTCCCAGCAAAAATTGCCATTTCTCCTGTCCTTTGTTCCCAAACTGAGAAACTTGGTGGGAAGAAAAGCCAATGCCAGAGGAGGCCTTGGGGGCTGGCCAGAGGGGGATGCTGGTTCTTCCAACCAAGGTGGGACCACCTGGTGCCAGGCACGGGAGTCAAGGTCAGATGTGGGATCACAGAATCGTGGAATCCCACAATGGTTTGGGTTGGAAGGGACCTTAAAGCCCATCTCATTCCATCCCTGCCATGGGCAGGGACACCTCCCACTGTCCCAGGCTGCTCCAAGCCCCATCCAGCCTGGCCTTGGACACTGCCAGGGATCCAGGGGCAGCCACAGCTGGCCATCATCCACAATGTAAATGTGAAAAGAAAAAGAGGAAAAAAAGAAAAGAGAAGAGAAGAGAAGAGAAGAGAAGAGAAGAGAAGAGAAGAGAAGAGAAGAGAAGAGAAGAGAAGAGAAGAGAAAAAAAAGAGATTCTTTATTTCTCTTTTCTGCCTTGAAAAGAAAGAAAAGCAAAAGCACTCCAAATGAGTTTTAGGGAGTCATTTTGGAGGGCATGTGGAACAATCTGATGCTATTGCTGAAGACAAAAAAGAACAAAAGCCCCAAGAACCCTAAATATCCTGACACAGGGAAGATAATCAGCCTGTGAGAGAGCTGAGACTGAAATATACAGGACAGCAAAGCAGCCGCAGAGGAGGAAGATTCCGAGCCCATAATGAACAAGTGGGGTGCCATCCTCACACACACTCCAGCCCTTCCGTGCTCATTGCAGGGCCCGTGATGGCTCCGTAATTACAGCCCAGCCCTGGGAATTCCCCGCCATGCAGGAGCTGAGGACACCGTAGGAATATCTGGGAACGGGGCCGGGAGGACACGAAATTCGGGAGGACAGTGGAGCGCATCCATGGGCAGCCCGGGGAACCCGCCGTGATCCAGACAGGCTTCCAGAGCCGTCTCCTTTGTGCACCCTGACTCCAGGAAAAGGGAAAGGTACTTTAAAGTCACCTTAGGTCCCCCTGGGAAGCAGGAGCACAGAAGGCTGTCAATGTGTTGAGGTAGAGCAGCTGAGAGGCTCTGGAGAGAGAGAGCTAAATGAATAGAAACTTGTTAAATGATGTGAGTTAATGAGAGCATTTTGGAATTAACCAGCTTCCATGACTTTAAATAAAACCCCAATGTCATTTTAAATTAGATTTTGTACATTTTTGAAACCATTATTTATTTTTTTTTTTTTCCGCGAGGTGCATTGGTGGGAAGAGGGAAACATCGAAGTTTAACCTCCTCAACCCACTAGTGGTGAAATATTGGTATTTTTCCAATGGATGCAGAAATAAGGGAACAGTGACAAGAGCCAAGAGATTTTCCAGGAGATGGGGAGTCACTCAGCCGTGTCCCCCCTTCTTGTGAGGGTGAGGAGGTGGAGTCTGCAGCCAAGAACAGGAACATGGGTGGTAGGTCCACCATCCTCTGACCCTACACTGTCACATTGGTCACCCCAGTCCTCATTCCAGCCAGCAGGAATTCCCTTCCTTTTGCCCAGTGGATGAGCACAGAATGGTTTTGAAGCCTTGCTCTGTGCCCCGTCCCAGTGCCTTGCTGGCAGCTGGCACTGGAATAGCTGCTCCTGGCATGGACATACTTGGATCGCTCACCAGCCTCCTTGTCCTGCTTTTATGGCACCCAGGAGAGGTGAAGTGGCCAGAACTTTTAATTTTTATTGTTATTATTATTGTTATTTAGGGCCAATTTCTATTTTTTTAAAAGAATACCTCTCACAGGCGATGCTTGGAAGATGAGGAAACATGCTTTGAAGGAAAATCAAGTCAGGAAGCACCCAAGCGGTTCCCAGGTGAGCCTGGCCAATAAAAGAACTCAGTTCCTGTATCACACTGGTGCTGTTGGCCAGAAGAATTCTGGATACGATTTGGAAGGCAATTTTCAGCATCAATTCTATATTTGCAACAGCTCTGATTTCTTCAAGCCACCTTAGGAGAATGTTCCAGTGGGACAGGCCTGGGACTGTCGTGGCAAGGGTTCAAATTTCTTGATTTTTCACATGCTCGTGGAGAGCATCATATTTGATAACTTCTGAAATATTCATGAAATTCCACCACAAGTTCTTTGATTTTTTTTTCCTTTGTGTTGTACTTTCTTGCAGGTGCAGAGTGGGGGTGTTGACACTGAAGACTGGTGTGACATTAAAGGCTGTGATGGCGTCCCTGGCAACAGATTCCATAAAAACATTTTAGTCAAACAGAACCACGGACTGGTTTGGGCTGGAAGGGACCTTAAAGACCACCCAGTTCCAACCCCTGCCACGATCAGGGACAGTTTCCACTAGACCAGGTTGCTCAGAGCCCCAGATATAATTAAATTTGCTCAGTGTGACCATTAGTTGCCCTTCCATGACACATCACTTCTACAGAACGACTTTGTTAGGAAAGGGAACACCTGCGCCGGTGGAGGGCAGGGAAAGTCCCAAAGGCACTCCTAAGTCCTAATTAGCTTTGTGATGCATAAACACCCACCAAAAGCAGATTCCAGCTCTCACCTGAAGAAACTGTTCTGGGAAAGAATCCAGCACCTCAAATAAAGAGTCGCCAAATCCCGGGGCCAAATCTTGAGTGTTAATGTTGGACAGGACAGGCAGAAAACGGGACTGACAATTGTGCAGCCAGGGCTGGGGAAAGAAGCTGTAAACGGGTCCCAAAATGGAAGAAGGAATGGGAAAGAAGGATGGGAAGTGGGACAAGGGAAATCCCACAGATGTCCAGGGCTCGCTCCAGGCTGCACCAACACAGAGCCACAGTAAACTTAGCACTAAGCCTCAGTTTAAAAATTCACAGAGCTTTTATATGATAATTACTGTTATTATAACTGGTCCATGAAATAAACACCTCTCCCAATTATGCCAAAGGCACGGGGTTCTTCAGAGACAGAAATCTCACAATAAGATTTACTTTCAGCATAACGACGTAGAGGGGGAGAGGTGCAAGATGAATAACAATAATATTATGGTACATATAATGTATGTTTTAATTAGCTAAAGGTAATCAAATGAGGTTTGTCACGATTATATTAAGGTCAGGTCTCCACATGGTTTCATCAACAACATATTAAGACAAGGGAGGTGATGCCAAATTGGGGTTTAAACCTAATCAACATAATTAAACAAAGCAAGAACATGTGTTTAGAGCTACACCTATTTTACTGATCTCTCTATTTTAATTACTCTTGCAGAGTAAATATTAGGACCAAAATAACTCCTAATTAAATTTTTTCCATACAAACAGAAAACACAATCTTCTTTTAATTTGCTATTTTTGTCGAACGAGTGTACAATATCCAGATCTTTTGTAGGAGGAACCGTTTCAAAAGTGTGCTCAAATTATGCTAAACAGCCTAATACATTCCAAAGCATTGACATACTGGCTTCGAATGTGTGGGAAACGGGAAACTACACTGGCCCAAAAAAGTCATGGGAAACCATAAAAACAAACTAAGCATAATTTAAACTGATTGGATGCTTCCTTGCAAGAAGTCCTGAGTTTCTAAATACAAAATGTGGACATTGAAATGTGGTCAAGTTATGACTTAAATTAGAAAAACATGTTTTCTTAGGTTTCTATCTTGCAATATTTGGCACGACTCAGACACTGGGGAAAGAGTTATGTCAGTAACATTTCCAAAAGTGCCTAAGTGGCTTTGCCTGGAGTAACGCTGAAATGGGACTTAGGCGCTCAGAAGTCCAGAGGACATGAATTTGTAAGGGCTTACAAATGTTTAAAGCTGTCTAGGTGTCCAAAAAAACAATATATGGGCAATTTAAAATTAATTTAAGTGCTTTTTAAATTAATGACCTGAAGGAGATGGCATCCCATCCATGCCTAATAGAAGGTTGGACTTGATGATCTTGGAAGTCTTTCCCGACCTTAATGGTTCTATGATTATATGATTCTACTCTGCATTAAAGACTAGTGGTATTTTTCAAAGTACCAATATTTGGATAAACCTAATATCCACTCAGGTGATCTGTTTCATGCCTGATGCCTTGGATGGGATTTCTCCAAATTTAGTTGCATAAGTAAAAGCAGAACCAGGTCTGTTAAGAGAAGCTGTAGGCAAGGATTCCAAGCTGGAGGCCTGGAGGCCCTCCTGGAACTTGTGATTAGAGGAAAAGCTGCTGTGTCCTGATGTGTTTGAAACACGGAGACACAGAATCCCACCATGGTTTGGGTGGGAAGGGACCTCAAAGCCCATCCTGTTCCTGGCAGGGACACCTCCCACTGTCCCAGGCTGCTCCCAGCCCCAATGTCCAGCCTGGCCTTGGGCACTGCCAGGGATCCAGGGGCAGCCCCAGCTGCTCTGGGCACCCTGTGCCAGGGCCTGCCCACCCTCCCAGGGAACAATTCCTGCCCAAGATCCCATCCAGCCCTGCCCTCTGGCACTGGGAAGCCATTCCCTGGCTCCTGTCCCTCCATCCCTTGTCCCCAGTCCCTCTCCAGCTCTCCTGGAGCCCCTTTAGGCCCTGCAAGGGGCTCTGAGGTCTCCCTGGAGCCTTCTCTTCTCCAGGTGAACCCCCCCAGCTCTCCCAGCCTGGCTCCAGAGGGGCTTCAGCCTTTGGAGCATCTCTGTGGCCTCCTCTGGACTTGCTCCAACAGATCCATGTCCTTCCTGTGCTGGGAACCCCAGAACTGGATTCAGTGCTCCAGGTGAGATCTCATGAGGGTGTAAGAGAGGGGCAGAGTCAGACCCTCCCCTGCTGCCCATGCTGGGGGATCAGCCCCAGTTCGTGAGGGGTTTCATGTCCAACCTCTCATTCACCAGCACCCCCAAATCCTTCTCTCCAGGGCTGCTCTCAATCCATTCAGGAAGACTAAAGCTTCTCTTCAAATTTTCACTTAAGAAGAAGAGCAACTAAAACACGCACCAGGGTGTGCCTTTTCTGTCCCTGGTCTCCCACACAGCACAGCAAGAGTTAAAAATGTGGGAGCAAAAAGTTCCCAAAGCCTCGCGGAGCTCAGCCCCGGAACGATTCCGTCGGAGCCGCCGCTGGCAAGCGCTGGCATGTGAAGGACCCCAAATGAGTTAAGAACTCTTCCACTCCATCATGAAGAATTGTTCTCCAGAGTAACCACCAGTGGGGAAATGCTTAAAACACTTACCATATGTGGCTAAGAAGGGTCTAATTTGTCCATTTGGAAATTTTGCCTCTTTTGAAAGGATAGTTAATTCCGAGTAATTTATTTCATAGATGAAGCTTTCTTCAGAGTGGTTAATATATCACCCTTGGTTGCCTGAACAATTAGAAATTGTCACCCAAGAAAAATGTCGCAGTTCATGTAAATAACTATTTACCTAAAGGAAATGGGAATCCACAAGAGTCAGCACACTTTAATGAGCCATGACAATAGGGGAAAAAAAAACCCCAGCCAATGGTACAGTGATTCTGCTAAAGCTGACATTGCTTATGGTAAAAATTGGCCAAAACAACTATTATTTGTTGGGGTTTTTTTTCATGTCAGAAATAATGCAGCTTGAAATTTTCAACAGGCGACATGAGTCCAGACCATTTGTTACTTCTAATGGCCTAATTGTTCTCCTGGCAGAAATAAAAAATTAGGGCACTTATGTCATTTACCTAAATTTCTAATTAATGCAATGGTAATAGAGAAACTGGAGCAGAAGAAAGTGAGGGAAAAAAAAGTAAGTTGGGTGAAAAATGTTTCTCTTGGCCTTTCTGCAATTTGTCTTTGTTAACTTTCCCATGATCTTTCCCTCTCTAACAGCAGGTAGAGTGATCTCTGCAGAGATGTTCCAGAGTTTTCCAACTGGACCGAAGCATGCTGGGCATTGAAAAATACGATTTCTTCCACCTGAGCTGTTGAACAGACGTGATAAAAACACCAACTGCAGCACAATGTCCTTTATGTTGCCTCGAAGGAATGTGCCATTAAAATGATGTTAGAAATATTCTTCAAAAGCAGCTAAAAAATCTGCACTTGGGGCTGCAATTCCATCCACAGGTTTTCCATTGCTCCTGCGTCCTGATGTCCAACTCATCCTGCAAAGCAAATACTGGCTGGGGCATGCCCTCATTAGGATGCAGGATGGAGAGAAATGCATCAAAATGCATAAACACACCTTAGAAATGCCTCTGAAAGTGCCTGGAAATCACTTTGTCCTGCAGCACTGGCAAGTGTCCACCATCTCCTCAGTATTTATTGTTGGAATGACAGGGAGGGGACTCAAGGTGATCCATTTGCGCCCATCTTCAAAGAATTTACACCCACTTCTTTGAAGGGATGCCACACCTCGGTCTTGGCACCACGAATGCCATTAAAATACTGACAATAGTGAATGCATAAAAGCAGGAAATTGGGGAAATTTTAAAAGGAGCCCTAGAGAGGGTTTATCCAATGAGATCTCAAGGAAAGGTCGGATGGAGATGGGATCCCATTCCCAGCCATGCTCAGATCCACCTGTGCTCGTACCCCCAAATGTTAAAGAAGTGAAGTTTCCTGTTGCTTTACAAGAATATTCGAGTACAGCTGTAATTAAACTGTGAGTAAAGTGCAAGTAAACCAAGTAAACCAAGCAAAACCTAGACATGTCCTAGTAAATTATTCCAATTTTTCTCTTAATGCCTGAGGTGTTTTCCTTAAGCACTAAATGGAAATAAAGAGAAGGGAAAAAAAGACCAAGGTCAGAAACTCAAACCTCCGCCAAATGTGAGCTCAGGGTCACAGGGAAATGTCAAAGTCTGCTGGAGGTTCATCCTTGCAGTGAGTAAAAATGCTTCCCTGTTTCTGATCGCATCCTATTCCGGGGAGCCACTCCCCAAACATCCCCAGAAGATTTTTTCCCCTGATTTTTTTCTTCATAAAAGCAGTTTTTGCTTTAAAACAATGTGAATCCCTTTCTCATCCATTACCTGAAGCATCCTGGAGTTCCAAAGAGTAACCTTAATGCTCTCACTAGAACAAAGGCACGATATTTCAAGAGTTAATAGCAAACACTGATCCAGGGAACCTTTGTGTTCTGCCATCAGCAAGCCCTCGACACTCCCAGGTTTGAGCCTGCACGGTGACTGCAGGGGGGTCCCACCACTGCCCGGGGCAGGCCTGGGAGCATCCCACAGGACGGTGCCCCAGGGGTTCCCTCTTTCCCAGGCAGGCAGGAGTATGAGCTGCCTCCCCAGCTCCACTCTCCCACCTGGGCCTTGCCATCCCCTCCGCAGCCTGGGAGCCGACTTGGCACCAGCGAGGTATAAACACAGGGCTCACAATAGCACGGGGAACTGGCAGGAGCAGGACTCCAGCAGCACCAAGCAAGTCCTGCTAAAATAAACATGTTACAGGCAAAGGTCATGAAGCCTGTTAATATAAAGAGTGCGTGGTGTATAATGCATTCAAATGCCGGAGTGAGAGAGGGAGATAATATGATCCATTTGCCAGATTCCTCCTTTTAGTTGTAACATGAAGCCATTCTGGGCTGGAATGACCCAGAGATGATAATGAAGCGGATGATGATGCCATTGCCTGTGATAATGGCGTGACAGGGAGAATACCCTGGAAAACTGCACGAGCTGATAAGTGCAAAGGTATAAACAAACCCAAACAATATGGACTTACAGACATTAGCGGGGAACAAAAGAGGGGAGGAAAAGCAAAGCCAACTGATCAACATTAAAAAAATAAAAGACTTTGCAAGGGTGACTTTTTCAGCAATTTTTGGAATCGTAGCTCCCAAAACCAAGCCCTTCCCAGCTGGAACAACAGCAAAGTGTCTCATCCTGGGGGGGGGCACCTCTCCGTGCTCGGGAACAGTTTGTAGCAAACAGCCCGCGATATGAAAATGTATTTAATGCAATTAATAATTTAAGAAGTGAGAGCATGTGCTCTTGGAGAGTTAAATGCTTGTCAGAGTGATAGATGCACGCTTCAGCACCAATACATTTCGTACGAAGAGCAGAGGGATTTTGCAAACTTGTGTTGACCTTGGGTTGCGGTGGAGAGGAGGCAGATTGCGAAGGCAGGCCCGCATACGGCGGGACTGCGTCAGCTCGCAATTTACAGCCCTCTCCCCAATTAAAGGACTGTAAAAACATTAAAATTAATGCAGTCTTAACTCCAGAGCAGGCTCTACTTTCTTAATTAGTGCATAATTATTCAGTTTTTGATATCCTGGAAAATTATCACATGGAAATTATTTTAGGCACAGTAACAATAGCAAAAATCTCTCTACCCCCCCAACTCGATTAACATGTGGAAGTAATTAACACTTTATTACAGTGAAAATACTATTACTGCTAATGTTTAATGACTTTTGCCATTGCATCATAAGCAGGAAATTTAGAACACTACAGAGCAACGGTCTGCTATAAATACAGTCCAAAGATTATAAACCAGAGTCAGATGATTCGCACTAACAGCGTTTAAGACAGGGATATGACATACAATACGTTTCCAAAATGTCACAGGCAGGAAATATAATTTTCTTGATAAAGTCCACTCCATAGAGCCAAGCAGGCAGTGCAATAACGCTGGATGCGTTCGGTGTAGGCAGCAGCGCTCGAGTCCTTGTAAAAGCCTGTTGTTAATCAAATTGAAACATAAAACCCCAAGCATAAAGTTATTTTCTCATAACAGTTTAATAGAAATTTCCAATCAAACAAAGGCCAAAAAGTGTTATTACAACATGAAGTTCCTTGTATAAACAACTTAAAATGAAGTAGGGGAAAGTTTCATGGGATTTATGGATTTCTTTATTTTCGTTATTTCGAGTAAATGTCTACTGTAGATCTCCTATAAATGTCTCCAGAAATTATGCACCAGCTTTAGATGATTCACACTAACAGCAATTAAGATGCTGAGTCCACATAAGTGTCGAAGAGGTCAGTGCTCAGGAAATATCATTTCGGTTCAGCCGGTGTGATGGAGCCAAATGTGCCGGGGACAAAAGGAGACCAAAAGGGATGGAGACAGCTCTGCCTCGAGCTGGGCTTCTCCACGGCTGTGACAAGGGGACAACAGATGGGCAGAACTAGGGCGATGTTTTGGAAAACGTTTCACTATCAAAATGTAAATAGAGAATTGTGTTTAATATTCAGCACGGCCTTATGGAAATTCCCAAACAAACAATGGCGTAGAGCAAAGTGGTGCAAAGGATCTATAAAAAGAAAACCAAAACAAATACAGAAGGAAACAAATGGAGAACAAGGCTGACCCCAACGAACCTGCATGAAGTCACTCTTTGCTTGTTTGTTACTGTTTATGCTGTTGGGCTGAGAATTAATGAAGCTGAGCACTAATCACGATTCAACCCATGGAATTATTTTAAATTTTAATATTCTGTGTGCATAGCTCATTGGGCTTTCCCCTTTTAAATATTTTCCTTGATGCTTTAAAACGCGTTCATTGATCTGGACTCGTTTCACTGGCGAGCTAATACAGTTCATAAATTAAGGAACTCTTGTTTTAGAAACATCTCCTTGATCCATGGGCCATGGATGTGGAGAGGAAGAATTTGGCACGAGGATGCTGAATATAAATTGCACTTCTAGAAGGAACTCTTACCAGCCAACGTCTGGAGCCAGCAGGCAAGAAGAATTCACCTGAAGTGGACACAGCTCTTCGCTCTGGGATTAACTTGTTGCAGTTGCAAATGAATCATGAAACCAGCCTTGGCAAAGCCGAGCCTGGACCCGCGCTGGAACCGAAATAATGTATGTGAAAAACCTGAACTGGATTACGAGGCCATCTGGAATGCATTGGCCGCCTGCATTAGGACTAGCAGTTTCCTTGACAGAGGTTGTGAAATATTAGAATTCCTAATGGAAGAAATATGGCAGTGCAAAATGACACAAAAATCACACAACCTCATTCCCTGACACGGAACAGTGAAAATGCGAATCTTTCTCTCAAGGGTGCTCTATCAATCCTTTGCAAACAAGGCACTTCAGCAGGCAGAGGAGGGGCTGACAGGGCTTAACCCTTCCCCACCACCAGGCAGGACAAGAGCGAGCGTCCCTCTTTGGGGAGGCCAAAAACAGGGAGAACGTACGGCAATCATAAATGCACATGGGAAACTCCTCCCAGTGAGGGGGCACCTCCAGCACAGGCATCCCGAGGAGCTGGATACCCCAAGGACAGACTCCTGCCACTCTCACACTCCTCTGGGTGATGTTCAGATGCCTCTAGCCCTACTCCCTTGGCAAACGTTATCCGTGGGTGATGCCAAAGGCAGGGATGAGCCAATGGGCCTGTTGACAGCAGCAACCCAACCACTGGGAGACCTGTAATTAACAGCAGAAATCATGGCAGTATGCCCCTCCAAATATCTTACTTTTAACATTTGTGATGGAAGGTCAGCCTACGCTTCGGAGGCCCTGACCCACTATAACAGTTTGCTGCACTAACATTTCTGCCCCCTTGTATTCACATTCAAATGATGAACATTTTCCTGGTCAAAATGATCTGCCAGTAAAAAGTCTAAGGCTGGGACCCTCCCAAAACATGTGTTTGCACAGTTGGTGACATCTACCTAGGAACGGCTCCATGTTCTTCATGTTTTATTCTTAAAATCACACTTTGTCCCCAGGTCAGCCACCCTACACCACAGGGCTGGATGGCTCCAGGGGTTTGGAAGTAGCAGAAATCTCGTGGCACATCTGATGGAAGTTAATATGTTATTTACTCACTGTTTAATAACAAACTTTGGTAATTTACACTGACGAGTACAAAAGGCACCGCAGATATCAGACTTTGTGAGTCAGCTAGGAAATGATACAAAGAAACAATAAACAATAAAAATAATCACAGATAATGCTCTGAACAGAGTCATTTGGCCGCCTGACTCAGCATCATTTTACTTTAAACCAGGAGCTTGTTCTAACTCCAGACAGGGAAAATTGGATAAATCCAAAGCTGCCATTTGCATCATCCAGCACTGAGTGACCCTCACTACCACAGAGGGAAGGTTAGAGGAGCTTGGATGTCCTGGCTGCACTTCTGCCAGGACTTCACAGCAGTGGCCAGGCCAGCACTGCTCACCCTCCTCATGGATTCACTGGAGTCATCCTGGATAACCTCCACCCTTAGAAGCACCTCCCTGGTTTAGGAACCCTCAATATTTTTGATTTCAAGTGCTTTTTGAAATCCCAGCCCTCGTCTCCCTCATTGTCATTTATAAGGCGCACGAAGCTACTGTTTATTGCTACTTCCCTGCAGAAGAGGGAATAACTCCAAGATAGATTTTCTGTTTAGGAAATAGATCTGGGTTGAATTATTCAAAAAGGTTAACAATATCCAGCCCCAGAAAACTAAGGAAAGGCATAGAAGACTCCAGAGCTAAGGGGCTTTTATACAGCAGCCAATTGTTATGACTCCTTTTAATTAAATACAAATGAATTAATTGATATGAAGTACTGCTAGGCAATTATTTTGCTGACATTTTGTCTCTTTTGAGACACACTTGTTTACTGCATCTCTCATCTGCCAAACCTCACCACCGTTCTGCACTGTTTTAAGCATAGGTTTAAAGAGTTAAAGCCAAGTTTGTACTGTCAGAAACTTTTACATTAATTTCATATTTGTGTTAATGGTACGCACATTAGACCCAATAGTATTTACATTTTTTAATCCATCTCCCGTCCCTAGGCCATCATTGTACATGAGATATTGCATCTTAATGAATTTTTCTGGTTAAAGATTTTTAAATAAATGAATAAATAAATAAGTAATGAAACACTGATTTTTATCTCACTGTACACAAGTTTACTGGTTGATTTTTATTTTTTTTTTCCCCCTTTCTGGTTTGCAGTGAAATATTTTCATCGTTTTCTAAAGATATGCATGAAAGTACAAAAATGACGGCTGATTTCGGAGCAAACCTCTAGCAGCAGCAGCCAGCATTATGTTAGCCTTTATCTAGGAGGTAAAATTGAAGGGTTATCGGGAAAACCATAACTGGCCCAAACAATTTTACATCCTCTGATTATTTGGGGGAATCGTTGAGCTCAAGTTTCTGTCTGACACATCCCCCAGCACCCACGGGACCCGTTTTTTGAAGTCACAGATGTGTCCCTCGGTGGTTCAAGCATGCCAGATGAGACCACAAGTGCCTTGAACCCTTTGGACAGACCAAGAAGTATTTCAGGAAAGCATCCACAGGACTTTTCCACGGCTTTTGGTGCGGGATGGGCTTGGCTTTGTGGTAGCGAGCAGCTCCTGGAAGCAGCAAGTCCTCAGAGAACTGCTGGCTGTGAAGTGAGTTGTGGACATGCAGGACTCCAGGAGACCCAGAAGCTGAGCCCCTACCTGTCAGGTCAGCAATAATGTCAGCTGGCAAGTTGTAGATCTGCCTATCCATGGGATACTTCTCTGCTGTGCACGTGGAAATAAATAGCAGGCTGGAGAGTAATTAATTTGCCATTGGTGAACTGAATTAGCCCAGAGGAGCACGGGGAGCCTTCAGAGACAGGTAACCTGAACCTGCCCACACACATTTAAAGAGCAAAGTACTCGAAAATGCCACGGCAATGTGAATATTGAGATATCAGTTGTCTTCAAGTCACTGTGCATGTGTTGAACTCTGGGCTGAGCAATTTCTTCCATTCATGCAACTCTATTCCCCAAAAAATGGTCCAGGCAGCCAGATAGGGTCTTCTACCTCAACATGGTCTCCTACCCCCAACACCACACCATTAAAATCAGCAGGATATGCTGAAGAAATCCATATATCCTACAAATAATTAGTCTTTAAAGCAAAAAGAACAACACGTATTTTACTGATTTTTTTGATCATAGCTACTATGGTATTCCCATCTCTTCCCATTAAGAAGTCACAGATGAGATTCCCTAAGTTGTGTAATTGCAGGAGATGTGAAGGTACCTGCTTTGGATTGAACAGGTTTTTGCAGAATGAGTCACATTTTTCAGCCTCTTCAGCCTCCAAGGCTGGAGTTTGACTTTCTCTGAGAGGGGAGTTTTGGGGCTTTGTACAACTCTCAGAGTTGGGACCCTGAGCGTGCCTGGTTTCTCTTAGGCAGTGGTTTGGGCTATCAGCAGCTCCTGTAACTTTTCCCCCTGATCAAAGCACATGGATGGACACGCACAAACAGGCCGGGGCACAGGGCCTCTGTTTCCCCTGTTTACCTATCTCCCGAGCAGACATTTCTGCACATTAATCATACTTAGAAGACTTAGCAAAAGGCATCAGTCACTTAACAAACTGCCCCAGATTTATCTGGAGGTAACAGATGACTGCTGACTATCTGGGCCTGCTACCCAGAGCTCCTGATGAAAGGCAGCGTGTGACCGAAGTTACACACACGGCAAGCGAGACTTGGCGCTGCTTTCAGCAGCCCCCGAAACAAAGATATGGGAAGAGATGGGGGAATGGAAACTACACAGATACTCCCCCTCCTCTGCATCTCCCCAAGGACCTCTGACAATGACCAGCCCTTTGGAAACTTCAGGCACTGGTGATTCCTGCCACTGCCTGGAATGAGTTCCTGGAGTGTGTCCAGGGAAGGGGACGGAGCTGGGAAGGGGCTGGAGCCCCAGGAGAGGCTGAGGGAGCTGGGAAAGGGGCTCAGCCTGGAGAAAGGGAGGCTCAGGGGGGACCTTGTGGCTCTGCACAAGTCCCTGACAGGAGGGGGCAGCCGGGGGGGGTCAGGCTCTGCTCCCAGGGAACAGGGACACGACAAGAGGAAACTGTCTCCAGTTGCACCAGGGGAGGTTTAGGTTGAAGATCAGGAAAATTTCTTCCTGGAAAGCATTGTCCAGCCCTGGCACAGGCTGCCTGCAGCAGTGATGGAATCACCATTCATGAAGGGAATTAAAATATGTGTACATGTGGCTCTTGGGGACATGGTTTAGTGGCGGAGCTGGCAGTATCAGGTGAGTTGTTGGACTCAATATCTTAGAGGTATTTCCAACCAAAATGATGCCATGATTCTAAGGATAAAGGGAAGAGCAGGCTGTGTGGATAATGCAGAGAACAGGGATAACTGCCCAGAGCTCCACCTCAGTGCTTCAGAAATGGTACCACAGCATCTCTTGGGGTGCAGAGCATGGTCCCACGTCCTGCTTTGAAACAAAAAACCTTTCATGTGGTTGCCTTCTCCTGACCTAACTGTGTCCAACACCAAGCCTGGCTGGATTACTTCCACCAGCTAAGCCAGCAGAGCAATTTCTTTGGCTCACCAGGAAAAAAAAAAAAGCTGGTGTTTCTGAAGCTGAAATTTCATCGCGAGTCTCCTGAGATCCCACGCATGAATAATGAAATAATTGTGTGTCCTCACTCGTTGCTCCAGCGTGTTCCTGTCTCTGCCTGCGCCGCTGCTGCTCCCATTTTCACGGCGGCAGAATCCGCGGAGCCGATACCGATGGATGAATCGTGGCCCAGCCTCAGTCCTGGCAAGGGACGCCCTGTAATCATAACTGACAAGGGGGATGAAGTTTATCTCCCAGAGAGACATCGGGAAGACATTGCAGCCATTTCCTTTTTTTTTTTTTCATTTAGCTCACCCTGTCCCACTTATGTTCCTTAAACCTTCTTGGCAAGAACAAGAGAAGCCCACCATGGGTGGGAATTGCAAATTTCACTGCATGGATTCACAAATTGACTCCACAGGTTCACAAAATTTTGTGGGACAGTGGTTCAGCACTGGAATTTTCTCCCCAGACACCCCCCCGTGTTGTTGTGTCGTGGTCACACCCAAGAGCGAGACGGTCCCGTTAATCAATCGTACCTTGGCACTGCGGCTTTATGTGTGTGTTTCGGGCCTTTACAATACAATAAAATTTACAGCTCGTATAATTAAGAATATGCCAGATTAAACAAATTAAAGCTCAGCCTTAAAAGCGAAAAGCTCTATCAGATCAAGGCATTATGCGGGAAAGAAATTTCAAATTCAAATCAACAACGTCTGAAGGCTCAGAACACAAAAGCTGTACGGGAGTGGCTGAGAACTACTCCGAGACCTATTTCATAACCTCAAGGTACAATTCATGGCATGGGGCACCAGAAGGTCACGAAGAATAATTGAGTGCAAGGGTTAGTTGGAGATTTGTGGGGAAGCCGAGCTGTTCCAGCAATTTCTAAAACTTTTTTTAATTCCATGAAAGTAAAAAATAATAACTTGTCCTGAAATTTGCATTCCTGAAAGGCTCTTTGTCTCTTTGGTGTGTTCCTGGGAGTGAGAGCATGGAGCACAGGAGCAGGGAAGCCCAAAGCACCCAGAGGTAGTCCCTGGAAGGAGCCCTCAGGAGTGTCTCCCCACCCAGGATTCTATCTCTGTTTGGCCCTGTCTGATATTTGACTCCAGGAACACCTCCACAACTTTATTTAAGCATTTTGCAGTAGATGCATTTTGGGATGAAGGACAATGCTCCTGGCTGCAGGAGGGCAAAGTGGAACTGGAGTATTTAGCCTGTCTTCCACACCGTGATCATCTTCACGGCCTCCTCTGACCTCCTCCAACAAGGCCTTTCTTCTGTTGGGGTCCAGAGCTGGATGCAGTGATCCAGGTGGGGTCTCATGAAAACAGAGGAGAAGAATCAGCCCCACTGACCTGCTGGCCACACTTACTCTGGTGCAGCCCAGGGTATGTTTGGCTTTTTGGGTTGCAAGTGCCTAATATTGGGTCCTGTTGAATTTCTCATCCACCAACACCCCCAGGTCCTTCTCCTCAGGGCTGCTCTCTGTCCAGTCTCCTCCCAGCCTGTGTTTGGGCTCAGGGTTACCCTGACCCAGCTGTAGGACCCTGGATGTGGCCTTACTGATCTTCATGAGGCCCAGCCTGTCCAGGTTCCTCTGGGTGCCCCATCCCTTCCCTCCACACAGCTCGGTGTCCTTGGCAAACTGGTGGAAGGTGCATCAATCCCACCGCCCATGTCCCCAACAGAGCTGTCCAACAGCGCTGGTCCCAGTCCTGACCCCCAAGGACACCACTTGGTCCCCACTTGGACATCAAGACCTTCACCACAATCCTTTGAGTGTGACCATTCAGCCAATTCCATATCCACCAAGTGCTCCATCTGCCAAATCCGCGAAGATAAAATTTCACAAGGTTCATGTGCCCATTTTTCCTTTACAGCATTTTGCCATTTTTCAGATAATAATTTTTTTATTTTCATTCAGTTTCTCTTCTCCTACATCAGAAAAAATTGGCCTTTCTGAAATGTAAAATGTCAAGTTTTCAGGCTTTTCCTCCCTGTAAGATTCTTCACAAGGTAAGAACACGGATGACAAATCATACCAACACCAAATCTTGGAATTCAACACTGAATATTATATTGTGTATCCCACCATATCAGACAGTAAGAAAAAGATTCTTGCTTCATGAAACAGGACACCAATGACAAAAATAAAGGGCTGAAAACTGTGCAACCCCGGATCCGTGCAGGAGATGTTCCCCCTCCTGTTCACCATCATTCTTTGCACACAAAGATCAATGAACAAAAAGTTTTGCACTGCTGCAAAATGACTCCACTATAGATTTTTACAATCATCTGAGAAGCTTATTTTAGAAAAGCTCCAAGGTCAGCAGCAATCTCCATTTTCCCATTTGTTCCCCAAAAGCTGTGCATGACATTGGCAATAGATATATATATTACTGAGTATCTATAAATATAAAAAATATTTGGTTTGAAATCATGTTTCATATGCAGTTTGTGCTCAGTTTCAATAAGCATCTAATTAAGATAGATTTTTTTCATCTACTGCTCTTGCAAATTCTATTTATTTGGCTGCTTCACACACTGCAGGCTATCAAAACTGCAAGTTCAGCAGAAAGAAATTTGCAGGCAAAAAGGGGTGAAAGGGGGACCAAGACAAATGATAACTTTGGGTTCGAATAGAGCAAGAATTCTGATGGTATTTAAAGATGCACACCACCAGTAGGTGTTTGGCACCTGGGGACATGGTGATGGTGAGCATGGTGGTGGTGCTGGTTGAAGGTTGAGTTTGTTCATCTTAGAGGTCTCTCCCAACCACAATGATTTTTTTTGACTCTACGATCACATTCCCACCTTTCATTTGTCATTCAAGCCTTTCCTGGTGTTAAATTGCTTCTGGATATCCCAGCAAAGAGTTTCAAAACAAAACCATTCCCTATTTCTGTCCTTATTCACCCATTTAGACCCCCAATGGAATTTTCCCTCACCACCCACTGGAAGGTGTGGAGGAGAAACAGCAAACCCAACAATGTGGACAGCAGGATTTGCCAGTCCCTAATACGCTTGGCTAAAAAAATCCCCAAGACCTGAATCTTGGATTTATGATGTTCCATAATTGGCTTTTCTATTTTAGTTTGGGAATAGAGTTATGGAGACTTTGTGTTTGAACAACTGAATGTTTGCATATGGCAAGTGTGGGTCAGAAAAAGAAAAAAATTAATTACTAATACTCAGCACAGTGTTGTCCTTGCACACAAAACCAGAAATTCCTCTGAATTTTCAGAACTTCCAAACCCTCTGAACTAATAATATTTTTGCTGTTTTATAACACCCAGGCTATTTTTCCCCTCATTTAAACATAGAAAGAAAATGTCTTACTTCCTTATTTAGCAGACTTGGAAAAACCATTATCAATCATCAAAAATAAGTATTAGACACATTTATTCCCCTGACAAATTTATGCCAGAAAACTGATAGACTTGTTATAGAACCTCTTCCCACAACAACGAAAAAAATAATCCATAGTTTCATGTGATTCACTCTCAGTCTTACAATTTGGGAAACGAAATCTTTATCCAACAGCACAGCCCTTGGAGCCAATATCTGAGAAAAAAAAAAATCTTTTCTCTGCTAAGTTCCCATATTGAAAATATCATAAAGGTATTATCATCCACTATGACTATCTGAAACTCTAAAAAAGTAACAGTATTAAATGGATTTTTTTAATCCCCGTATGTTCCAGTAATCAGTAAAGCAGATTTAAATCTGCTTTTTTCTATCACTATTAGGAGAGAAGAAGAGCCATAAAGCCCATATTTTAAGGATGTAATTTATTACAAAAGTTTCACTGCGGTTTTGTTTTCAGGGGTTGTTTTTTTTTTTTTTCCCATCTCTGCTCATCAGGATTTGTAATAATACACTTATTGCAGCTGATGTGGGGAATCCATCCTTTGTAATACTTCTTGACATAATTGCAGCTTTTGACACACTCAATCGTGGGATCCTTCTAAACCATCTTGAAAAATATGTTGGTCTTTCAGGTTCGGTTATTCAGCAGTTCAAATCTTATTATAACCATCGACTACAGTTTGTTAATATAATTTCTCCCCATTCCTCCCCTTACATTGTCATCTGGAGTCATCTGTTACAATGTCATCTGCAGTCCCACGGGGAGCTGCTCCTGGTTCCATGCCTTCCTTTATCTACCTGCTGCCTTCAGGAGCTACAAACCCCAACTACGGAGACGTGGGCTCTCTTATCACTCTCCTGCCGACATCCAGCACTTTATTTTTCCATTCCTCCTGCCTGTTTATTGGATCAATATTCTAATGCTTCTCCCTCCTGTTCGGCTACTTAGATGAGCCCCGGTTTAAAAATAAATAAATAAAAAAGAATGTTTTTTAAACATGTTGAAATTATACCCCAGACAGAGAGAGGCAAAACAAGTTTTTGATTACGTACCTTTTCCACAGCCAGGTGATTCATATTATTGTGCTTTTCAATTCCAGAATTGGTTTATTTATTTATAAATTTCCACATATTTGAGCATGTAAAAATGCCCAGCAATACCATAAAACCTCAACTAGAAGCTACAAAAAAGGCATGAAGTAGAGAAAAGGAGCAAAGCAAAGCAAAAGGAAAATTCAGTTTGGAGTTCCATCCAAATTCCAGCAGCCAGATTTCTGTTTATGACACCACCTCTGCACGATGGCACCGGAATCAACTTTAATGGATAATATTACCATACATTCCCCCTGAAAACCAACCAGGAGCTGTTTTTCCAGAAGCATGAGGGACCTGCAGCTCCCACAGAGTTTCGTGGGATACACCAAACACCTGGAGCTTCAAAAACCCAACCTAACTCTGTTAACACGGATACTTCTCCTTCCTCTTGTTTGGCAGGAAAAGATTAGCTGGAAAAAAATATCCTGGGGAGTAAGAAAGAGAAGTAGCCATCTCTTTTCCACCTGCAAATGGGCAATTTCTGATTTTCAGGGGGGGAAATCATTGGGTCTTTTTTCTGTTCTTCCAGATTTAGCTGGTGTTCTCAAATTGCCCTGGTTAAGCGAATCTCCCGGTCTGGAGCAAACAGCTGGGATTCTCAACATCAAATCTCTTCTTAAATGTATCTACTTCTGCTTTCAAACCTGTGAAGGACACAAAAAATAAAAAATTCAAAAATTAAAAATAAAAAAGAAGGATCTTTAGCCATTTCTTTAGGCAACTGCTGTCCATTTCTTCTTTCTTCCATCGCCTTTTTGAGAGACATTTAACCACGTGTCCTTTCAACCCTCCCAAACTCATAACCTGAATTACTTTATTCATCCACTACTCTGTTTGCCCAGAGCAGCTGTGGCTGCCCCTGGATCCCTGGCAGTGCCCAAGGCCAGGCTGGACA
>VZTA01018790.1:0-30360 GCA_013398855.1 Mohoua ochrocephala | reverse complement strand
CCACTCCATGATCCATCCTCGATCCATGGAACAGGTGCTTCCAAACCCCAAACCACTTTTAAAACCGGTTTTGCTGAAATTAGTCTTTTGTCAGCTTTATTTTGTTGTTGCAAAGATTTCCATTTTTCACAGCTTAATGATTCCATTTCATTCCTGCTCTCCTCTGCTGTGTACAAATTCAGTGGCACTCCTGGGAAGAAAGGTATAAAGAGAAAAACTTATGGATTTGGTGTTTCATATGCATGTTTATAAATCAAGCAGTTTAAAAGCAGTATCTAAATAAAAAAGAGATCATAGACTCGTGGAATGGTTTGGGTTGGAAGGGACATTGAAGATCACCCAGCTCCAGCCCCTGCCATGGGCAGGGACACCTTCCACTGTCCCAGGCTGCTCCAAGCCCCATCCAACCTAGACTTGAAAATAAACATTGGGGCAGGAAAGAAGGGAAAGGAAGAAAAAAGCTATAATATTTTAAAGTTATTTCCTTTTATATCACCAAATTCTCTCTTTTTTTTCAAACTCCCCAATTATCACCAAGTTTAGAAAGTTTCTTGACAGAGCAAGACCTTTAATTATATGCAAGATTTTTGCATTCCATGTGGCTACAATACCGATATGTTCAATTATTTTGTTTGAACGTATCGTAGTAAGGAAGGTTAAAAAATCAACGTAGCCACGCACAACCTTCTCCAAACTGCATTTTAATTTTTTTCCTGTTGATAGTGGTGGTTCTGGCACAAGGCAACCTTAATGCAAATTAAAAAATTAATGGATCAGGCATGAGAATAATTATTGTGGAAAAGGCCTGAACTGTGCCTTTTCCAAATAGACCAAAAAAGATTGATGCAGAAATGACCCAAGTGGGCCCTACAAGCTTATTCAATAAGGGTCCACTCAAATTCCATCTGTGAACATTTGGTCGGCCCTTTTATGGCGATGAGGCCATTCCTCCAAGTCCATATTAATTTTTGTGCACATCTGTACACTCACCTAATCCCTACCCACAGGCCACTCCAATTACAATTAAAAGAACAAGTTTAAAATCGGGCAAATTTTAATCACAATGAGTTCTGTCGGGTTATTTTTTAAAAATAAAATCTATGAAAGTTATTAATTTATTTTTTTTTAAATTTCCACTTCATTTCAAGAAGAACTTGGTCAGACTGGTGAAGCTCCAATGTTGCCCTCACGGTTCCGATTTTCACTTGGACGCAGAACAATGGGAAGAAGCATCACTGAGCTTCTGGAGCTGTCTGAGTTCAGCATTCTGGTGCTGAGAGTATTCCACTGCACAGATCTGGAGTTTACCCTGAGATCAACAAGTAAATTACTGTTTTCAGGCTCTCGTGCCGATCCCTGAATGCATACAATCAGCATCATTATTTTAAGCAAACAATTGCAAGGGCTTTAAATAAAAAATGCCGTGTGCAGAGCATTTACATTTTAAGCACAGCATATTAATAGGAAGGGAGAAGAGAAAGATGACAACGAGAAATGTCAGCTGGTTTAATCATACTTAATATGAAAAGACTGCTATAACTTTAAGAATGCAGCTTAGCTGACTTTGGAGCTTAGGTTTTTATTTTTCTGCTTTATAGCATGCTTCAAAACTACTTGGACAAATACAAAACAAGAATTACAGTGCACCATAAGTTATTTTAATATCCTGTAGTGGTGTATACTTCCAATGAAATCCCAAGACTATTATTAAGGTTCTGTGTTTGTGTGAAAATGTCAAGTTGTTTCGAGTGACTACATACTCTAAATTATATATAACTGTTACTTTATAGCTAATAGGCACTAAAATTACTTTAAAACAGAAATGTAAAGTTATATTTTCATCCTTTTTGACAGATAATAAAGCTTATTTATGAGATACATTTTCTCAAGTATTAAAATATATAATGTTTACAAAAACATTAAAAATACCAATACTTGATATTTAAGCAAGAAACAGAGCCATCACGAAGATGTTTTCCTGGATGTATCCAGCATGAAGCCGAAGAGATGATAATGCAATAATTTCACTCGTGAAAGTCATTTGTTAAACCAGTAAAAAATAAAAAAGGCCGCGTCTCAAAATGAGATTTAGATGCTTTCCCTCTCCCTGCCCGTCATTAAACTGCAGGTATGAAATCCTTGTGTGCATCCTCTTCGAGGTGAAACGATGCCACACCACACCTCCCACCCTTTATTTCGAATTGCAGCCGCCGAGCCGCGTTGTTTAATTGCTTTGTTGTCGCGGCCCTGCCCAAGGAGGCCGAGGGAAAAAAGTTGCTCCTTTTTACAAGCGCCAGGGAAAGGGACCCGAGCACCGGAGTGATTTCTCCCCTTGTAAACTCCAGTTAGGATGGAGAATTTATGGAAGGGAAGATTGCTGCCGGCGTGATGTACACTTAAGTGCACACACCACTGCTAACCCGCCAGTTACTCAAGGGCTCAAATAAAAAGGCTTCCTATGCAAATTGTCCTTGTTTATTCCTCCCGAGCACTTAGTAAATAAAAATATATAAACGTCAGGATCTATCTTGTTGTGTGAGAGGTGTGAGGGATATCGGGAGGCGCTCATCCCGGGATGGAGGCGACATTCCCAGAAGGTTGGGAGCTAATTGCCAGCCCTCTGCTGTGATTAGGATTGCCTCTTCTGCTGAGGGGCTGCGCCTAAATTTATGCTCCGTAGTTCTGCCGCTCTGCTCTACGATATTATGCCAAAGCATGAACAAAAGAAAATTACCCTGAAGCAATGGAGTGCCACAACGCATTGTCGCTATTAATCTTTTAGTAATGGCAATGCTAATTTGACATGATGCATAGTAATTTATTAATAGAAATATTTGAAGTCCTAAACTTGAAATATTCTGTGCGGGGAAGGAGGGCTCCGGAAGAGGGTCGGGGGATGCAAAGAATTTCACCTCCAAAGCGTTGCCTCAGCTTTGAGCCCCATCAGCACCGGCTGAAGATGTGCCTTGACGAGCTCCGAGTGTTTTGACTCCAGCAGCCAATGGTTTTGTAACCCGAACACAACCCATGAGCTGTGCTGGGCCCTTCGCCTCGTGCTGGGCATCAGCCTTGGCCAAGCTCCACAATGGCACAGCCGGGAGAGGACGGAGGGGTTAACGCCTTGGCAGAGGCGATGGTTGCCAGGCGCTGGTCGGCAGGGGATGCTCCTGCATCAACCAGCTCGTTGTTCTCTGGGAGAGGGGGGCAGCTGGGGCGCAGACCCCGGGGCCCCGGGCCCCCCGCGCCGAGCCCGCTGCCCAGCCTTGGTCTCGGCAGGAGGGCACAGCAGGCTGCTCCCGGGCATCGGCGCTCCTACAAACTGTTTGGCCGTGGTTATAAAAGGGCTAATCCGTGTTCACATCGCACGGGCTTTGTTCCTTCTCCCGAGCCATCATTAACTATTAATCGGGGGTGGGTTTCTTCAAAGGTCTGCTTCATTTGTTGTTTGCTCTTGGAAAACAGGAGCCCGTTTAGGATGCGGGAGAGCGCAGGGAAGGCAGAGATATTTGTAAACATTCTAGTGATCATATTAAAAGAGTAAATGTGATTAAAAAAAACCAAAAAAACCACCAAGACCAAGCAATAAGGGGAAAAGGATGGTGTGGGGTTTTTTTACATTAGCTGCCCAGAAAACTGCAGAAGAACTCCATGATTTGTTGGGAGAGCGGCACTGGAAAAACTGGGCAAGCCTTAAATTCCACCTGTCTGATTAATGTCAAGGTTACGTTCGATCTACATTGGTAGCACACATGAATTTCATGTCCCCAGACCTTCGCGGGAGCCGATGGAACCAGAGCCATTATTTATTGGCAGTAATGGCCACCAGCCAGGGTAGAACCTGGGACAACACATTAATAGCAGTGCATTGTCTTGGGAAAATGAGGCCATTAATGCAGGTCACCCGCACTGCAGAGTGGAGACTGGACTCAGGTGGAAGCCATCAAAAACTTCTTCTCAGACTGGAAACCAGCAAAATTCAAACCTTGCTGCATCAATTAACAGAAAATTCTTGGTGGTCTTCTGTGGCCTGCCATTCCCAGCACCCTCCCAGGGTCATTTCACCTTGACCACACTGATGGCCTTTGGTTTTTTCGAGTTTCTTTTCAGGTCCTTTATAAAAAGATAATCCTTGTTTTGGCTTGTTTGGGAATGGGAGATGTTTTAGCACATTTTGAAGTAAGATCTGGCAATGTGCTGCCTCCTTCTCTTGCTCGCAATTCTCTTTCATTGTAAATGACATTATCAAAGTGCATTACTTCAGAATATCAATGATACATCTCCAGAACCAAGGCCAGGGTCTTACCCAGCAGATCCAAAGCAACTGCTGGCAATTCATTTCCATGTAGAAACCATAACTCCTGGCACCATCAGGAGCGGAGCATCATCCACACCCCAAACGGGGCTGCTCCATGCATTAGCGTCACACATGGCACCGCATATTCCCACAGCTGAAACCAGCGAAGAATTCCCATTTATGTTCTGTCAGATTCTCCACACCCAAAGGGTGGGAGAGGCTTCTGTACTCTGAGCAGGACGTCCTCAGCACCACCCTGTCGGGCGATTTATTTGTTTTTTAAGAAGTGTGAAGTGCCTGTGGACACTTTTTAACTCCAGGCTCTGGAAGAGTTCATTTATAACCCGATACCTTATTACTTGACTTTCCTAAACTCTCTTTTCCTTTTGTTGTTTCAATTTGTCTTGTATCACCACTCGAGCTCGACAATGATAAAAAATAAAGGTGTTTTCTTTTGTCATGTAGAAAATGTGATTCATTCGTTGTCTTTAACAGGCCTTCAGACCACCAGACATATGTTCAATGTTTGGCAGCAATAAAAAAACCCCAACAACAGCAGCTAAACAAATATATATATTTGTAAGGATTGTAAATCAGCACAAGTTATTCTGGCACTACTTTATATAAGACATTAGTGGGAGTATATTTGAAATATTGTGTGCAATTCTGGTCACTATATTACAGGCAGGACATTGCGGAGATTGAAAAGGTGCAGTGGAGGGCAACCAAAATGATTCAGGATTTGGGAGATATGAATGATGAAGACAAATTAGCTGGACCCAGGCTGTGTTATTTAAGGACTCGGTTCTGGGGGATGCTGGGGGAGGGGGGTCCTGCTTGGGCACCCCTCCGAGGATGCTCCCCCAGGCCTGGGAGCCCCCCAGGACAGCGGGAGAACGGGAGCTTCTCGCACGGCTACGGCTCAACGAGGAATAAGTGGACTCGCAGCTACAAGTTGTGGGGGTAGTAAATAATTCAGAAGCATGAAAAAACTGACAGGGAGGAAATTATCCATCCATTCATGTACTGAATTTAAGATTAGAGGAGCTAAAAAACGCTGCACATAAAGTAGTGCTAAAAGCAAAATATTGCCTTTCAGTAAGGAAAGCGTATTTTTTCTAACTTTTTCCCTAAGATGGGGAAAATGAAAGGCTCCTTTTTGCACCTGCAAAAAAATGACTTCTGCTGCAGAAAAAAAAAAAAAAAGAAAAAAAAAAAAAGCTATATACAAGAGTGGAGGGGGATGTGAAGGTGAAAGGGTAAATTCTGTTCATTGCAAGACATGCTGCTGACCTGGAGGTTGTCGGTACAACCGCGCCACAGGGACACCGTGCCAGGGCTGCACGGATGACCCAGCAAAGAAAACTTCTCCTGGAGAGAAAAACAGTCAGAAGCAATCCCTTGTTCTCAACTAACTGAAGGAAAGGCAGTAAATCCCGGAATTATATGCACTCCATATATCTTTTCCCTTCCTTTTGTTCTAGAGCTTGGATAGATGGCCAAGCAGCGAGGAGAGCTCAGTCCAATTAAAATGGAGAAGGAAGGGAAAATGCTAAGGCAAAAATATCTGTGGCTTTTGTTATTTACAAGAGGAAGATGTCCCTCACTTCATTCTAAGCACCACCTGCTCAGGCATGAGGGCCCGAGGAAGCAGCAGTTTAATGGAATGTGACAGGTGGTTGGAATTCTTTTAAAATGTCTTTATTCCGTTTTTATTTTTAAAAAAAAGCATGGAAAATATGCATGGCTATTTGTTTATAGAATCATAGAATCCTAGAATGGTTTGGTTTGGAAGGGACTTAAAAAATCAGCCATTGCACCCCCTGCCATGGGCAGGGACACCTCCCACTGTCCCAGGCTGCTCCCAGCCCCAATGTCCAGCCTGGCCTTGGGCACTGCCAGGGATCCAGGGGCAGCCCCAGCTGCTCTGGGCACCCTGTGCCAGGGCCTGCCCACCCTCCCAGGGAACAATTCCTTCCCAATATCCCATCCAGCCCTGCCCTCTGGCAGTGGGAAGCCATTCCCTGTGTCCTGTCCCTCCATCCCTTGTCCCCAGTCCCTCTCCAGCTCTCCTGGAGCCCCTTTAGGCCCTGCAAGGGGCTCTGAGGTCTCCCTGGAGCCTTCTCTTCTCCAGGTGAACACCCCCAGCTCTCCCAGCCTGGCTCCACAGGGGCTCCAGCCCTTGGAGCATCTCCGTGGCCTCCTCTGGACTTGTTCCAACAGCTCCACGTCCTCCCTGTGCTGGGGAGCCCAGGGCTGGCTGCAGTGCTCCAGGGTGGGTGCACCACAGCAGAATGGAAGGGGAAAATCACCTCCCCTGATGTGCTGTGTTGTGCCTGCAGCAGAAATGGGGGTGGTTGAAGTCCTTCCTGAGGACCAGGGCCTGTGACTGCGGAGCTGCTCCTGCCTGTGGAGGGTCTCATCCCACCCTCCTGTCCGGGCAGCCTGCAGCACACCCGCTCTGTAATGTCACCTGTCCCTTCTGTGCTCCCACGAACTCTCAGCCTGGCAGAGCACTCAAGGCTCTCCCTAATTAAGCACATTTCTATGCAGTTTCTGACACCTGACAGAGTACAAAGTGTTCCAATCTACCCTGCACGGGGCAATCTCGGCTTCCTACTTGTGGAGTCAGGTATCACAGAGGCCGAATCAGTCCTGTGACTGATGTGCAGCAGAGGCTTAAGACATTTGAGTACAATATCTGACTTGCGAGGGGATAAATATTCCACGTCTCGCTCCTGTGCACTACTCAAAATGCAGAAACGAGAGCTCCGTGTGCTGGGAAATGGGAGGCAGGAGCCTGAGAAAAGAAAATGACTTGGAGGAGACGGGAGTGTGACCTCGGCGCTGGCCAGTTCAGGTAATTTTCACCCTCCAGCAGGACTGTGCCATGTCAGAGGCCAAATTACAACCCATCTGGTCAGTGAGACTTGAAGCTCAGGAGATTTTGTGAAGAACAGAAAGCTCCAAGAGCTCTATATATCTGTCAAGGGCTAAATTACGTTATGGATGAGAATGGACTTCAGTTTGGGACAGTTCAGAGATCTTTAAGTGAAATTTTCCTACCTAGGCAACACCTGCTCAGCTCCAATTCTTTGGAGAAAACCACAGCTACAATTTTGAAGGCAAACAAATCCCATTTTTAAATACCACTTTATTTCCTACTTTTTTTTTTATTTTTTATTCATGTAAGACAAGCTAAATCCATCATCTCAGCCACAGTCACTTTAAAACTTTGTATGGAAGACATCATTTATTTTCTTTACGGGGAATTTTTCAGGAAGATGGATAAGGAATATTCATACCAATATTAAGAGGAGCCAGCACGTGAAAACATAACCAGAAAACTGCATGGCTCGGCCCAGAAATTCCTGAAGTATTTAATAGACTCCAGGGGTGGATGATCCTACCAGGATAAAAATGTTTCCCTCTCAAAACCTGAACCATTCTTTGCAAGAAGCTCTGTGGGATTTTTTTTCCTCCAAGATCTTCCATCCAGTGGCTCATGTTCCTCTGTACCTGTAGGAAACATGAGGAAAGAGTCCATGATACAGTAAATGACCACTCGAGGGACTTGACAGCCTAGCTGGAAGCCCATTTAGGAGAAACAAAACGTTCCTACATCAGCTATCCCAGGCTTTGCCAGTTGTACAACTCTCCAGCTTCCACCAGGAAGCTCATTTGACTTTGGTCTCCCTCTCCCAGGCTGGAATTCCATGGGCAGAATTACAATGTACGCCGTGGGTGAGACCCCGGAATAGTTTAAACAAACCCAGCACAATGTAAAAGCAAATCAGTAATCTCATGTGATATTTAAAAGCTAAACTATATTTAGGTAATGCTATTTAACTCATGTAATATGACAAATATATTTGAAGAGTATATTTATACTGTAATCCATTGATTTCCACAACAGGGATGAATTAGCCTTGCCTCTCTTAAGCAAATAAAATAAACATTGTACTCAATCTTTAACTTTCAAGCTAAGCATGTTCCAGCTCCAACATTCCTGTTGCCCGTGCAGCCAAATAGATTTATTCTCTGATGTCATTTTTCTCGTGTCATTTTGGAATTTGATTGCAGCATATTTAAAATGTTGGTTGCAATCATAACAAAGTGCAGCATTTAAAATGCATTCAACACACACGTTGTCCTTGCGGGGAACGGTTATTTGTCTCTGTCCTCTGAGGAGGAACATGGTATGATGAGCAAAACCTGGTGTAATAAAGAAGAATGATGTGGAAAACCCCACAGAAAGAATGGCTCTTTATTTCTTAAATTAAATATGTTTGGGGGTGTTAAATATCTTATCGGATACAGTTGGAACAAAACTGTTAGACAAATAAAGTCGTGCTTGCTATTCCATCCAACATACTGAACAAATACAGGAAAACCTTCCCATATGAATAATTGATAAAGGATTAAAACTGTTAAAAGCATATATTTTCCATGCACCAAGGGTACTTGTCTAATAGGTTTCCACTGTGATAAGCAAAGTACATCTCCTGCTTCATAATTTCAAGATAGTTTTTGATATTAAGCGAAGGGTTTTTTTTATTTTTTTGCTGTTCTTTGCAACATGAGTCATCCAGGTTCACTCTGCTCGGAGTAAAAGCAGAAGGAGAAATAAGCCACGGCTTTGGGAAAGGTGGCAAAGACAGAAAGGGAAAACACACGTTGAGGAACAGACACTGAGGGAGCACTGGGACACTGCAAATTACCCAGCACAGCTCTCAGTCCTGGCTACTTGAATATTGTTCTCTGATAAAGTAAAAAAGTTGCACATTTTGTCCTAAAGCAGTCATAAAATTAATCCAATTTAATAAAAAGAAAATAAGTTTGTGAAGAAAACACACAGAACCACGGAATGGTTGAGGTTGGAAAAGCCCTCTAGAACCAAACATTCCCCAGCACCTCCAAGGCCACCACTCACCCATACCCCAAAGCTCCACATCTGCAAGGCTTTTAAACCCCTCCAGAGATGGTGGCTCCACTATTCCTCTGGGCAACCTGTGCCAGGGCTGGACAATCCTTTCCACGAAGAAATTTTCCCAATATCCAACCTGAACCTCCCGTGCTGCTGAGGCCAGGAGACAGCTGGCTGCTGCTCCACAGCAGAACATGCCTCATCGTAGCTCCAGTTCCTCGCTGAAATCATACATAGGAAATACTCCCCTGGCCCCACACTCCACTGGATTTTATTCCACTATATCCAAAATTACTATCTTTGTAGTAAAGCTTGGTTTTATTCTTTCGATACCAAAACAGAAGTGGTTGTGCTGGTCTCATAAGGCAAAAAGAGATATTTTCCCATAACCAGGCTTGGATACCGCTTTAAAATAGAAAAGCAGAAAATCCTGGAGTGCCTGCTATGATTAGCGAGATACTGCACTGAATTTTGGTTTCACAGTTCACAGTAAAGGGGGTCACAATGATGCTGTTGTCTTATTTAGTGGGTCCCATCCGTGGGTGTTGAGTTGGGGTTATTCGGCAATGAGAGGAGAACCAAAGGTCACAACCGGACAGGGATTTCGCTGGGCAACCCTTCAGCTTGTCCCAGTGCTTAAACAACTTTTGGGGTCACCATTCCTGTGGCCATGGCTTTGTCTACAACCACTTTACTCTTCAAATAAGCCTGGAGCACCCAGGCAGAGGCAGCAGAGATGATAAAAGCAGATTTGTTTCAAGAGCCCACAGAAACCAAATTTTTTCCCCTAGGCTGCCATCAATTCCCTAAAAGAAGAATTCAGATGAACTAGAAATGCACAGGGCATTTTGAGAAGCAAATTAACAAAAATGTTTGGTGATCCTTCATCCAGTTTATGCTGCTTAGGAAAACTTTCAAACTCATAGAGAAAAATCACTTGTGAGTCAACATTTTAATTGCTCATCTCAATAACAAAGGTGCTAATGAAAATTTTTGTGGACTTTTGGATTAGTGAAGCCTTGAATAAGTGCAGCCTGGAGCTGGGAGGAGCTGGGCTTTGGGGGCAGGGGAATAAAAGAGACCTGCCCTCATCCTCCCAGGGTCCAGACTGGGAGCAGCAAGTGCACCCCGAGTGATTTTAACTGCGCTGACAAACTTCACGTGGGAAAGCCTGTGGAAATCCCAGCCTTAAAGGACAGAGCTTGGGATACAGAGAATTAACATTGCCTTGATGGTCTTGGAGATCTTTTCCAACCTAAATGGTTCTTTAAGGGTTCTAATTCTGCAAAGCATTCGAGGCCAGCTTTGCCGATTTCCTCCAAATCCCTTCTTCTCACCCACGCCAAGGGAGGTTCCACTGCCAGCACACACACACAGGAGCTCCAACTCCCCACATCTCCCCGAGGAAGCACCTCAAGACTTCGGGAATAAATAAAATGTGCAGCGCCCCTTTAAAAATCCTAACTTGCCTTCCAACAACAACAACAACAACCAAAAAAAAAAAAAGTAACACAGGAGCCTTCAACTCTGAATCCGTTTGTTGTGCACGAGTCATCCCACACTCCGAAAAGAGCTAATTTTTTTAGCATCCTCTGCTTTCAAAGCAAGCAACTAAATGCAGAAAAGTGGGGCCTCCCCAAGGGACTGCCTCCTCCCTGTGATGCACATCGCCTGCAGCTAACATGCAAGTAGGACAGGCACAGAACTTGAAAATCCTCCACCCTACAGACGACTCCATGAAAGACAAAGAGAAAGGGTTTGTTTGGCATGCAAAAACTGGCTCCTCGTCCCCGCCCGCGGCCGGGGGGGGGCTCCCCTGCACCCCTTCGTTAGTGGCAACAGCAAATAATTTGTAAATAGAGCTCGGAAGAGACCTGCAAGGGCGTGAATAGGGATGGATCAAAACTGGGTGACCTTAAGCACTGGATATTTCAAATGCCAGGGAAAAGTGAGGCGCTGAACGTGACCCAGCGTGGGGGGCTCTGTTGGGCTTTCTGTTGGCCGCTCACCCGAATTTATGGGGGCAGAGTCTGTCTGTCCACAACCCCACAGCTCATTTCCTCCCCAGCCTTACGTTACATAACCACTTGCTGCAAGGAAGGCCTTTAAAAAGGCAGGGGGAAAGAGGAACAGGGAGTAAAAGAAAGAAAATAAAAAGCCCTGGTACAAAATATATGCAGAATTTGTTTTCCAATGAAGGTCTAATAGGGCTACCTCTTAAGTCTGGATATGTAAAAAATTGCCCTTTTCACAGCTGATAAAATACAAATTAATCCTTAGAGGATTTAATATGTGCCTATTTATTACTTTCAAGTATGAAAGTACTGCTGCAATTAATATAGCCAGCATTCCTGTATGCGCTGCTCCCTGGCATTGTCTTTGAAACAAGAAATGTATGCAAAGCTTTCATACACAGCTATGTACAGAAACACACACAAACACTCACAAAATGAATATATTTCCCCTTAAAATCTGCAAAAGCAAGTGTTGATGCTGTGCTCTTTCAAAGGTTGAGCATCCAGCCTGCCTCTGTTGTTCCGCTGCTGCTGCTGGAGCCCGTGTGAACTCCAAAGCTTTAAATTAAGGTGTCTTACGGGTTTATTCTGAGAAGTGTAAACATTTTAAAAATAAAGAAACATTTTTCTCTCTTGTCACAGATTAATGTTTGTTTAACCTCCAATCTTTTATTTTTTTATTATTTTTATTTTTATTTTTTCAAAGTACTGTTCCATTTATTTCCTTGTCTTTCCGAAATTAACTCTTGGCATGCCAACCCCAAATTCCCAGTCAAGCCACTTGTGCCTGTCTTCAGACAGCAGAGTTGTCATTTTAGAAATTTCTGACTCAATTCGCTGGAAAAAAAATTCTTTACTTGCCTGCTCCTATGCACATATATTTATTTTCTCCATCTCTTTAGCATATATTGGCCAGGAGACAAGTTTCTGGTACTTTGCACACTTTAAACATTGATGACTTTGAAGCGAAAGTGAAAGGGATCCGTATTATAATGATAATTTTTGAGGGCAATGTTCGAAAATTGTTATTACTCGTGCAGATATGTAAGATATGTATGCACGTGCATGCTTGTCACTCTCATATATATAAATATATACGTGTGTGTGTACATGTATGGATTTAAATAATAATAATAATAATAACCTTCAGGTCATTTCTTTATCTGCCAGGGCTTCAAAAATTTTTTGGCGGAAAGGGAGAAATGAAAATGATTCCATTTTTATCCTTTGGTAATGAATCCCCCAAATTACCATAAGCCTTGTTCTTTAAGTTCAGGCTAATGAGTCCCATTTTATTCATATTTTTTGAAGGGTGGACTCTGTGTTTGATAGCCTCCCTTTGTTTATTCATCACCAAAGTCTATATAATTTCCTGCGTTGTCCCACGTTTATTTACAATCTCTCCAGCAATATTTATTTAGGGTAAAAGACCACCTTGGCAGGAGTGGAGGAGAGCAGCTCTCCTGCATTCCGCTGCCTCTCCCGTCCCATCTCAGCCCATGGAGCTCTTTTGACAGACAGCATGAAAAAAAATCTGCATAAGGAAAAGTAACTGACAGCTGGGGTCAGACTCTCTCTGTTTAATGACACTGCCAGTTACACATTTTGAATTGTTTAAATATGAGTCTACAGCTTCAACGATCATCATCTCACTGGTTCCACTTTTCATACCCAACAGCCAGGAAAGTGACACGTAATTACACACTTACTGATGGTATCGCCGGGGCCGATAATTAAAACTGCCACGGGAGGATTGCTATTGCGAGGCTACAGCTGGGATGTTGTCAAGAGGTAGAAACTCCAGCAGCTTTTAACGCTATCTTCTTACAGGTGGACCACGGTGAAGGAATAGAAAGGCCTCAGCACATCATTCACAATGTCTCGCACAAATGAAGAAAATCTATTAACAATCCAATAAGTGAAATACAAACACGCTGACCCAAGGGTTAAACTGTCTGCGTGGACGCCGCCGTTCCGCATTGTTCTTTTTTTTTTCTTCTTTTTTTCCTTTTCGGATGTGTTTACAGAAAAAAAAAAAAAAAAAACCCAAACCCAAAACCCTGCTGGAATATTTTGCCACCTCTGGTAGCACAAAGGGACGTTGGGTGGGCAGCACGGGAACGCGCCCTGTTTGCTTCCGATGAGCTCGATGAGTAACCGAACTCAGGGACAAGGCACGAACGAGCTGCCAAAGATAAACACGGGAGGAAACACAGAAAGATCTCGTTTTGCACGGTAGATTTTGTTAAAGAGAGGTTTGCATCGTGCCCTGGCAAAAACAGAGCAGAGGAATGAATGATGGGCCAGCAAGGCAACGCCGGACAACTCGACACAGCCAAGGGAACGGAGCACTCAGTGGACGGCCCAAACGTGGGCAAGGTTTGCCACTGGTTTGATGCTTCACGTTGATAAACCACCCCTCATTTTCTTCTATTTCTCCTCTGATGAATAGAGATTAAAACGAGCGAATTATGAGGGAATTACCCTCTGCACAGTACTCGGTAGTGGCTTTATGTCAGACTTCCCCAGCACACTCGCCGAGCTTTACGGAAACGACGTCAGGGAAGGAATGCAGGTGACAGCCTGACCTTGCCAGGCTGGGAACCGCTGCCAGCACCAGCCCCACTGGCAGTTTGCTCATGTCAGGCCCCTCACACACAGCCACAGACAGTGGGGATTCACTGGGACCTCGGCTCTGAGCCATCCTGGGTTGAGGTGAAGTTTTTTGGCACAAGAGCAGCTCCATGTTTGCAGGTTTGATCCCCAGCCGCTCAACCCAACCGTCTCCCGGGCTTCAGCTGGGCTCTGGCCAAGGCAGCCTCATCTCCAGGCTTCCCACTCAGCCCCTCTGGCTCCAGAGGAGATGTGTGCCACCACCTGCCATCCACAGGCAGCTTCTTCCTGCTCCCAGGGCCACAGGAACCCTCCCAGCACGCTGCACGTGCGCTTTGCTCCTGTTCTTGGCCAGTGTCCCCTTTCTGCCTGCGTGAAACGTCCCCAGCAATCTCAGAAGCAATAACAAGGACATCTGTCCCCAGGCAGCCTGAGCAAGCCTCTCCCAGTTGGCCTTGGTGATTTGATAGATGCAGAGAGAGCCCAGAAGGGGAGGCAGCGAGTCAAAAGGATGAATCCTCAAATGCCAGAGGAGTCAGGCAGGTAAGAATCCCAGAATCACAGAGGTTGGAAAAGACCTTCAAGATCATCAAACCCAACCTCTGCCTGATCCCCACCTTGTCCCCAGCCCAGAGCTCTGAGTGCCACCTCCAGGCCTTCCTGGGACACCTCCAGGGGTGGGGACTCCAAAGCTCCCTGGGCAGTCCATTCCAAAGCCTGACAATCCTTCTCATTATGAAATTCTTCCTGATGTCCAACCTCAAGCTCCCCTGGTGCAGCCTGAGGCCATTTCCTCTCATCCTGTTGGCTCGTTCTTCTTCTTTCCCTCTCTGCAACCATTTCTGGGCAGAAATTCCACATACTCCTACTGCAGCATGTTGTATAACAAAAAGAAAAAACCCAAACAACTTCTGTTTCTGAATTGTTGCTAAATTATAACATTTTTTTTTCTTCTTTTTGTGCCGGTCCTGAAGGTCTTCTCCTCATCCCAATGTGCCAATCCCAGCATCTAAATGGTGTTTCTTGACTCTTGCTGTGCTCAAGACTGCTTGCCTAAAATCTCGGTGTCCTTTGCCATTGAATCATCTTAAGAAAAGTACACAATCTTTCTAAGACTTTGGAAATTAAGATCTTAAAAATACCCGTTTAATTTCCCTGAGCTGATTTATTTTTTAAGCATCAGCCTTGTATATTTAATTTTGGGAACTTATAAAATATTTCTACTGAAAGGTTTGCTGGGAATTTCTAAGTTTCAGGCCACTTGGGGTATTTTGGAAAATTAGATTAGTAAAGAACCTTGAACAATTTAAGTGTTATAAAACATATTTAACCAGAAATTATGACAGAACTAAGAACAGTTCTCTGTGATTTGAGCATTTGCCAATGAAATAGACACGAGTCCAGCTGTTATTAATGTTGAGTGCTGCAAAATACTGAAATCGACATTAATATTTTTTTTCTGGACATTGTCCCTCTGTTTCTGAATTTCAGTTTCTTCCTTCATGCTCAGGAAACTATTATTTTAAAGTATTAAAATAATTTTAAGGAATATACATTGCCTTCCTTCATTGAAGGCTCACATCTATGATAAACCAAAATATAATTACAAATAAAATCTACTAAGGATTTTGCAGTGCCATGGATGAGGCAATACCCTGAAAAAAAAAACATACCAGCAGCAGTCAAATCATCTGTATTTCAATATTTCGATGTTTATTTACAACACTTCTTTTTTCCTGGAAATTTAGCACCTGAAACTCGATGCTGTTGAGCTGAAAGGATGATTTGCAATCACCCTAAGCAGCAGCATCATTCCACTCTGCAACACCTTTGCTAACACAACAGAGTTGCAATTTCCTGCTGCAAAAGTCCTCAGGTTTTTTTTTATTTTAAACAAATATTTGATAACCAACCTGTGTTGGCTGCAGACAAATGTTATTCTGCAGGGTAAATGTTATTCTGTGGGATAAATGAGGCAGATTTCCCACTCTCCAAGGACGGGGAGGAACCTGGATGATTTCACACGTGCAGGTAACAGGTAAACGGTGAAATGTTGGAACAGAGAGAGTGAATGTGGATCCTGGACAAATCCAGGGATCACTGAAACTGGCATAGGCCCACCAAGTGTTTCAGCATCATCACCTGGTCCATAGAAAACCATCAAACTTTGTTTGATGGAAAACCAAACTTCGGTTTCACAGGATCATGGAATTCCAGGACATAGAAAACCAAATGTTGGTTTCACAGGATCATGAAATTACAGGACATAGAGAACCAAACTTTGGTTTCACAGGACCATGGAATTCCAGGACATAGAGAACCAAACTTTGGTTTCACAGGATCATGGAATTACAGGACAGTTTGGGTTGGAAGGACCTTAAAGCTCATCCCATTTCACGCCCTGCCACGGGCACGGCCACATTCCACTGGACCGGGTTGCTCCAAGCCCTGTCCAAGCTGCCCTGATGTGGCAGCCATACCTTCAGAGGGAAGAATTCCTTCCCAATATCCCACACAACCCTGCCATCCTGCAGTTTGAAGCCATTCCCCCTCGTCCTGGCACTCCATGCCCAAAACCACCATGAGCTTTCAAAGGAACAGGATTCCATCTACAAAAACGCCAGGCTGCTCGCCCTGCATATGGAAAAATGTCATCAGCTGGGATCCTTCCAGGCTGGAAGAGTCCAAGAATTAAAGAGATGGTTGCTCTGGATGGCACCAGAGCACTCCTGGAAGAGGTAAAATTGAGCATCATCACCCCTGTTCTTCATCGCTGCCGCTTCACAGCCCGTACCTAAAAAATGACACTGAGGAAACAGCTCAGATTGAGCTCCCCAGTCTGGAACACACCTAATTCACACGAGAATGAGGAATGACAGCCGTGACTCATTTTGTGTAAGGTGCCAGTGCATCTGTAGAGGTGGCACCGTGCAAACACGACAAGGGACAGGCACAGCCACTCCAGCATCACTGCCTGTGCTGCCACAGGAAAGTCTGGAAAGAGCCTAAATGACTGCAGCAAGGAGAGAGAGAAGGGAAAGGAGGGGAGGGAAGGAGAGAAGAAAAAAGTATCAATCAGCTGTGGATGGAGTCTGTGATAATTAATGATTAACTCTGATAAACAAGTTTTGAAAAATACCATTAAGGTTTCTAATTGCAAATTTTAAGATAGTGTAAGCAAAACTATTCCAATCAGACATTTTACAGTACTCCCGAGCAGTGAAATCTGAAAACTGATGGAAATGCAATTGTTGGAAACAAAGTAGAGCAAAGCCGGATGAGAAAAAGCAGTTTTGGAGGAATGAGAAAGATGTGGGAGAAGGGGCTGCTCTGCGTGGACAGAGACATCACGGAAAGGTCAGGCACTCACCAGTGCAAATCAGCACAGCCCTGCTGGAATGATGCTGCCTTGGAGCAGTGCCAGTTCATAGATCCTGATAGTCTCAGCTTAAACTTCACTCACATTTGATTCTGGAGTCCTGAACCACACAAATTCAATAATCTTTCCCACAATTTCTGCGTGAAGGAGGCACACAGCACAAAAAAAACCCCCAACTTTTCTCCCAGTTAATTAGCAGCAGTACAGGCATGGACAGCAGAGCAGGAGCAGAGCCAGGGCCATGGAAGGGCTCACCAGGGCTGGGTGAACTTCCACCCAGGCCTTTGCCAACACATCTTCATCCCAGCTGGCAGCATTCAGAGCTCCACCCACCCCAGCCTGGGAGCCTTTGGAGCAGTGTTGGCAGCCATGGAAGTTCTCATGGAAGCAAGGCAGGGACACTAAAAGATCCCAAATCCAATTTTCCCTGGTGAATTGAGCCTCGGCTCCTACCTGGCTCTGCAGAGGTGAAGGATGACACAGTGCCCACTGTGCCACCGAGGCTGGGCCACCTCCCAGTAACCATGTCCTGCTCACCAACAATGTCCTGCTCATTCATGATGTCCTGTTCACTAATTATGTCCTGCTCATTAACAATGTCCTGCTCACTGCACGAGCCTGGGACTGAGTTGGGACCACCTGGGGGACACAATCACAGCCAAGAGGAGCCGTACACCATCCTTATGATGAGCCCAGCACTTCCCCAAAACCCACACAGCTTTCAGGAGCTGCTGCAAATCCATCCTAGAATTCCCACCTGTGTTTGGTGGATGCCCATCCAAGACCAGCCTCTGGAAACTCAGTTTTAGAGACACAATCCAGCATGGACCTGTCTAAATACGCCAATCCTGGTGCAAGTCTTTGATGGGTGTCTCAAAGATTAGGGACCATCTGCACTTTCATGAGGGTTTATTTCTGACCCTGTGCAAGTGCTTAAAACTCAGCATATTTTCTGCTTTCTTAAAATAAACAATTATTCTCCAGCTTGTCCGTGGAGCTCAGAGGACGAGCAATAACAAACACATGCTCACCCTTCAGTCCATGAGGATCGGCTCCTTCCCAATCCCTGCCTTAGAGGTGGACCTCAAAAAGAGCAGGTAATTCTGCTTTGCTGCCATCTGTATCACACCCACCATGTGCCAAACACTGCAGCAGCACGAGAGGATATTTTATTAGCTGATAAGCTGGACTGCTATTCACTGAGGAAGAAGATTATCAAACAAATTACACTGAGAACCAATAATAGGGGAAAGGTTAATGATTTCTGTAAGCCACCGAATTCACCCGCCCCTGTAGTTTACTAAGAAAATTAGGGTTTCTTCATGCTGAGCTTATGGGAGCACTTTACCCATATTTCAACCCTTCTTTCCTCTGAGATCTTTGGCATCACTGCTTTCTTGCTGGAGAATTTACATTAAGGACAATTATAAAACAAAAATATACCACCATTCAGGAAAATATACAACTTCTTATCAGAGGGATGTGGATGTTCTTCTTGCCAGTCTACAGACATGGAGATTAAATTTCAGAGAGAGATTTATTTTGTGCTATTGTCCTGTTATTCACCAGAGGATTGTGCAATGCAAGTAATCTGATCAGAATAATGCATAGGGACATATTTCAGAAAACCAATAATTGTGGTAACGTTGAGCTCTGCTAGGTGCCAAAATAAAGTCCAAAATCACTCTCCCTCTTTTCCACAATTCCTTAATCATGGCATCATAATGTGCTGCTCTGTTGTCCATTAAAGCCACAAGCTTGAAGTAATCAATGCCGGACATTTGGAGATTTATTGTAATTTTAGATCTACAGCACTTTTGCCGGCTGAAAAGCAAAATTATAGTTTATAGGTGTGCCATATCTTACATTTTACGGCTTTTACTTCTTTAAGCCGGCTTGGTGCGGGTTTTTCTTGTGGGCTTGAGGTTTTTTTTTCCTTTCCACCTGAGTGCTGCAGGCTTTTTTATGATGTTAGGAAGCAGTTAAGGCAAACAACAGAAAAAATTACTAAAACTGACTGTATTTAAATTCTGTTTACTTCCTTAACCTTTTGACTTACCTATACAAAAAGTAATCTTTCATAAACAAGTCCCAAACAAAATCATTGCCTATTTTACTTTCCTTAAACCCTTGTGGAATAAGCAGAAATTGTAACAGGATCCTTTTGACCGTTTTTTATTCCGCTCATATTTGCAATGATTTTATAACTGATGCTTGCTTTGCCTCTCCACATTATCACAATCAGTGCATCCTGGGATTAAAAACCATTTAGGGCCCAACTCTTAAAGAAACTCCCCACACAGCAGTATAATGAACACTGCTCCTTTTTATTGTTGCCGGCTTTATTGATATGCCGAAGACGCCGCTAAGCTCAGTTCTCCCTCTAAAAACAAAGGCCTGACCCACTTCCCGGCATGGCTCTGGTGCAGAGACAGCACAAAGGCTTTGGGGAAGGTAACCCTGAGACCCTATGTGGCCAACGTGAGGCTGGGTCCAATGTTTCACGTGTCTCGAGGCAAACGCTCACGAGTTTTCTTTCATTTTTAAGAACGTGTCAGCACAAATTATGGGGAAATCATGGAATAGTTGGGTTGGAAGGGACCTTCAGAGGTCATCCAGCCCAACCCCTCTGTGATGACCAGGGACATCTTCCACCAGCTCAGGTTTCTTGGGTTGTTTGCATGAATTCATCATTCCCTAATCAGTTGTTCGAGGGGTAGAAGGGCAAGGCAATTAACCACCATCCTTGGGGATCCATCCACGTCCTGAATCCAGGACAGCTGGTGGCATCCCCCTGCTCCTGCTCGGTTCCTGACGCTGCAGATGAGGTCCTTCAGCTCACCACCGAGAAACCATCCAAGTTCAGGGGATTACTTCACTATGTCCCAAACTTCCAGCGGTTACAAAAACCTGCTAAAGGATATTCTGAACAATGATGGATTCACCAGGTGCTTCCACAGAATGAGCTTAATCCTGCCTTGAATGTTCCTGTGACCAAAACAGGGCTCACACGAGTGGATCCTCTGGAACTCAGTTTCATGGACGTGCCAAGATCTGCTCATCATAAAGTATGACAAAGATTAATCCAATATTTTAGCCAATATTGTGTAAACATGCAGCCCCTCACTTCCTACAGCTCCTTTCAGCCAAGTGCAGCTCAAATCCATACGAATGAGGGTTCTCTAAGCACTGCTGAAATATTAGAATTCCTGTGAAATACAACACTGCTGGCACGGAAAATAAATATGTGAGTCCCTGTTAGGAAACAGAGTGCAGAAAATAAGTTTGATTCATGTATTTTAGACAGGTGAATTAATGCTCAGCCCCACTGGAATGTGACCAGACACTTTGAAACTCTGGCTGAGTCCCGTTTGAGAGCAAAAATGGTGACATTTTACATTTCCTGGGAAAGGCAGGCATTCCAACGGCAAAGTTACTGGGAAAATCTGTTACCCAGTGACCAACAAATGCCATTCCCTGCAGCAACTCCTATTTCTGTGGAAGGCCCCACTTCCATAACACCCCTGGCAAAGTGCCAGTTCGTTTTCATGGAAGGAAAAGGTCTCAGCTCAAGTAACAGATCTCCCAAGCCAACAGGAACAGAACTAGAAACTCTGTAATTGGAGAACCCAGAAAGAAAAATTCCTAAGTAATTGCCTGTGCAAGCACTGAAATGGGAATGTTGTGTGTCACAAGACAAGGATAGCACAAGATCCCAGAGTCCCTGAGGCTGGAAAAGATCTCCAGGATCATCGAGTCCACCCTGTGTCCAATCCCGACCCTGTCCCCAGCCCAGAGCTCTGAGTGCCACCTCCAGCCCTTCCTGGGACACCTCCAGGGATAGGGACTCCAAACCTCCCTGGGCAGCCCCTGCCAAGGCCTGAGCACCCTTTCCATGAAGGAATTCCTCCTGATGTCCCACTTGAACCTCCCCTGGTGTGTTTGAAGCAGTTTCCTCGTGTCCTGTCCTTTGTTCCCTGGGAGCAGAGGCTGATCCCCACCTTCCTACAATCTCTCGTCCGGTAGAATCGACCCAGCTGACAACCGATAGTCACAAAAGGGATGCAAAAGCCTCCAAAAACAAAGCCATGAGGTCTTTTGTACTCCCAGAGGGACCCACAGGCTCTGATCTCCCACTCCTGCAGGGAAGGGGAATGTGGCCATTGATTTCAATGAGCGCAGGATCAAGACCGTAATGCTCACAGCAGCCATACACATCAGTGTAAACCTATTTGTAACAGAACCTAAGGGCACATTTCATGCATGGTTGGGAGGAAAACCCACTCACAATGGAGGGCAGGAGTGTTCATGGAGAATTTATACTACAAAAGAAAAAGGAAAAACTTTCCTCTATGCCTCTATGTGAATTCATCAATTTAACTTACACTTAAATGGAAAATCGCTATACAGAGACCATAAAAACGTATTATGTTACCAATTGAATGGTTTACACTGCTGGCAAGCTCAGGGAAAACGTACCTTTTCACCATCCCCAGCCTGAGTGAAGCACATTATGAGGGATCCCATATATATCCTTAACTTTTGTACATGGCAATTCTCTTCGCATGTGCTCTCCTTACCCTAAATCAAGTGAGCGATGAGAAGAAGGATGAGCGCGGGTAGAGAAAGGAAGGAGATGTAAAGAAAAAGAAAAGCGGAGGAGGAAAATAAAGAGAAAATAAAGTTAGGGATGAGGAAGAGACAGAAATGGAAAATAGAGCAAGAAAAGGGCAAGGTGTTTCTCAGGAGTGCAGGGTAACAAATGCATCTCAATAAAGGCAGGCTGCTCTAAAAGGAAAACAATTCACACATCTCGCCCTCCTCGCGTATATTCTAGTTCCACATGCCAGGAGGCAGGAGGGTGGGAAGAGACCAGAAAACAGGGAAAAGAAGGCATGGTGCTGGGCAGTGCCTTGGCTTAGCCAGCTGTTTTCTGCAATAAATCCGTTCCTTAGTGCTAAAAGGGAGTATTTTATACCCATCTCCATTCTCTGACTGCCACACACAAGAGATGGCAGTGCTGGGGGGGCCCCTCTGGACCAGAGCTTGGTAAATGCTGCAGGAAGGGACATTCCAAAGCCCTCTTGTCCTGCTGCTTCTCCATCCATTTGCTGGGAGGCACACGAGGAGCTGTCACGGCATGGCCATGTGTCCTCAGAGGTCAATGTATGGAGTCAGCTGGGGCTGGAACAGCACCCGGCAGATCCAGCAGTCTAACAACAACCTTCCCACTGCCAGAGCTGCAGATATAAATGGATATAAAGCATTTCTGGCTGGTGAGGCCCTGGCACAGGGTGCCCAGAGCAGCTGGGGCTGCCCCTGGATCCCTGGCAGTGCCCAAGGCCAGGCTGGACGTTGGGGCTTGGAGCAGCCTGGGACAGTGGGAGGTGTCCCTGGCCATGGCAGGGGTGGCACTGGGTGGGCTTTAAGGTCCCTTCCCACCCAAACTCCTCAACGATTCTATGGTTTTATGTTTGGACACACCTCTATGCAGGAAGCGGGTTGTGAAAATGGAAGTTTCTCAAACTACTTTGTCATATTTTATTATTTCTATAAGCCAGTGTGCCACATCCCAAAGCTCAGCAGTGGGGACGCTGATGCACAGCACGGGAACAAGCCCTGATCCACTCCTCTGTCACTCCCCGGTCAGTGGGATCTGGCACAAACAGCACTCTTTGGATGTTCCACTGACTCAGATTCCTGCCAAACCCCCTCGGGATTAAAGTGTTGGTGACACACGGTGTCCCAACAGGACCCCACACTCAGGCAGTGCAAAGGACCTTGGCACGAAGGAGTTTTCCCCATCCCTGCCCTCTCCCTCACCAGTCAGGGTTCTGACCTCTCCAAAGTGTCAGATTTCAGTCCCCCTCTAAAATTTTTTACAGCTCAGAAGCGCAAAGGGAGCAATGAAACTCTCACCTTTTAATGCCGAGCTCCCCAACGCGGCTGCTGATCGGGGCAGGGGGTCCTTAGGAGGTTCTCTCCCTCGTGGTCCCCCTCCCTATCCCCTTCCTCTCTCATTCCCATGTAAATATCCACTAATGCAAAGAACAAACATTCCACCCAACCTAAGCACAGGAAAAAAAATTAAGCATAGGAGATTTGGAAAGTGTCGTTGTTTTTGCTCTAAATCCTTTGTGCAAAGTCTGATTGGTCTTTACTCATCAACAACTCAAAAATTACTTTACTTTTTATTTCTCTTCTCGCTTCCTTCCCCCATAGAGTAGTTTGGTGAGTATTGAACAGCTCCGTCACAGGGATTACTGATGTTAATCAGGACCACACAGCCACATTACACAGAAGTTTTTGCAGGGACTATCCTAAGGAATATAAATTAACGGTGGAGATTGTTCTGGACTGCTGACTGCGGTGTTGGTTACTTTGTGTTAAGAAAACTGCACTGTGCAAATCCCAGGAGCTCCGAGAATGATGACAGGAATGATCAAAGGAAGGCTGGAAATCTATTTATTAATGAAATATAAAGAGATTGGTAGACAACAATTATACCTTAGAAGGAAGCCCATAAGAGAAGATGTGATGCAGTATAAAAAATACTGATCAGCACAGATGAGGCAGATCAAGAGCTTCAGACTCAAAGCACACAATCAATTAAACGCTCGCAAATTCAAAGCAGATGAAAAGAAATTTTGTGTTGCCCAACCTGAAACTCAGACAAATGAACGTTGCTGGGATCTGCACGGCAGCAATATTCCAGGACTGATATTTATGGATCACAAAGGAGCAGGATCACCCGTTACAAACCCTGGAAGGGGCATTGCACAGCAATGCTTTGGCCGGGAGCCCATCGCCCACACTGTAACCAGAACAGGATTTAAAGGGAAGATAATTCCCCAAATCCAGTGCTTTTTATGCCAGCGGTGGCCACGGAAGGACACGGAGCAGGGGCGAGGTGAGCAAGGTGAGGTGCAGCAGTGCTGATGGAGTATCTCAGACACATTTACTGTGCGATCGCAGCCACGCATTTTATGAAACTCCGGCTGTCCCACAACGACGTGCTAAAATCACTCGGAAAAATCCCCATTAATTGTGTTGGGAGCCCGTGCTCATAATTATGACCCAGCTGATCTCATTGACCCCAGAAATGCTGCTGGTGGTAAAACGACGCGTTGGAAACGGCCGCGCGTCGGGTTCCGCTCAACTCGAGCTGCCTGAAGAAGAGCCACATAAAAATGCTGTTAAAATAAACTTTGGTAGACAGAGACCCTGTGTAAACCAAGTGTAAACTCTGAGTGGATTTTTACTACAGACTCATAAACCTCAGAAAATAAAAGTTTGTGGAGGAAACGGAGAGAGACATCGATCACAGGGACACCGGGTGCTCCCAGGGTTTGTAGGTACCAGCTCTCCCCTGCAAATCTCACCCTCTTTTCCAAAGCTGAGCCTGGAAATGGCATTCCTGAAACTTCCTTACAGCCTCCTCTATCACAAAATTATTTCAGTGCTGGCACCCTTCCAGTCCCAGGCCGCAGCCAGCACGGCAATTCCTTTCCTCCTCTTCTTTTCCTCATTGTCCCTCAGGAAAACCTCGCGGAAAAGGCACAGCTTTTGTTGGTTGAAGCACATCAAGATCCCAAAATTGCTCCTAATTGTAACATTTGTAATTACTTCTAGCTTTTAATTTTTATAATGACTCTTCATGGCTCTGTTGACCAGAGGGAAAATTTTAATCCCGAATGTGCCCAACTGTCAAAACTGCCATCACACTTCAGGTAAAAAAAAAGGCTTTTAAGAAGTCATAAAGTTTACTTATTGAAAATTAGAAATGAATATTTATTGTCAGGTTTCCATCGGAGATTGAAACCTTTTATTTAACACTGGCTGGAAGTGTAAATTATTCAAATGTTTACATTTGAATGCTGCTGGACTCTAATGATTCCATTTCCTGCAGTGGTAAGATAATGAAAAGCTCCATCAGAGGGTTAAGCAAACATCCAGCTGCAACTTTTCATTCAAAAGGTTCAATTCAGGCAGCCCTGTGCTCCTGCAGAAATCCGTGCAGCCTTCCAGTACCTGAAAGGAGCCTACAAGGAAGCTGGAGAGGAATTTTACAAGGGCCTGGAGTGCCAGGAAAAGGGGGAATGGCTTCCCACTGCCAGAGGGCAGGGATGGATGGGATATTGGGAAGGAATTCTTCCCTGGGAGGGTGGGGAGGCCCTGGCACAGCTTGGCCAGGAAAAGGGTGATGCAGCCATAAAGGCAAGAAGCACATTTTGAGTTTGATTATTTGAAAGGTTTTTTAAGGACATGAAGGTGTTGAATGGAGAAAGCAGTGACGTTTGGAACTTCTTTGTGCTGGGTTTTTTTTATTTTTCACATCATTTTACGTGAGAAATTACAGAGGAGGTGCATCTATCACTGTTCTTCTGTGGCAGAACTCAGTCTCCTACTGCTCCTTGAGAAATTCCTGCTCAGAAACACCCTTGCACCAGCCAGCAGAGCAGGATCCAAAGGCAACACCAAATCCCAGGGAAGGCTGGAGGCCACCACATCCCTTCTCTGGCTGTCCCATCCCCACCCCAAGGCCCTGGGAAATGCTCCAGCACAGCTCAGAGAGGACAAGCTGGGCTGCCTTGGGACACAGGTGACATTTTCTGCCCTAACTGAGATTTTTGTGAACTTCAGCCATTGCCTTGGATGGTTAATTCTTCCCCCTCTCCAAGGTTTTCATGGGATTTCCTATTCATGCATCCAGAGCCTACTGCACAGGTGACGGGAGTTCCCTGTGTTTCAAGAAAAAACAAAAACCGCACGCACCCGAGGAGAAAAATGTTTTTTAAACAGTTAAGACAATTTTTTCTACCTCATAAAGAACCGAAAAGAGGCAAAAGCCCAATTTTCCCACCATTCCAAGCTCAGTTCCAGCCCTCACCTGTGACACTCCCGTTAGGCACAGTCCAAAGCTCTGCAGCTGCCCTTGTATTTTCTGCCAGTATAATTTTTTTAAATACACAAATATTATACTCCAGGGCATGTTTTGCTGGGCCAACAATACATGCCTCACTTTTATTGTGAGGCACAAGCCCTTCGGTTTCATGTCTTTTGACCTCCCAAGAAATGTATTAATGACCCTATAAAGCTCTCCCTGGCACGTATTCATATTAATACAATATACTCCTTTGTTTTTTTATATTACATAATAAAAGGGGGGAGAGAGGGGGAAAAAAAAAGACAGTTGTTTCAATATCCTTCCACCACAGAACACGGTTCAGTGGGAAAATAAACTGACAAGAGCGATCTGAAGAGGGGTAGCTGACATTAATCTCGATTTTAGGCTTGTTTCTGTTCCTGCTTGTTTCTCTTGCTTCCAGTGGTGACTCTGCTCAATCCCAAATCCAGCTGCTGCTTTTGGATACCCCCTGCCCGCCGGAGGAACCAGCTCCTTCTGAGCAGCATCCAGGGGATGAGCCAGGGGAGCAGTTTTAGGTAACAACTTCCTCTCCCTCCACTTGGCTCTCACTCCCAGGCACCACGTTGGACCAGTTGCTTCCAACCTGGAGTTAGGGAACGGCTCTGAAGGATTAGGGTGGAGCAAAGGGAAAGATCCGAGCCCTCAATAAGTACAGGTTTTGTGCCTTAAAAATAAGCAAATTACAAAAATAATTGCGGAAGTAACTTCTGCCACCGCTTCCTCGAATTATTTTTTATTCCCAGAACAATTTAAATGAATTTACTGAAGGTTTGGTTCAACACTTGGGCTACTTCTTGATCCTATGAGCTCGCTGGGAGTGAGTTTGGCAGCGAGTGGTTGATTTTGCTCAACACGGGTTTGGTACCCACACCCACAGAGCTCTGGATCCATGGGTATCCTCCAGTGCTCCAATCCTGCTTTTGGATAGAGTGGCTGTATTAAAATCCTTATCAAAACCTCCTATCCAATACTGGCGTGCCATTATCAGTCCCTCCTTAGCACAGTGGACATAAACATCTGTCACCTCTCGCAGGTGGCACAAGAGCTCAGCTCCAAGCAAAGCCAGTGATGATTTATATCCAACTGATACAAACAGAGTAAGTTTTAAGCAATCTTTCAGTTAATCCAAATACTTGATAAAAAATCAAGTTGCAAACTCAAAGTAAGCCTGCCAAAGGCTGTCCCAGACTTCCGAAGCAGATCACAGAGCTCCAAAACCACAAACCAACCAGAATAATGATTTTTTTTTCTGTTCAAAAGACAAATCAACCCTAATTTGGACTGCAGTGTCCTCAGGACTGCTACAACATGGGAAAGAAGGGCAAATCTGGCCTTGCTCCTACTTAACTCTGGGAATTTTTCCTCCCACTTTGAAAGGAAAAACATCACAGTTCATAAAGTGTGGCCTTTTTGTTAACACAGAACTACTTTTTTCCTTCTAACGCTTCCAAAAAAACACCTCAAAAGTTAATAGAAGTGATTTAGCCAACAGCTCCTTTGAAAGGACGCCTCCAAGCTGAACTCCAACTTTTGATAAAGTGGAGAAAGTGTCACCCACAAAATAATAGAAAACACTCCTCAAACCTCAAGCACACTGAGAGAGCATTTCCCAACATTTTTAACTTCCTAGCAGCATCTTAGCTTTTGTTTATCTTTGCTATTTAAGGCAAAATAGATGGGAATATTCATAATTAATAATGAGTAAACCAAGAGTTTAGTCTTTTTATTAATTTTTAAATTTAGAAAATTATTAAAAAACATGAAGCTGAAGTTATTTGGCAGGCGCCTCGCAATGCACATAAATAAATCTCTTTCAGCAAGTCCCCGAGGGTTTTAGGCAAAACTTTGTGAATGCCAAAGAGGAAATCTAAAAACAATTTCTGGCTTGGTAGTTGAGCCAAAAAATGGACATCAGGTCCAAAAGACAGTATGAAATATTAGTTTTTGTGCTCGAGAATGAAGTGAGGGATGTTTTCAGCTCAGGACTGTCTAAGGAGCTTTCCAGCGAACCAGAGTAACAAAGATTTTAACCATTAACCATTTAACCCTTAGCAAGAGCCTCACTTTAGGGATTTTATTGCAGTTCTTGGGAGGGAGTAGTGGACAGCAAGGGCCACTGGGTTGGTTTCTTTGGTTTTGGTGAGCAAAACATTTTGTCAGAACTTTTCCAGCCATTTTTAATTCAGGTCAATCTGCAGAAAGGCATCAGTGGTCCAGAGAGGATTCGCCAGGAGCCTGGTTTGTGTTGGCTTCTCCGCAGAGGATATCCAGCTCATTCCATCGGGATCCCAGTGATCTTCAAATTCCTTCTCCAGCACGAACCAGCCAATTTTCAGGGCAAGCTGAGAGAAGGGTTAGAAAACAGCTCAGTGCTGAATATCCCACCGAGCATTTGGAAACAGGGGCAAGTTTGGCAACAATCAGGCTTCAGAAATTGCAATCTGAAGCATCTGCTCTGGGGAAGGTGTCTCTGTCCGTGGCAGGGGGCAGAACTGGGTGAGGTTTAAGGTCTGTTCCAGTCTAAACCAGTCTGGGATTCTGTGACCCTGTGATTCCTTATGCTCCAAACAAAGTCACCAGCGTGAGTTTGTGAGTTGGGGAAACTCCTGTCCTGGCTGATCTGTTCTTCGTTTGCCTTGCCCAGGGAACACATTGAGGACACACAGATCGAAATGTCCCCCAGGATCCTCAGTTTACAAACTTATCCACATTTTGCAAAAGTCTAAACTTTGCATGTGGGGTTACAACGTGTGGGCTCCAGCAGAGAAAACCTTTGTGGGCTACATAGCAAATGTGGCACCAAAGGCTGTAGAAAACCAATGTGAGAGAAAGTTCTCCAAACAAGATTGCGTTTTTAACCACTGCATTGATCATGGAAAAGTTGTCAAGCCCTGGAATCGACTTTCCAGGGAAGCGGTGGAGTCACCATGACTGGAAGTGTTCACAGAGTGTGCAGATGTGGCACTTGAGGATGGGGTTTAGTGGTGACCGTGGTGGTGGTGCCGGTTGATGGTTGGCCTTGATGTTCCTAAAGGTCTTTTCCAACCTCAGCAGTTCTACAGCCATCATTTTAGTGAAGATTTGCTGCTTTGTCTCAGTTGATGGCAACTTTTAGTTACAAATAAACCGGAATTGGATCTCTTAACATGCTGCCACTTGAATTTCCACTCTGCTCCCACCAGCGCCCTCCCCTCCAGCCCAGTTACCCCAGCACGGGCTCCCAGGGGAGCGAGGTGGGAAGCAGACAGAATGCGAGGCAGGGGGATTGCCAGAGTTCTATCTAAGAATCATCTTGTACACAATTTTCACAGATATCTGATCCAAAAAGCATCCACTGAGTGAGCACAAAACCAGCAAATACCTTATGGAAAGTCTGCACTTGTGCTGCCATTTCCCCTGATGCAGAAGAGCAGCGGTTTCCTGCACACAAATATGAAAACTAATATATTTTACAGAGCCCCAACTCTCCTCATTCTCCTTGCACAATAAACTGTAGTTATGGAGGGACAGACTTGCAGGAATCACACGCAGACTTCAGCTGTCTGTGAGTATTGGCTGTCTGCAGCATCTGCCCCTGCGAGGAAATTTGCATCTTCAAACAAAACATCAGCAGAATTGACAGATTCTTGTTTAAATAAGGTTTGTTCCAGCTTTGAGATTTCTAACTATTGTTATCAACAATACAAATGAGGGTTTATGGAGAGAGGATATATTAATTCCTTCCTTCCCCTGATTAAAAACATCATACGGCTCGCTGCAAATGGGAGAGTTGTGATTTTGAAATTCCTGTAGACACCAGCTCCCAGCACGCTGTTCTTTTATGCATCACGTCACTTCCCGGCTGCCTTTCGCTGAAAACGAATGTAACAAAATCAAATACACCACCTGAAAATTCCACTGGAAATATTCCTTCACCAGAGCTGGTTTGCAAGCGAGTGATTCTCAGGGAAAAAAGGGAAAAACTCGGTGTGTTTTTGAAAAGGGCGCACATTTTTATTGCCCAGTTTGGATTAAAAATCCTCGCAGGGGTTGCTCTGGTGACGATGAAAAGTTACAAACCTTTCCTGAGCATCTGAACCAGGAACCTTCCAGCCTTGCTCTCATCTTCCCACCTCTGGAGTTATCCCAAAGTTTAATCCCTCAGCACCAGTGGTCCTGATTTATTTGGTTTGCTGGGATTGGTCAAGCTCATTTCTGACAGGA
>VZTA01018789.1:319608-366608 GCA_013398855.1 Mohoua ochrocephala | reverse complement strand
ACCTACTCTTCTGAACCATACCTCTTTCCAACGTGTCCCGTTTTCTCTAGAGGTATAATGAATGGCATCCCACTACATGCATTGGGGAAGTTACTAGTGACAGTAAGATAAAGAGAGAATATCTATCCGATTTTCTTTGCAAGAGAAATCAGATCTCAACATTCAACTAATCCAATATAATCAATCAACAGCTTTTTATACAGCTTCCCACTGTATCTATAACATGCTATTTTTCAAAGAATTTTTCTATTTAAAAAAAGGTAACTTTAAAGTCACACCTTAGTAAATAATCCATGTTCCCTACAGTATCTCTTTCTTTCAGTCACATGATACCAGCTGAAGCTTGCTACTGAGGCAGCAATCTCATATGCCAACACTTTTGCAAGTCACAGTGGAAAATTACCTCATCTTAATCCCCATCTCCCATTACACACTCCTCATCCCTTGGGCATTCAACTCAAATCTGCTTCCAGTTCATTTATTGCAAAATGAAGTTCAATTACCCTAAGGTCTGCTGACCATTTGGCTTCTATCCCTTTAGATGTCATCGCCATCTCAGTTTTCAGTGAGGCTAAAAGCTAAGTCTAGATCTGACACAGATACTAGAGTGTAACTATTCTTTCCTCATTGTCACTACCGGGCTGCTACCATCACCCAAAGTGCACTTCCTCCCAGCCATGCCAGTTCAACTGGATATGCACAATCTTCACCTTGCACTTGCCTGCTTGTATTCCAAGACACAGCTCTTTTTCCACTGACCGACCTCTTATTCTCTGTACGGCCTGTGCTTAAAGAAGAGTTTAAACTTCTTAGTTCTCTATTTTAACAAAATTCACAAACTAGCTATCTGTTAACTAAAATTTCCCTTTATAGAATCCAGAAGCTGTTACCGGGCAATTCACATATATTTCTATTCAAAGTACAGTGACAAATGATAATTCTATTCAAAATGCACACATTTTGCACACAATCAACTAGAGTAACCACTGTCAGATGTTTAATCAGCAATTTAATTTTTTTTAAAAGTGTACCATCACTTCCACTCCAATAACCGGGTTTTGCCTCTTGCTCATTACCTCTAAGACAAAAATTGAAAATTCCTAAGTTTTTCTAAAAATACCCAATAGCTTCCTAACACCTCCTTCCCACTCTCTCCCCAACCAGCAAAAGTCCAAGTAGGCTGGGGATAAGACACTACCAATTCTACCCCAAAGGAACAGCCATCCATCCCCTCTTCAGTCACAGATCCCCCTCACAAATACACAGAGTTTTAAGTAATTTCAATTCTACTCAGAGAAACCCACCACCCTAAGTACCCTGCTGTTTATCACTTTGTTTTATTTCCATCTTTTCCAGATTGTGTATACTCTTCAGACACTAATATTTAAGTCACAATTATTATTTCAGAATCCCTGCTCCTTAGAAAGCTTTTGCATCACATAAATTGCTACAGTATTTTCACTTATGCATAGGTGGATCCTAGCATTAGAGCATACAGCCCAAACAATCCTCATTCCCTGCTTCGTTTAGGTAAACTTTTTTATAGGCTAGGTTATTTTTTTGGGTGCTCCCTCATCAGCATTCCCTTTTTTTCTTCTTTCAACTTATAGACGGAACTAAAGTGAAAAATCAAAGTGAACATTTTGAGACCTGTTCAATCTCTGTAGTTATGAATACTTCTCTTATATACAGATGAAGAGAAAAACAATGTAATGCAATACAGGGATGTCACAATCGATAACTAATATCTGTCAGACAGCCCAGAACTAGCTCCAGATGCTTGTTGCTTGTTTCATGGGTACACTAAGTGGCATGGTGTAAAAAACAGCTTCAAGTATAACATTCAAGACAGACACTAACAGTGTCAGGCTATTAGTCATGCACATGGATTTTATTGGTCTTTAGTGTACAGGAGTAGCTGTGTGCTGATAATGATGTACCCAAGGACTGACAACGTGCCAGCCTGTGCTGTTAGACCTGACCCTCTTCACTCCCAGAGTGACACTTTCTTATCAAGAACCAAGAGCTACTTCTGAGATATACCTGCTCAGAGTACAGCATTTTCATGTAAAGATTTGACTGTGAGCAAAACCCCTACGTGGGATCAAGTGGAGCCTAAACAACACTTTGCATCTGTATTTTCCTGAAATGCAAGATACAGGAAAAGTTACAAAGTTATCCAGCATACAGCCCAGCATGGCTTTTTACACAGTTCTTTGACATATATCACTGGGTTTTGACATTTTGCTCCTTTCTGTACCAAGAAACCCCAGTCATAAAGTTTCACCATCAAAGTTGTGTAACTTTTTTGGATATGGATATTAGCTTATTATCTGTTAATGTCAAAATTTCAGGGCAAAGTTAGACAAGATAATAAGCAGAATGGAGCTTTTAAAATACTGAATTACCTGGATGAAAATGCTTTAGGATGAAATCAGTTTAGGAATATTAAGAAGACAGATTCTTGAAACAGTCAAAACTTAGTAATGTGTTTCCAAGTTCTAGTAGTTCCCTGCAGAAGTCTCATTAAATTAAGCAGCCAGAGGGGAGAAATGGGATTCTTACTCCTGAAGCCCATAGGGCCATTGACAATCTTCCTGGACATCTACTACCAGCTGTTACAGTAGAGCAAAATTAAAATGCTAAATGAGTTATTGCATAGGCTTTCAGCATTCACCAAACAATGCCCCCGAATGCAAGAGGCCAATAAGACAAGGATGGACAGTGGGTACCATAAGTGCAAAACTAAACCTGAGATACTAGTTTGGCTCTTCAGTGTGAACAACACTACAAAACTTCGTTGAGAAAAAAGAAAACCAAAAAACCCAAACCCCAATACCAAAACCAACCAAACAAGACTGCAAGTTAAGAGGCAAATAATAAGTGCTCTATAATGTCATTTAAGAGGCAATATTTCCCTTCAGGGAAATACATTTATCTAATAAGAGTAATTAAAGAAAAAAGCAACCCCGCACTTGGGAACCCAAATCAGATTTGTTATTCACATTTGAGTAGCCTAAAACTATATGAACCAGTCTTCACCCAAACAGATCTGATTTGATACGTGGCGATTCAGTGAGGAAAAGTTAGCTGTACTCAAATCAGAACAGATGGCACGGGCCAACTTCTGCATCACCTACAATTAGATTCTGCTCTGACAAAACAACATAAGAAGCAAAGCATGACACTACCACAAACTCTGTTTACTACAGGCAGTAGCGTTTTGATAGTTGAAACTAATGGCAGCACCAAATGTAGCCAGGTAATCCCCCATCTCCTCTATTTGTACCACACACCTCCCCCTATGGTCTTGGCTAGAGACCTTTGCAGCTACTGCACCACATCATCCATTTGGCCAGAGAGTGCAGAATAAGGTGGCAGCACTCAGCTAAGTCCTGCTCTGCAATTCAAGGGCTAGATCTAGTTCTGTCCCTTGTGACCAGACCTGAAACAGGGACAATTCATACAGGAGAGCAAACACCTTCCTCGTGCATTAGCAGCACACTGCACAAAGGGCATGTGATCAGCACTGCCAAGAAATATTCTGCTACACATCAAGGCACTTCACTGTGTTGTACACAGAAGAGTATTTTCATGGTGGAAAGAAACATCACTTTAACTGATACAAGTAACGCAAGGTCTTTCATCGGACCTAAGTGAGGATTAAAACCAAAGGGAGGACTGTAGAAAAATAATTACCACCAAATTTGTCTCACATCATGTAGCTGAGGTTTTGTTAAAATTAATTCCAACTTTAGCAACCCTTAAAACCTCAAAAACAAAACTTCAGTTATGCGTATTTATCATCAATATCTTGAAGTTGCAAAATAGAGAGATTTTCGAGCCTACTAAATCATGCCTGCCACAGCATAACAGTAGAACACTTTGTCACAACTCTAAAATGGGCAGAGCATCCCCATCATAACACTACATGCTTTCTTGAACAGCAGGGACAGAAGTGGAAGCATTAAAAAAAATAATAATAATCCTTGATAATTTACAAGAGCCTCCAGTGAACAAAGGTGGATGTCCCCTTTTTGCTGGAGTGATAACTTTCAAATGCATCCCTCGGTAATTACTGAGCAGTGCTTTCAATTTTAATCCAAACTTAGAACTTGAATGCTAAGGACATTGCAAAGAACAAAATTCACTGGCTGTATTTCATTATTTCCACAGATGAACAGAATTTCCCTGCAGAGAAGCTGCAGCTCTTCCTAATTTGTGTCCAGCTTCCACATGGAAAATTTCAGTCTGGAATTTATTAACAAAGCAAAGCCCCTCTTCATACCATAAGACTTATAAACATTAGTGTGACTGTGAAGTACTAATCTAACAAACATGCCTAACAAATCTGGCTACTTAATGACAGCAATTCTAGCAAGGCAATTATTTTCAAAACAAGGAAAAAGCTCAACCCCTCTCGCTCCATCACCGTGCAAAGTGCAGTGGCAGATCCCTTCCACCGTACACAGAGACGGGAGACGAATGAACTTCACACACACGCGCGACAGGAGCAGTCAGTACCTTCTGGTGTGAGATCCAGCTCAGAAGCAGAGGCATGGCCAAGCAGAACTGCCACCAAACCTTAGTGTCATGAACACGAAGACTCAGGAACAGATTCGTGGGATAAGTGAGAGCAGAAAGGATCCCCCTCTCACAAAGGGCTGGCAGTGCTGTCACGGCATTTCCTCAGGCTCGTTTCACGATATCGCAGCAGAGCCAGAGATCCGTGCAGCAGCCGTTATTCTTCAAAAGCCAAGTATTTCCTGACTTGGGGCTGGAAGCATCCGCGCTGCCTCGCATTTGAATAATGCATCCCACTCATGATCAAGCTATGTACGCTTAAAAGCAAACAAAAGAGAAACGGGATGCTGTTCAGAAATCAACACCCTGCGCTTTGCTAATTACTGGGAGTTTGACATCTATCAGTTAGAAAGCAGCACAATGTGAGAAAAAATTAGGAGCAATTGGAACGACTCTCCTTTTAGTTAGTGTTAACTTGCATACCACGAGATAGGAGAACTCAGCCACGACAGTGAAACGTGAACAGAAACAAAATAAGCCGCATATCGTATCCTGCTATGTACCAGGCATTTGACATGGAGGCAAAGTTCTTATTGTACATAAAAACACACCCAAATGCCAGCCAAAGTGCAGATATCTGCAACTATTCTCAACTAGAAAGAAGGGTGGGAGAGGGAGGAAATTGTTTTCCTTTAACTGCTATAAATGTTTTTACTACCATCCAATTAGTCCAGCGCTGATCATTCAGACCTGTTGCTAAAACTACTGCATTCTGCTGCTTCCCACTCTGGTGACAGTGTTCCACTTAACAGTTCTCACCATTAAAAATTCATCTTTCTGATACAGAGATAAAAGACCAGATTGACATGATTCAACTTCTGCAGTCACACGAGCAATTTGCTGACTTTGTTTATGCTAGAGGTATTTAGAAACTAGAACAGAAGACTCTGCCTCCATCAGCTGACTTACTGCTGAGGGAATACTGACCATCTTCTGTTTCACAGAAATAAGGAGGATTTGTAGCCAAGAGAAATGCTATCACAAAGAGAAAGGAGTAGCAGCCAAATTACCAAACATTTCTATAACCCATCTGCACTTAGTGTACAGTCTAAAAATACAGTTTAGAAAACTCAAAGTCAGGTTCTCAGCAGGCAGTAATAGGCATCTGCCATCAACTCCAATTCATTCTGCTGCATGTCTGGGCCAACACAACACAAGCCCAGTAGCAGAAAGCTGGAACACAGGAGCTGGCAAAGAAAGATTCAGTGAAAGCAGTTTTTGGAGCTTCAAGCTGACTGCCGCCCCTGACAGCTAGTGCTTTCACATTTCTGCTGTTCTCTACAGGCTCATGAGTTTAGCCAAAGCTTAAAGCATCAGGAAACACATTAAAGGATTGCACAGAGGAACATTAAAGGATTGCACAGAATAAAGTTTTGCTTTCAGGAGACAGTCTTCCTCCTATTTGCCTGCCCTATATTTTTCCCAGGTGCCTGGTCAAGACCCAGCTAGGTTTGCTTCTAAAGAACTGCTACAGAGCAGTGCATGTATTTGACTCTGACATTCAGCCTCACACCACATACTGCGGAGATCACATACTCCTGCCGAAGGCAAAGCTAAAGACTGCTACTACACCACCTTAAACAGAGATCTATTTTTAGATAGGTAAGCTAAAATAAAATAAAATTCAGTTTTCAAAATAATTCTTATCCAAGATCAACCCAGGAATTACTTACACTGTTTAGTTTCGATACAGTCAACAAGCAGAAAAAAGTGCCAGAGTTGCACAGCATACACTTAGCAAACCATCACAGCACCTCATTTGCTGCCGGAAACTTGAGAATCACCTAACACATCCTGTGTGCTACACACACACAAGATGCTTCTCTGCCAAATATCCAAATTTAAATAAGCACTATAGTGATAGAAGGTGGATCAAGTTACTTAACAGGAAAGAATAATGTCTAAGAGTTACAAGACGGTTTAGAGGCCTGAGCAGACAGTAGGTGCCCTTCGTTACACTGCTATGTAAGCACTCCACAGCGGTGTATCAAAGACCTTCAGTGATGGCAGTGGCAGCGCAGCACAACAGGAGCAGTGCTGAAGCAAGGAAGGTGCTCGGACTCAGTATTTTGCTCCTTTGTTTAGGCCAGTCAGGCTTGACGCTTTTCCACCTTTCAGATACAGCTCACATTCACTCAGCTTGAGAACTCTGCAACCCACAGCAGTGTCAGTACAGACGTCTCACGACGATCCTTATCCTCTTTGAATATGCTGATTAGTAAAACTCAGTTTATCTACCAGTTTTATGCTTTGAGCAAATGCAAGTTTGTTTCCAAGTTTAGGACACAGTTCTCAGTGAAAGACTTAGCAAAGTACAGCATGCCTGGAACAGCAGTTCTTCTTAAACTTTTTTCACCCAAGTTCTTACAAACTATAAAAGCACAAATTCAGATATTAACTAGGAATTTTCTCCCCAAAACTGCATTTTAGCTTAACTTGGCAGTTCTAGTAAGAGGTTTATTAAAGATGTTGTTTTCAAAACTCCATCACGTTTAACACATACCCTATTTTTAAAAGGGCTTGCCTGAGAAGATAAGGCTGTCACGTGGACAGTCCCAAACAATTAATACATTCTCTGCATTCATTTCCTTTTGGGGGGGTGTGTGGGGGGGGAAGTTGGAGAGCTCATTGAAGTATTTTGCCCATTTATGGTCACTACCCACTTCTCAAATACAGATCAGAAGATCATGAACTTCATTTTAGCAGATTTAAAGTGGTAACACTGAAATAAATGCTCCATGCACCATGTTTAAGAAGGTGGCAATTTTTTAATTCTGTAGTTTCAGATAGAAGTTCGCAAGATTTTAAATTTAAAATATTAACTAACATGTTGATTCACTATGAAATGAACACACTTTGAAAAATCTGTTTTTCCCTAGTCAAGAGATCAAAGTTTCACGACTCCTACACAACAGATCATGAAGACTCCTAAAGTGAGTATCATCCCAGATTTGGTTGAAACCCACCATGATACCCATGGATGACACCACTTTTATAACTCATTTGCTTCAATAACCACCTTCTTCTACTATCACTGAAGGAGAAGATGGCAAGTGGTTAGTAATTCAGTGCTGACTCTGGGAGATGAGAAAAGTTAGATTCTATTCAGTCTAGCAGATCCGGCACACGTGGATATACTTGGTCCGATAAAGTCAGGCACCGCAATAACGTCCAGCTCCCTTAACGAGGCTAGAAATTCCTCAGTGACATGAAACCAAGGAGTTAGCTCTTTTCCTGTTTAATGCTTTCCCACAAACTCTCAGCTGCAGAGGGGGATTTCAGACTACACACTTTCCTTCAAAAAGGCTCTGCTTACAGAAAGCTGGACACCAAAAACAGTGTCAAGCAGCAGGTGATACTGTGGCAGAGACAAAAAGCGTTCCTACTGGGTTCAAGGCTCCTTTTCTCAAAAGAACATTCATTAGGGAACTGTGAAAGACAAAAGCACATGATTCATCAGACAATGTGCACGGACTATAAAGAAAGAAGATTGCAACTTAGCAGCATTTCAACAGCTTCTCCACACTTGCCAAATAATGTTCACTAGTTTTCTAGTACTTTGGAGATACACACCTGTACGTGTTCCAGCTTGTCTTCTAATCTCACAGTTCACAAGAGCAACAGCATTGTCTTGTGACAGTATCAAATGCCTGAGCAACCAGGAGTGCAATTAACTCTTCCCAGATAACAACCAGCAAAGAACCCGAGCATAAACACAGCAAGGAAGGATGTCAAAGCCCTACTCTTCCGGATGCTGAATTACCAACTGCTTTGAAATGAGGTGCTGGGAAGAGCAGGGAGCTTCCACCTAACCAGACTTCCTCCAGCACTGAAGTCTTGAACCACCCCTTTGCCTAGGACTCAGAGGAATAATGAATACATGCCTGAAGGCAAAGTTAGCACAGCACAGAACACCAACCACCACTCTCCCTGGGAGTCACATTAGTCTAATCTTGTCAATCAGGAACTGTTTAAAATACTAAGATTTCATCAGCTGGTTATGGTAGCTGTGAAGAGAATTAAATCATTAGATAGTTATGGTGTTCAAATGTAAATCCATACAGACACAGCTGGATGGGCAAGTCTTTCAAATTTAATAGCTGAGAGGAATTCAATGCGTGGTCCTTTTGCTTTTTGACACAGAGAAATTCTAAAAGAGCTACATAGCTACTGTTACTACTACTAACAATAAAACAAACAAAAAACCAAACCAAAACAAAAACAACCCACAAGACTCAGGGGCAACAGAAAAGGAAATGCTTTCCCAGAAAGCTTTGATGTAAAGGAGTCAATAAAGTAAACAGACAGTAAGCTCCTTTCAGAGAAACAGCTTTATAAGGCGACTCTTGCACCAACAGTGACATACACGAAGAGTAAGCGAAGGGTGTGATAGAGACCCATGAGACCATTTACATATATTTCCAAAAAGTCTGTGAGAATATTTTGTTTTGGTTATGAATACGAGTTCTACAAAACTGAAGGGAAAAAGAGAGCACAGAGGCACTTAATCACTGTGTAAGTAAGAAAGTACAATAGGTATATAAAGTCAAGATGGGTGGGAAGGAGTTGTTTCTGAGATTGTCGAGGAGGTTCTGCTCATTTTTTTAGGCAACATTTTCATATACATCAGGTAAAGTAACTTTTGCACTGCTTCACTAATTGCTACTGGTAGATGCTACTTATTTCAGTATTGCTAAACTTTATTTTCTGAATTTATTGTGCCTGGTATGTGCTAGGTATTCTGCGCCAGCAGCTGCACAGCACTGCCTGACAGCATAAACAGTAAGATTTTGGGCATTTGCTTGAGACCACGTAGGTAAGAAGAACAGCTAGGTTGCACTAAATAACTGCAGCTAACTTTTTTGATAACAATATTCACAGGAAGAGTGGCATTGCCTTTATGATGTCCTAGCAACACAATGACAAATGAACCCAGGATTTCTGGAATTTAAGTTCATTATTAATGCAGAGCAAAGCCCACACTGTTTCACCTTCTGTAGCAGCATCTTCATTTTAGTAGTTGTTCTAGGTTTGCCTGGCAAGGTTTTGGTAGCAAAGGGGACTGCAGGGATGACTTCTATGAGAAGTTACCAGAGTTTCCCCAACGTCCAACCAAGTCAATGCCAGCCGGCTCCAGGACAGACCCAACACCAGCCAAGGCTGGGCCAATCAGTGATGGTGGTAGCCCCTCTGGGATAATGTATTTGAGAAGGGGAAAAAACCTGTGCAATGGCAGCTAGGACAGAAGAATGGGGACACATGAGAGGAACAGCCCTGCAGACACCAAGGTCAGTGAAGAAGGAGGAGCAGGAGCTGCTCCAGGTGCCAGAGCTGAGATTCCCCTGCAGCCCGTGGTGCAGACCCCGGTGAAGCACCTGTGCCCCTGCAGCCCATGGAGGGCCATGGGGATGTAGAGATCCACCTGCAGCCCATGGAGGACACTACACTGGGTCAGTGGATGACCAAAGAGGCTGTGACCCCATGGGAACCCCATGCTGGAGCAGGCTCCTGGCAGGGACTTGTGGACCTGCAGAGAGAGGAGCCAACAGTGGAGACGGTTTGCTGGCAGGACTCCAGCAGGAGACCCACACTAGAACAGCCTGTTCCTGCAGGACTACACCCTGTGGGAGGGGCCCATACTGGAGCAGTCTGTTCCTGAAGAACTGCACCCGTGGGAAAGACCCAGATTGGAGAAGTTGGTGGAGCGCTATCTCCTGTGGAAGGGGCACCACAATGGAGCAGAAGAGTGTGAGGAGCCATGGCCCTGAGGAGGAAGCAGCGGCAGAGACAGTGTGTGATGAATCCCCATTCCCTGTCCCCCTGCGCTGCTGAGGGGGAAGAAGGTAGAGAAAATTAGGAGTAAAGTTAAGTCCAAGAAGAAGGGAGGGGTGGGGGGAAGGTGTTTTCAGATTTGTTTTTCTTTCTCATTACCCTACTCTGATTTGATTGGTAATAAAGTAAACCGATTTCCTCAAGCTGAGTCTGCTTTGCCCATGACACTAATCGGTGAGTGATCTCTCCCTGTCCTTACCTTGACCCACAAGCCTTTCGTTATGTTTCCTCACCCCTGTCCAGCTGAGGAGAGGAGTGAGAGAGCGGCTTTGGTGGGTGCCTGGTGCCCAGCCAGGGCAGCCCCCCACACCAGTACTATTAGCACATCTTAGCTGGATACCTGTATAGTAAGGTATGTTCCCTGCTTGTAAAGGAGAAGGGCAGCATAGCCCTAATGTCTAGGGCTTGGTGAAAGTAGATGTAACATGGCAAATCTCATCATGTGGCTCCTGTCTGGCCTGGAAACAGAAACTCCTCTTTCCGGTTTGTTGGGAGAGGGATGAGAAGGGAAGAGTTATTTTGTCACTGACACAATAGTGTTCTCATGATATTTAAGTTAGTTATTTGGAAGGATAACATAAATCCCATCCACTTCAGCTTACTACAGCAGTTTCTTAATAATTTCGCCTAAGGTATTACTTGTCATGCTCAGCTGCCATCAAAGCAAGATACACCTTCAAGTAACTTAAAGTTTCAGAAATAAGTATGTGAGTTGTTCTTTCACAGAAGACAACAGTCTTCTCTGGACTGAGGGACTTAAAACTCAGTTTACCCACAATTTGGCCATTCTACAGCTTATTTTTTACTTCCAATAGCCCAGATTATGAAAGATTTCTCTCTGCTACTGAAAGTCGGTTTGCTGATGAGAATCAGCAGTGAACATGTAACTGTTAACCGAAATCAGAAAAAAGGTCCCCTAAGCAGGGAACTTCATTCCTTCTGCTCATCAAGCCTCCCTCCCCTAGGGGAGCTTAGTTGATCTGGGAATTATCTATGTTAGGAATCTATTCTTGGTCATGTCTGAATGTCCTGTTCTCACTGAAGTCAAGGCTGAAACTTGTTTTGCAAAGCCAGCGAGGAAACGTTGTATCACAAAAGTTACGCATATTTCTTAACTATCTCTTCTGTGATTCCCAGCATCCTATCTCAGAAGAAAGGTATGTCTTACTCACCAAGCCTCAGTCCTTTCTCAGCTGTGACACCTGCAAGGGCTTCCAAAACAATTCCATACATTTCTATATGGTAGATACTGGTAAACTTCAAGAAGAAACAACAAACATCTCAACTTCAGGAGTTATGCCAAACATGACAGAAATATACAACACTAGTTAGATTCGTTATTCTCTAGGGAATTTTTAAACCCTCTGGCACAGTCCCAAGTGCTGTAGTTTCTGTTTGTTCAAGAGCTCTCAGGGAGCTGAAGCTAGTATAGGACACAAATCGGATCGTTTCTGTGTTTTTGCTCTTGTAAAAACTTAACATCTTGCATAAATTAGGTAACTTCAAAACAGAGTTATGATACAATGAAGCAGATTTAACAGATTCATACCTTATCAAGAGAATTTTATTAGCACTTATAAGGGTTCAGAAATTAATATGGACTGTCAGCTAGAAGCAAAATCTGAAAAATACATAATCCATTTGAGAAGCCACTATGGAATTCGTTAACCAAGATGTAGTTCAAAGGGATTTACATGAACATAAATAAAACTGAATATATTCACATCTCCATCCATATTTTTTCATAAACAGAAGCCAAGTCCGCAAGTGTAAATTTTTTTGTTCGGGTTTTGTTTATTTTTTTAAGTGGAGGAGTTCTTTATGAGAGGGTTATGAACCATTTGAGCAAACAATGACAAAATCCTAAGTGAAAGTAATAGGAAAATGTAAGAACAGGCACGTTTGCTCCCAAATCCAGTACTTGGTATGTACACAATTTCAAAATGCCAAGTGAGAGCAGCTTTCTGCAGTGTTACAACCTGCCCAGCTGAGGTTGCGCCCCACATGTGCTCAAACCTACATCCCACAAAGAGATTTTAACATCCTATTTTCCCTCACAGGAACAGTGGGAATGCCTATCTCAGATTCAGATGTTCAATTTAATATCACACTAAAGTACTGCACCTCCTCTCCCCAGGCAGAGGAAATACTGAAGGAGCCATTTTATGCCAAGGTCCTTATGTTTACCACAATCCTTGTTCAGTCTGTTGGACTCCTTCAAAGATGCATCACATGTAAACACCAGTCCTGGAATCAGGCAATTTGGAATTGCTACCAGCACGTAACACGTAAAAAACTGTATTACTTTCAGTTAGTAGCAGCTCCATGATCGCTGTTAGCCCAATTTATTGAGATGATGCCAGCTCTGAGGCTGACCATAGAAGACAAGGGGTTCTAGAAGGACACAATAAAGTAGAATGGCTGCCAGGAATTTGTAAGCCCCAATAGCATCTGGTAAAAAACAGCTACTGAACAGCAAATTTAAAACTTGTGCCCTTTTTTCGTATTAAGAACACAAGAGAAAAGCAATCCATGAAATAAGAGCTTATCAAAGGAAAAAGAAAGAAAAGGGAAATAAAAGACTGTTACACACAAACTCAGTTAATTATGGGGACACAGAAGAAAGCCTATTACAAGTTACTGGATTGACAGGTCTGAAATTTTTATGTACAACCAAGGAATAACAGTCTTTTGAGTTAAAAAAAATAAAATTATCCAAGGTGTCAGAAGTTGTCACTTCTGGAAATCAGTCACTGGTTTAAGTGGATAAATTGCCAAGCAGGAGAATGATTTTAAGGCAGCACTTCAAAGAAATGTATTAGGTAACAACAGATACATGTCATGTAGTAACATCCTGGTATTATACCGTGTTCCTAAGTGGCATGAAGGTGAAATACAGAGTTTAAGTCACCAAGGGTTTGTTTCCAATGGCAAATATACAAATAGTGTAAGATTAGGACACGGGTGAAGAACATCTGGCAACCCTAGTATTTTATTAGGGTTTTTTCTGTGACCAGAGGCAGGAAATAAAGATCAAGTTGAGGTCATGTAGCTATAATATATGTTGACTGTAACAAGGATTTTACCAGAAATAAAAAAGGCAGAGTCATCTTTGCAAGCAACTTCTGTCAATAATCCTTTATTGTTTATAAGCTACACTGCTTGTTGTGAATTCCCAAGCAGATAAGAACTGCTCACGATGTACAGACTTCACAAATAGCCCCACCTCAATAAAACTTGGGGGATGCACACCTGCTACTTGGAAATTAGGATCCCCCTCAAACTTTAAGTTACATCTTATTTCATAATCTATAAATTTACAGTAAAATAGTTGTCATTTATTCTTCTAAGGAAAAAAAAATGCATCATTTTGCCCGGTTTATAGAATAGCCTACAATTTCATTCTGCAAAAAACCCCATACAGACATTTGGAAAAATATTTATGTAATTAGAAGGATTTTAAAAGAAGATTTTAAAAAGAGTAAGCTGCTAAAAACACCCACTTGAAGTCAACCCAACACTGAAACTCCCAAGCATTTATCAAAACTACAGTGCACAGACTACATGTTTCTTAACCCATAATGATATGCAGCATAATTGGAAAGCCTCAGATTTCAAGAAGAACTACCCAAGTGGTGACAAGATGACAGAAGAAACTCCTGCTGGAAGAGGAAACCCCTCACTCCCCAACAGCTGGTCCTTAGAAGGCTTCGTATGTGCACCTGGGAAGGAAGAGATTCATCTCAAAGTCGAGATGCTGAAGAGCTTCCCTGCTACCACCTCCCCAGTATTCTCTCAAGATATCACACCAAAAATAGTGGTGAACCTGGCAGTATTAGGTTAACAGCTGGACTTGATGATCTTAAAGGCATTTTCCAACTTTGAAAAAGCTATGATTTATCCTGATAGCTGCATACAAATAGGATTGCAGACATCCTTGTATTTCTATAAAGCTTGGTTGGATGCTCACACCCACAGAAGGTAAGAGAGTACTTTCAAACACTCATTTACAAAAAACATTTCATTTTGCCACCCCAGCTTTACCCAGCACTTTCACAGGCTTTTTGAGCAGATTTTCCTTGAACACAAAGAACTGAGGCTGAGACTCTACCCAGCAGGTGTTGCTCATAAACTGACTAAACTGAAGCTTCAGAGCTTTCAAGTTCCCAGATAATTAAAAAATATTTAATATACTGAGTAGGGGAGGGGGAGCTGCTTTTTACAACACAAGAAGTCCCTTCATCACGTTAAGAACAAAGCTGTATTTATATCATTTCACCGCTTATCTGAACACCACCCTGCGCTATCTAACAAAACACACACTGCACTTTCCTGATAAAACACCCTGTGCTAAGGTAGCTGTACCTCTCCACGGGGATGTGAACATGTGTTCTCAGCTCTATTACAAGCAGCACAGAAAGAGATGATTTCAGGCTTTGTGTACTCAGCTGGGATTTAATCAGCAGCCGCACAGTGAAGCCTCTGCACACCCGCAAGCCCGAAAGAGCACTGGCTGCCATTGCTTTATTTTTATTCTAACTTGAGAACTTGTCATCTCAACCTTTACCTTCTAACATCATCAGCCACATCAGGCTGAGCGTTTTAGCCAAGAGCTTCCCATATAGACAGCCAGAAAACAGACTGCAAGACTTTTTTTTTTCTTTTAATGAGGTCCTAAGGGTCATCAAGGAAGGGGCCAAGCAACACCCACACACAAAGGTGCACTAAATTAACCTTGCAACAATGCACAGAGCGCTTGGCTCTTGGAACAGAAGTGTGGCCAAGAGGCTGCAATGCTCACCCTCACTTGTAATGTTTTGCCATATTCTTAGGCTCCGTGAGGACCCTCTGCAAATGCTTTTAATTTTAAAAGCAGAAGCTACTAAATTATTCTCTATTTTACTCTGGAAGGAAAAAAAATATTTTATTACAGTACTCATTATATTTACAAGTGCAATTTAATTTCTTTGGCAGATCTCTCAAGCTCACCACTAAAAGGATAAGGTTACAATATTGAATTTGCTACAGTATAACTGCTTTGGGGGAAAAAAAGAACTTGCTTTTCTGAGACACTCAAGAATTAGATGAAAAATTGAGACCCCTGGCAGTAAACTGTCCCTTGCACCAGCATTGTTTCTCCATTATTGTTAATGTGCAGGCTTTAATCTCTTTCCTTCCACAGCCATGCCCAGAAGAGTCCAGATAGACTGATCAACCAGTTCTACTCAGCAGGGGTGTGTGAAAGGACAGAAGGTCTTCCTCTCAAACCAAACTGCAAGATCAGTTTTAAATGCCTACGAAGGTTCATCTGACCTGATGTATGTGGTAAGTTTACTACGAAGTAATTGCAAAGGCTATGCAGTAGAAAGAGAAAAAATAAAGAAGAAAATTTTTGTATGAGAATAAGTACCACTTTTGTAAAAGTTTTTTCTGTATCAGAATGTTTAAACGAGAGCAGCTTATCTATGGAAAAAAAAAGGAAAAAAAAAATTGAGTTTTTATTACGTCTTGTAGCCAATAATGAATAAGTTAAATCTGCACAGGGAGGAGGAGGGGAGAGTCTCTCTTCCCAAAACTTGAACCAAATATTGAAGTCCATCTTTCCCAAGAAGAAGATGACAGAAGACAACGCTTTCCCTCCGTGTCACCTGTGTCATTTGTACATTCAACTGCACGGTGACACCCCCAAAGCAGCCAGGTTCTGGCAAACAATACAACAGCTCACACAAAGTAAACCAGCAGTGTCCACTCAGTATCTCTGTTAAGTGTTTCTGAAGTCACTCCTGCCAGCATCATTTTTCTACACATTCAAGGAATCTGATGGAAGATTGGAAGATGCCAGCCCCTCAAATTTCAGCAACAGGAAACAGCCACCATCATATTTCTTTCTTTTTTTTTTTTTTCCTTTAAATACAGAACTGAGTCTTTACGCCCCAAGCAATCGAAAACATGGCGACAATGCAAGCTGAAGGTGAACTTGGACAGATAAGGTATACAGGTGTTTTACAGTGAATTCTGACTGGAAACACTTCAATGCATTGCCAAGCACTATCAAAAATTTGGTGAGAACTGCATTAAAAAAAAATAAAAGCTCTGATTTACTGAAGTCAGACTCAATTTATATCCAAGTTTATTTTTAGGCATCAAGTTCTATTTTTTTCATACTTCAAAAAATGAGATTTCAGATACTTCATTCCCTAGTAAAGCTGATTTACATTACATAGCACATAAGTAGCATGAAGAGCATAATCTGATTTGTGGTGGCTCATGAATGACAGACAGGATATATATACATGCTACTTAAAACTTCATCTCTTAGGAAGGAAGTTATTTGGCTACCTATGGTTCTTCAGTCCAACTCAACAGGGCTGGGAAGAGATTCGATTGCTCTCAAAAGCTTGTTCTGAGGATTCAGAAAGCGGGTAACATGGTAGGCTGCATCTGCACATCTTAAATTTTGCTGAAAGCATAGCCAGCTTAACCATTCCTACAAGCAAACAAGTGCTTGTAGCAACAACCAGGACTTGAGAGATTTATTTTTCATAAACTCTTCGGTTTATATTAACTTCCAGGGCAGGAAGCAGGGCTGATTTCTGCTTACAAAGCATTATCATTTATCACTTCACAGAATGAAGCTATCAAAACAAAGGTACAGTGTAACAGAACATAACAATGAGCTTTTTCTTTCCTTTTTGCATAAAACTAGTGTTTGGAAACAGGAGTCAGGCTAGAATTCCACATTGCCTGTCTTAGATCTGTTCTTAGATGAGCCTAGTCTATCACAGAGGTAAGTGTAGTCCTTTTCTGGGGGACAGTCAGGGATATAAGAATGCTGCTCACGTACAGGCAGTTGTATTTCATCCCCAGCATCGTGAGGAATGGCAGGATAATACTGAGAAATTACATCCTCAAGCACAGACAGAGCAAAGGTACATTCAGTGGCCTTCTATTGCTATGAGCTATCTGATGTGCGGCACTTAAACTTCATTCCTTGCTTCAGATATTTGAACCTCACAGGGAAAAGCAGAGCTTCCCAGTTCCTAGACAGCAAAAGGAAAGAGTGTTTGGAAGGAAACACCTACTGTTTAGAAAGTAAGAGTGAAAGACCTTATTGGGATCTCCATAGCTAATCTGGCAGTGCTTGATCTGCCTTTGTAAGGGATCACAAGTGTGCTGGCAGGCTTCTCACAATGAAAGAGTTGCATGTCCAGCCATGAGACTGGAAGAAATAATCACAGGTCCCTTGTGAAACATCAAGGACCATCTACAGGAACCTTGTACACCTCATTTCCTGGCTAAAAAAAAAAAGGCTTCTGAAATTACATCATCAGTTCCTTCTTGTCCTCTCCGTTCTCATAAGCACCTAAGGTCCATGTCTTCCACCAAATTTGACTGCTGTGTCTACCTTTAGAGAAACCTTTGCTGGGGAAGGCCAGGTGGGGTGTGGAGAAGAGAAAGTGACCAAGTGGCTGTGTAAAGCACAGACGCCCACACGGAGCAGAAGTGACAAGCTTGTACTGAGAGCGTCTGTTCTGCTCGGCTGGCCAATGCACACACAAATGTGTGCACAGTAAACATCAGCTACAGCTGGCATAACACAGTTTCTTGCCCAGCAACTACCCAAGGACACAGAATAAGATGGAAAACTGAAGGACTGTTTAAAACAAAGGACTGGATAAACTGCTTTATATGAAAAAAATTCTTACTGTGCATTTTATTTATGAGTTTTTCCATTCCCTCTTACTTCTGCTCCACCTCACTGGACAATTTCATGTTCATTTTCCAGGAAATGCTGAAGGCCTAGCTGAATCTTCTGAGGTACCCAGCATATTATAATACTCTTATCTCTTTGAAACAGAAGGAAATGGATCAAAACAAGAAAGTCTGTAACCCATGAAGGGGCAGGAGCGTTTGTTCTGCAGCAATCTGGATTTTCCCCATTTGTGAATGAGAAGCTGTATTACAGTTTTACATGAACGCTAACCCAGTGCTGTTTCAGGCATGGTGAAGATCACAAATTGAATCCCTCCTTCCTACTCCCTCTTAGCCATACACACATGGCAGCATTTCGTCAGTTACAGTCACAGCTCTCTAGAGCATTAAGCCAAACGTTTCACATTAAGACTGCATCATCCATTATCTCCAATGCTACACTAATTCAGTGTGTTTAAGCTCAACCTGTTCCTATTGACACTTTGCAGCATGTCACTGACCACCCACTATTTAAGAACACTGAAAACAATGGACAACATTTCCCTCGGTTGGATACTGCCTCCGAAGCCAAACTGCTGACTTAACAGCTGGACTTTGCAAGAGCAACAAGATGGAGCTGTATCCCCAGCAGGACAGCACTTTCTCTAACACAGCTCCATCAGTTTGTCTCACAGGGCACATCCAGAGCTTCGAGATGGTAAGATTTCAGGTTTCTCAAATGCGTAAGAACTATCCCCTCACCTCCTTCCACAAAGTATTTTTCAAGGGCATTACACTACCAAGCTGGAATATCTGTTATGTGTCTTCAAGGACTGAAATGATTAAGTGTTTGAACTCGAGGAGTGTTACACAACCCTCATGCACAGAAACAGTTCTTCAACCTTGGAAGAGACAGCAAGGATTTTGCCATCCTGTAAGATAATGCCACAGCTACCTCAGCTACAATCAAATTCAATATTAAAAAATCAGTAAAGTTGACTTCTTGGCATACTTGTTTTCAGCAGAAAGATGGACTCCAAGTAGCACGTAAAACACTAGTGTAGAAGTACTGTGTTTGGCCAGTCAGGAATCTTCAAATCCTAGGTAGCTATGTAATATTTAACTATTTAGTCTGAGTCTTATGCTGACTGTCTTTTTTAAACTGAGCTAAAGTAATTCATGCATACAGTATTTCTGTTACTGTCAATCAAAACACAACTTTCTCATGCTTTAGGCAAGACTATTTATTGTGAGTGAACAGACCAGATTAATAATTTAGTGGGTGGTTAATAAAAGACGGAGAGGAGTTTTACTACTCCATGTGAATGAGGTACAATAGCCATCTCAGGTAGGAGACAGAACTTAAACCTGTAGCTGAATCCCATCCTGCCCTGTCCCATCCCCAAACAGCTTTCTGTTTTTCCCCCCTGAAATGAGTTTGACTGAAGAATCTGAATTCTCACAGAAGAAATACAGTTAGACAGGAGAGTGCCCTGCATCTTGCTGACATCTGGTCAGGCACCCCAGGCTCCTCAGACTGAATTTGGTAGACCATTGCCAACCATAATGTGCCAGGTGTAGGTGCCTATGAATAAACTCAAAAGCATGAAATAGCAAGAGAGAGAGAGAATCCACTCACAAGCAGCTCTGATTTTTATCCTCTCTTCATATACAAACCCCAAAGTTACTGTCTAAGTATCCCAAACTGGCAAGAGCTGCTTCTGAACACAAACAAACAGAGCCTTCCACTTTCCAGTTGTCCTGGTTCTGTTCAGGACAGGGTTAAGTTTTGCAGTAACCACATCACAATCAAGTTTACTGAACCCGATCTGGTATTTCAAATTATACTGAGCAGCTTAAAACCTTTCATTTACTTACCACTCTCTTCGTAGTTATTTCCTATTACCTTTCTTTCACTGCCTTGTAAAAGTAAAAAAATTAATGCTTACTCTTAAGAAACTTATTCCTCCTAAAGCAAATCCTTCGCAAATTCTTCAGTGATACCATTTAAAAAATGGATTGAGGCAACAGGGGTATTTCCTAATATCCAACTACCTAATTATGAGAACTTATGTACTTCAATTTTGCCTCCTATCCAGAATTTAACTTTCTTTTCCAGGTAAGACAATAATTGCATTAAAGGGAAAAAAATATAAGAAAATCCATCATATCTTCTTCCTATAGTCCACTATTATCCAAAGGGTTCTTTAACCCTCAAGCCTGGCTAATTGAGCAACTGCCATTGAGCTTATTGACTGGGGTACTACTTTGTTATCATCCAAAGCATCAACAGCCAGGAAGGCAGGACATTTCCTGTGACATTCAGCATTACATGACAGATGTATTTCAAAGGCTTCCACTTTAGTCTCGGGTAATAAGTACCCTCTAACAGAAAGAAGGTCACACATCCAGACTCCAGTTAGCATAACAACTTTCTGCCCTACCATCTCCACCACACCCTCATGTGGCCATTAAGAGCTTGTTCCCTTCTTAATCCATAAGCCTGAAAAGAGGCATTGATTGCAGAGAGAGCAGTCTCCCTGCTACCAGCTCTGGATCCTTTCTGGGCAGAATTTATGGTTAGCAGGATAAATCCTAAGGAGGCTTATGCTGATTTCTGTCTAGCAAGCCTGGGATCCTCAGGGAGTCCCATCACAAAGCTCCAGTGAGTTGCTACAGGATCAGCTCATGTGCATTTACTGAACAATTTATCACACACACTTTGACAGCTCTGGCAGCTGCAGAAAGCCCTTCCAGTCCTTCCCTTATAGCATGGATTCTCTAGCTTCCAAAAAATCCTTGCTCAAGTTTTAGACATTAATCAATGTTTTCTTGATGACCTTTGCTCACAGAAAGGAGCTACACATTTTTAAATCAGTCTGAGATACAGACTCCCTTCTGTAAGGAAAGTGGTCCTGCTATGCCCAGTTAACTTTGGGCAACAATACTGATTAAGAAGAAAGAAATTTAAGGAGTATGCCCAAGGTTCTTTATGACAGACCCTAATTTGTGGACTGGCTTTACCAAAACTGTGTCTTGCACTGACAGTTTTCTGCAAAAGTGTATGAACTTTCAGAAAACAGTAGAGTCTACTATAGAAGTAATTAGCAAGTTGGAGAAAAAACAAATCTGTCTAGAAAGTTGTCAGTTGTACAAAGAAATCCTCCTTTATCATTCTACCATCCTACAATTTTGTAGAAAGACAGCTTTATAATTTGGTTCATAGCGGTGATGAAGTTATGCATACAAAGAAAACATTTTTGCACCCCAAAGCCAACTTCCCTGCTTGAGGAAGACATACAAAGAAACTTAATTTTCTGGGTTGTTGTGGGTTTTTATTATTTCAGACAAAGCAAAGCACACCAGATCTGAAAAGAGAAGCTCAAATACTGAGACTCAAAGAGTCCTGCGAAAGATAAACCCTTGCCAATTGCATGTAACCTCTCTTCCAACTGATTCTGTCTGAACTACTAGAGCAAGGAAAGCTGATTTTTCACCCAAATTTGCAGAAGGAAAAAAAAATATTAACAAATCTGTATCAAGGTTCAAATCATACAAAGGACATACAGTTGCCATACTGAAGAGATCGTCTTTGGCAATTTGACTTCTGACAACTGGAAAATTGTTTGTGAGTGAAATGATGTAAATGAGGTCAGAGAGAGTCATCTACAAAAGATGACAACAAAGTAAACTGTAGGAAACAACCTGTTTGCTGGCAGTTGCACGGCATTGTGAGGGCAACCTGAACACCTTCCAACGTCATCATCTGGGAAACAAGGTATTGCTAAAATCCCACAAAACTGAGCTACATTGTATCAGTTAATTCCTGGCTCGTAAGGGCCATTATCAAAGTATTTCATCAAGTGTAACACCACCTGTACTAACTTACATTCTCCCTGCTGCTTTTTTTCTCCTGCCCCCAGCTATGATCTATAGGACATTATCCAATAAATTACTATAGCTATAGAGACAGTTGCAAAGGAGAAACAGTTGGATAAGAGTGAAGAACTTCAGCTTTAAATATGAAGAATGCTATTGGAGTTAAATCTTACACAGATGTAGATCTTTCACATGACAGCTTTTCATTAATTGTGGCAGGAGTCAAAAGACATTTCTAGGAAGCCTGAAAAAATTAGTAAGGGAATTTGTTCATGGTGACAGAAGGTAGAAGAGCAGCAGCCAGCATTTCCCCAGTGCTTTGAGGAAAGCAGCACAAGCAGTAGTGAGATCTCTTTTGTGAGAGCCCGTTCCAATGGTAAGTGGGCAGAAGTTGCTCTTTACAGCTCCTACTTAAAACGACCAATGAAACAAACTAGGAATATACCTTGTCAACTGTACATCCTACAATGGAAAATCCCTTTATTTTGGTCACAATTGCCAGCTATCACACCGTGAAGTATTCCAAAAGATGTCAGGATTTTTTCCCAAACTAAAGCTCCAATGGAAGAACAGCATCGCTGCTTCTGATCCGTAGGCAGACACTACCTGACAGCACATAACTCCCTACCCAGACTTTTTTCCTGAAAATGGCATAGAGTCAAGGGAACCATCTTGTAGCATTATAAAATACTATTGCTACATCAGTGATTCAGTCTGGCAGTCTCTCTGAAATCATCAACATAAACAGAGGAGGCCTTCTGTAGACCCAGTAGACATGCAGACAAAATATTGAACAGAGTGGTTCCCACTGCAAAACACAAACTACATGAGTGCACCCAGAACAAAAATTGTTTACAGATGGCCTGAGACAAGGCAAGTTTATTTTTGTGGGTGTAATATTTATTCTCAGGCATAAGACTCAGGCTAGCAGCTCACCCAGATCCTAGTATCTGAAACCGTAAAGGCAGAGCAATATGTCACCAGCCAGTGGATATTTTTAAAATCCTTTGAAACCAATAACTGAAAGGAAACATGCAAACACTCTAGAGGAATGAACTACTAACTTGAAATAAATGCTTAAAACACTCAAGAGATCACATTAGAAAACTTATGCATGTATTGGGTGATAAGTTCTGCTATGGATCAATTCCTAATAAAGAAATCCCTCTCTAACCCCAACTCCTGTCCCTTTGAATCTGACTGTTCTACCACAGAGACTCAAAATCTTAATGGAAGGGAGACTTAGGAATGCTAAGTGTCTCAATGACCAGTCAGAAGACAAAGTGTCCACCTAACAGTGCACAGTTATCAGGCAAATGCCACCTTTGCAGCTAATGAGTGACGACATCACCCTACCCGAGCAGAGCTCCACAACACGCTCACCTGCTCTCTGCGCAGCATCTCCCACGCTGGCTGTGCTAACAGCTGGCTGAGGTGGGAGGGAAGTGCTGCACGCCTGCTGTGTTACCACTCCAAGTAAAACACAGCTATGGCAGAGCTACTGTGGAGCTGTCAGCACTTGAGCTCTTTTCCCTGCACCTTTGCTGCAAAGCGGACAGGTCTTAACAACAGCTGGAACACGTCTCGGGCTCTGAACTGCACCTCTAACAGTCCCAGGGCTGGTCTGAAGACTTTCCACACCACGGCCACAGCCTAACAAATGAGAGCTTGGGTTTAGTGGAAGTGTACTCGAAGGCACACTGAACCATTTAACGAGATATGAAAGCCTCATCCTCCTCCACTTCATAAAGCATCAAGGCAACAGTGTACCTAAGCCTCAAAGAGTTTCAAATTATCTTCCATAAATGTAAAGAAATAGATTCCTTTAACTGGGAGCAGGGGAGACATCATCTTGTGCCTTCCTCAGAAATATCTTTGTTTCTCAAATGATCTTCATCCTTTGAAGTCAGAAGGATTTTCACCTGAAGTTTAATTAAAACCATTTGTCTTACGAAGTGATGTTACTCTTTCTAAGCATGGTTTGTGGTAAAAACAATGTGGAGAGAGGTACAGGAGGGAAGAGAATATTCTGGATTTTAGTTAGTTACTCTTATTAGGAAGAAACCAAAGGGAAATAACCTGTATCTTCTTTTCTCTTAAAATGTATATGTTCCAAAGCACAGGCTAGCACCACTGAATGCTAAAAAAGCTTGCTCTGACTACACAGTACAAATGTGTCACCCACCAAATGTACACTGACAGTCATTCAGTAAGGAAATTCAAATTCCTACTGTCACAATTTGCTAGTCACACATTCCCTACAAGTTACCCTCTTTGGGGCAGCAAGCAAAAAACCCACATCCTTTAAGAATTACATTTTTGCATGTGCAGTGTAACTCAGTACCACAAAGAGAGAAAAAGACGGTGCACATCAGTCTGAAACCACTGCTAGCATTCACCAACGAGAATCCCCTTCCAGGTCCAGTGTTGCCAACATTCTGGAGTTTTGTTACACAACTGCAAGAGCCGCTTCAGCTCCCACTGTGCAATTTTCCCCAGTAGCAATTGTTAAAGACTGTTTTTCCTGCTGTGTTATGGAACAATGGGAATGATTAATGTACCCAAGAGCAATATTTGAGTCGACGATTATTGATATCAAGTGTTGGTGTTTGGCATGAGATGAACTAAGTTCTGCTACATTACAGACAACTCTCCTCTGCCAAAACCTTAACCTCATTTTTCTAGAAGAAAAAAAAAAAAACAACTTGACACAAGTAAAAACATTTTTAAGAAGGCTACCCACTTAAAAAGATATAGCTAGTCCCATTACTTGTTTAGTATTGGCAGTAAAATATAAAAAACTAAACCCTGACACATTTGATCTGACATTTAGAAAAATTCAGTAGTGTGAAGACTTTAGCTTTACCCATAACTTGTCTCTTCTAGTATAGGGCAGTAACAACAGACCCTACTGTGTTTCAGTCCACTTTCTTTTTAATCAAAGTTGTTTGTTTGTTTATTCAGCCCTTGTGAGCTGGGTGAAAGTATGGTTTTGCTTAGGTACACTTTGGTCACCATCAGCTCTCCCCCAGGAATTATTGTTCATGACCACAAAATTTGCTTATCTTAATATTTCAGTATATTCTCCTATTTGTACTGAACATCCTTTTAATCAAAAGGTACAGATACCGCTGGGTTCTTTGAAGCACTTCAAAGCCTCCCTCTTTGAAAGCAGCTACAGAAGCACACACGCAGCCACAGCTCACTCCTGTGAGCAGCGGCTTAGGGAGCCTCTTTCATCCAGCATGAGAAATGTCTTGTGAGGCCAGGCCTCGCACACTCAGCCCTGGTCATGGAGAGATAGGTGGGAAAGGGTGGGGGAAGCAGGAGAGAACTAATGATTTTCTACATAAGTCATATATTGCTATGCCAGTGTTTATTGCATCGATGATAAATGCGAGCACTTGAGTAGTGAAATACTAAACACATGCAGCTTCTAAAGAGTGGATACAGAGCGAGGTGCACAAGTGCAGACAGTCTTCCAACTAAGGTCTTATGATTTTTGATAAATAAAACAACTTAATTTGGGGCCAAAACCCTTCCATTTTTTACCATTCTGTAAAATGTAAGCACTACAGTAGCCAAGTTAGATCTAAATCACTTGTTTGTACATGACCGCACACAGTTTCACTGGGTTTTAGTGCTGGAAGCTTGTGGAAGCTTGGCACCCATTCCATAAGCACATTGTTTAAGGAACTCCAAAAACTACAAAGGAATGGAGGTAAAACTTTTTTAAAAAAGTAATCTCCTGCCTTAATGGAGATATAATCCTCACAAGTTAGTGGAAAAACAATGAATGAATACAGGGTTACAAGGAGGGAATAAGACTTGGGGGTTTTTTAAAAAGTTTTATAACAGAGCTCCAAGACCACAGAAATGACACGGTAGAATGCAAAGACATACTGATGCAGATTATTTATTCTCTCCAGACTATTTCAACTCTTCCTGCAACAATAATCCTTCTGTCCCTCTTATCCCCTCTAGCATTGTTCTAATGTGTGTTGTAGAAGCATCTTATCATGATTTTCACCACTGGACCTCTTAAACACTAAGCTTATGAACAGAATACTTCTATTTTCATTTCTTTAAACAGAAACTGCTGGAAGAGTGAAAAGAGTTCATCACACAGCTGGGTCAATGAAACAATGACCTTAGGTTAAAATATACACTCCTCAGGAAGATGGTGGCTGCAGTTGTGGTGTACCAGATTATGGATAACAGTAGCATGTGTCCAGGAAGTTCGTGTTTGTGCTAATGTTATGCGCACTCTTAGCCACCAAAGCAGCATGAACCGCCTTTGCTGTTGAGTGAAATCAAGTGGAGGAATAAACAGTAGGGACAAGACATGTAATTTCTGACTGTAACAAAGCAAAGGAGACAAAAAACCCCCATATATGTTGTAAGAAATAATGCATTTTTTATCTGATTCTTCCCCCCATTCCCATTACTACTCCATTTTCTTAATCCATGTCTGTAGCTCATAACTAAGTGCAGTTTATGTCATTATTTGCATAACAGATTCTTTAGCTACAGTTTGGTTTCAATACCTGACCTTGTTATTCCTGCACAACATTTGAGCCTTACTTACCTACCTGCTTTAATAAGCCAGAGGAATCATAGTATCAAGACAGCACAGCAGAAAATAGCTTAAAAACATCTTAAGTACCACTCAGGTTCTACAACGATTAGGGAACAATTTAGTTCTAAAGACCCGAAGGTCTTAAATCAGTATTTTGCATTTGCTGTAATTTCATAACCAGTGATGCATGCATTCCTTCTTGCAAGCTATGAGAAAACCCAGGATACAAGTGCCTGGCAGAATCACAGCACATGGCTATGTTTGCTACTGTTGGACAATGACCTTTTTTAAAGTCAGATATCAGTATTTAAAAAAAAAAAGCTTTACTCCATACTCACCCAGCAACCATACAGAGCAAGAGAACATCAGCACTGCCTGCATCCAAATTCCATAATCATACCCAAATGTAGCTGGGACTCTATAGTTTGACACTTCTTTTCAGTCTGGCATGGAAGTGATTTCATTAGTGACATTAAACTGCAATGCGAAATTTCACAAATCCTGGCAGAAAAGATTACCGTGGGTTTTTTTCATCTTGACACTTTTAATCTGCAGGCAATTTGACAACCCTATTGTGGAAACATTAGGGAAATACTTCTGGTTCTGCAATTTGGAGTCTAGGTTTTTCCTCATTAATTAAATACAAAGGCAGTGAAATCCAAGCGTCATATAAGCATTCAATCATTCATTAAGAGAAGCATTGGCAAACTCCTTATTTGACACAAATAATAATCCAAGGAATTTACAGCATTTTTTTTCATATTCCTGCATAATACTGGAAATAAGATAAAAACTTATAAATGCATAGATGAATTTTCTTTAGGAATAGCTAATTCATTTACTTAAAGATGCATTCTGCTGAAGACAAACAATGATGCACAAACATTCTATTTTGCGCCAATAAAAAGAACAATTTTTAATGACCTACTTCATGCGTAAATGGAAAGGAAATGAGCCATAAAATCAGATGCCGAAACTGCCACATTCATCAGAATGAAGAAGATGGTCCAACATCACCCATTTGTTCTCTGCAGGAGCTCCCTCTTCCTAGAGAAACTGCCTCTTCATCAGTTAAGACTACTTCATTTACAAAGGTAAGTAGATAGTTGCTGTTAGATATGACCAGCTTCCCAACAACCAACTGTCCCTACGTGCCCAGAAGCTTTTCTGGGATCAGTTCAGTCATTTGCTTCTCATACTACCAGTCTGAGCGGCTACAGCTGCCTGTAAGCTCCTCTTGAGAAATGCAGCAGCCAGTCAAAAAAGGTCTCCTCACACCTGCTTTCCTTCAAAAAACCCAGATCCTCAGCAGTTTATCAAGTCATTCAGCAGCTTCCTCTTGTTCACCATGGATAAGTTGCTGGCCACGTATTTTCACTGATGCCCTTAAAGTCCTCAAAATAAAATCCCTTGAAAATGCTGTTTGATTCCTTTCAGCCTGCCACTTACTTTCAATTTCAGTCCAAAGTCTCATCCCTGCTCACCCACACTGCATACAAACTCACTTTCAAGTACCCCGTTGGCTTGCTCAAACATTAAGGATTAAGCCTAGCAGCACCTGCTTGCAGGGCAATACAGAAAAACAGTGAGACTGCATCAGATCTGACCCTTTCTCCCCTTATCTCCAACATTTACATGCAAGTGCTGCTTTCCAACCTCAGCACCCTCTCCTACTCTTCATGTAAGGAAAAAGTTCTTCACCCAGCAGGTGGTTGGGCACTGGAAGAGGCTCCCCAGGGATGCGGTCACAGCACCAAGCTTGACAAGAGTTCAAGAAGCGTTAGAAAAATGCTCTCAGGCACAGGGTCTGATTGTGTGTAGGGGTAGGAGTGGAACTGATGAGCCTTGTGGGTCCCTTCCAGCTCAGGACATTCAGTGATTCCATGATTCAGCCATCTCCCAGGACATGATACAACGCCATGCCATTGTGTCACTCCTGCGACTGCCAACTCCCACCTCATGTTTTTAGCTCCCTGAACCATGCAAAGTGCCTACCTATGCTTGGAGGCCCTGTGACCACAAGAGACCTGGATAAAACTCCAAGAAGATGCTGGCCAGTGTGGACAGAGCCAGTATCCTCTGGAGGGAGCTAGCTGGGCAAGTTCAAACACAGGACTCCCATCTGTTTGGTGCTGGAGTCAAGATCCACTTCCCAGAGCAGATACCTTTATCAGGATATATGTCAAGTGAAATAGGAAGCTCTTCAAGGACAAGATCATGTCTTTATTTATGCCTGCACAGCTCCCTCTGCAATGCAGCGCTGACTCGTAACTGTTCAGCTGTGCAAGAGAGACTGCAACTCTTAATGCTATCAGCTCCATGCTAATTAGATTAAATCTGCCACTCAAAACTGTACTGCAAACACTTTAAACATCCTGCAAGGCACAAGCTGTTCACTGATGTCATTAGCCTCCAAGAATGTTACAACTAGTGATGCCTTCATATGCTTCCTGGTATCAATATGTTTAACATTTACTTTTTCAGCAGCCTCTTCTCCAAGAATGACTGATCCTCATCGTAACACACTGAATTTAATGGGAGTGGGTTCATAACACATCTAATACCTGCTCCCATCTGAACACCGAAACGGTGTTTTGGTAAACAGATGCACCTTGTATCACTGATGGAGGTGTCATTTCAAAATGGTAGTGTTTCGTGAAATACAGTGCAGAGTCATAGGACTTTCACTGTTATCTCCCACTACCTCTCAATGTGATATCCCAGCTATAACATGAAGGTACCAGGTGCAGGCCTTTTGGATAGAGGAAGATAACAGCCTGATGCACAACTCGGTGCACTAAAGCCTCTGTCTGTGTAATACAGTGAAGTTTTTTTTTCCAGCTTCAGCTTTCTTCTCCCACAACTGAAAGAACATCATAATTACACTCCACCTTAGCCCTCCAAATGTTTGGGGAATAGGACCCATTGCCCAAAGCAAGCCTCCTTTCCTTTATCTCCCTCACTTACACAGATCTCTGAAGCACTAGTTCCACATGTCTCAGCTCTATCAGACACAGAAACACTACATACACTAGAGATCGCTGTATTTAAGCAACTTGTAAATCTACAAAGATCATTATGCTATGATTTTTGCACTCTTCTTTTGTTTTTTCCTCATCTCCATTCAAGCTTTCATCCAGGACAAAGTCCACACAAAAATAATGCATGTCCCAACAATGTAGCTGTTCTAATCAGAGTTTCCTATTGAAGGCTAAACCATTTTAGAATTTCTCTCCCAAGAGACTATTCCAGATGACATTTTAAGTACAACACACATGGCAACCTGTTCTGAAGAGCCACACCTGGCATCATCATCCTAAACAGTTTTACTCTCAAGGCAACACCATGGAACTCTCATAACAGCATACGCAGGAAAAGAACGGCAAGTAGACGAAAACAAGGAATAGTAAAACTGATAAAACTGACTAGAGTACAGATTTTGCATGGGAAAACAGGAGCTCCAATGCAGCCCATACAAATCACCTCCATGTGTTTTAGGACAGGTGCTTTACTGTAGCTTCAAAAAAATAGCAGAGACAGTTTACTTTCTGGTACTTCAGTAACAATCTGCCTTTTACAATCCAACCATTTTTTAGTTCCATTGGTAGGTCTGGTAATGAAGCTTAAAATTAAAAAATCAAGTACTGTTGTTTTGCTGTTTTGAGGGGAAGCTGTATTTTTTTCGCTGACAAATAAAATGCAACAGTAAACTTTTGCCTTCATTCACACTACGCTCTCCTACAGCTGCAAATTTTGTCTGAAGTTTTATCAGGAGTCTATAGTTTCATCAGGATAACTGATGGGCAGAGCCTACAAGTTGGATGCAGGTAACCTTGCTGGGAGGCAGAAGAGATCCATGGGACACCTGCTCTGAACTAATATTTCAGTTAGAAACATGTAAACATTCCTGGTTAATGACAAAACACACAGGGGCTTTGACTGTGTATGAGGAACATAACGGCTGATTAAGGTGTTGATCTTGTCAGTCACTGGCTCCCACGGAAAAACCTAGCCAAAGTTTCCATTATCTAAAGTAAATGCTAATCAGCCTTTTCAAATACTCAGCAACGTGAGTTGAAGCCCTTAGTTAATTTAAATTACATTTTTTTTTTTTTGCACCTGCCTGTCAAGACCTGTCTGATACAAGCTTTTCAACTTGCAGTGAAATAAAGCACTGCTGTAGCTACAACAACAAAAAAGGTAAAACTACAGACCTGTTGTAAGATGATGTCCCATTCGGAACAATATGCTTGGATAGAAGATGCTTAACCAATTAGCAGTTTTAAAAAAAGTAAGTCAGGGAATGACAGTAAATAGAGGCCTGGATTTCTCTTTGCAGCTTTCTTGTGGAAAGCCACAGCAACTCAACCAATGGATACCCAAACTTAGATATGAACGGCCTTAGAACTCTTTTCCTTTTAGCTGTTCCCAAGTTGTTTCTAGCAGTTCCTGGTACTGCTTGCCCAGCTCTTCTGCAAGACGTGCTTCCATCCCCCTAAGAAACATTCAGGTTTATTTTGAAATAAAAGCATCATAACAGACATATTAAAAAAAAAAGCATTGTAATAGAAATTATAAAAACTTAGAGTTTTCTTCTTTTCTCAAAGAAATGTTTTCTTGGTTGTTTTTTTCATAATGGTAACTAGCAAAATGCATGCTTTTGTAGATTGCTGTTACTCAGTTATGCCACTGAACATTAAGGAACAATTAACTAACAAAACTGAGAGTTACTCTTTAGCACTTTCTAATTTAGGAGGAGAAAAACTTCTTAGAATATGGAGTCTAAGAACACAGTTGCAGGCATAGAAGGTGGAGAAGCTTTCAAGTAGCCTTAATTTGTAATTCATACCACATTTAATAATCTGCAAATCCAGATTCTTCAGCAAATATCCACATCTGCTAAATTTTTTTTCCAACCACATCACTTCAAAGCTTACTGTCAAAATTAATCCTTCCTGTCACTTATGACATATTTTATCTAATATACTAACTTTTTTCAGGAAAGAACAGCACAATGTTACTGCTTTAAAGCATATATTTTTACTCCTGTATTTCTAAGCTACTGGAACTTAAATTGCAACACAATTAAATATAGAAGCAGATGAAATATAAATAACTTCATCTGAATGACTGTAGCAGAAACATCTTCCTTGTTTATCTGTATTTTACAGGATTTAGGGTTTAAAAATTTAAGCTGCCTTCCAATGTATCTAGCTGATGTGACATCTTCAGCCAGTCTGGTAACCTTTCTGACAGCCCTTGAACAAGTGAAATTAAAGTTAAGCAGGTGAGACAAACAGTTCAAGAAATATCTCCAAGTGAGCTAGCTAAGGCTTTTGCTGAGATGCAAGTGTTTTACTGGTGCAATTAACATCATTGTTATAGCAGATTTAATTTGTGAAAGCCTTTGGAGGAAGCTTTAAATAACTGACATCCTTCCCCTTCAATTAAAATGTGACAGCTTAAACTATACACAAACTGAAACACCCTGGCTAACAGCCTGCTGACTGCCAGAAATACTAGAAACTGAACCAGGACAGCTTTACAGACTGCCTTTGCACCGGAAGAGAGCCTGAAGGGAAGTAAGTCCAATGATCCCACAGTTGCAACCTCCTCCTCCAGGTGATGAAGTGCCTTTCTAAAGGCATTTTTCTCCTAACATCCTTACCAATACTTCACACTCCTCCAAAGGAAAAGCAGCATATGGCTTGTGACAGGAAAAAGTTTAAATATAGGTAGGAGTAGGAAGCAAGGTAACACATGCTTGCTGTGGTTTCCTCTTCTCCTGCCAGGGCAGGACAAGGAAAACATCCCCAAGGCCGCAGCTTCCAAGTACCTACTGCTCTCATTTGCTTCTGCAAACTAGTTTTTGTTGTGTAATTTTACATCTAAATGGGGAGGGAAAAGGTGGCCCTGGAAGTAGCCAGACTGCGTGCCCAGGAGGATGAAAAAATTGCAGAAGCAATAAAAACTTTCTGGCACTTAAGGGAGGCTGCACGTGAGAGAATGCGAGTCCTACCATTCTGGGCCAATGCTAAAGCCTCTCTAATGTAAGCCAAGGAGCAGGATTACATTTAACCTCTTCCAAAAAACCTCTTGAGTACAAATTACGATCTCCTGTTCCACTTCTGAGAGTTAAAAGCGTATTTGGACAACAAGAGAACTTGTAGTAGCTAATCATAAAGCATAATCGCTGAGGGCTTAAGCAAACTCCAGAAATAAGCATAACCATGGTTTCTGACTGATGAGAGATGCAGCCAAAGAAAGGTTCAGCAGAATCATGCAGGCTTGCACCATGCTTTCCCCAGTTACATGGGACCTTTTTATTTTGGTTACAAACCATGTGAAATGCCTGAGCTTTAACACTTGCAAAACTACTAAAAAGTATTTGGAAATCTTATGACTCTGCTTTCACATCGTGCTTAAAGAAAACCCTTCAGAATGCATCATTGGAACTCCTACTGCTCGTCATTTCCTTCTTGGTTTACGTGCTTTTACGGTATTTTTTGTGTCAAATTTAGATTGGGAACCACAAAATGCAAATTAATATTCCAAAATGAATAATAACTTTGTTTCTCAGCCTATACACATGCTAGATGTCAAAGAACATTTATTACAGTCATTGCTTCCTTGGATTTTAGGTTCTTTTTCACTGCTATTTAAATGTGCAACAGTGGAAAAGTGAAGGGACAGATTTACCTTTTTTATTTAATAATAAAGATGAAAAGTCAAAGAAAAAAGGTCAGTCACTGTAAACAATACATTTCTTTAAGAAAAGTTATAGTCCTGACTGACTACTCCATGGACCAATGTTTGGCTATGAAAAAACAAGCTTCAGATCTAATTTGGGATCTCTTAAAAATAGGAGTATTAACAAATGGAGAATGATTTTTACCTTATCAGCACAGGATGTTTATTCCTGATTAACTTTATATATCCATGTTAATCTTTAATACATTAAAAATAGCTCTTGCATAACACAATACTTTTCCACGGTGCCTGAAGGTTATGTTCCACAGAAGTATTTTGGTGTTTCAAATAAAGGCTTAGAGAACTGTGTGTAGATTAGGAACCCTAAACCAGAAGGTTCTACGTGGTTGACCTCGAGCCACTGTAAAATGAGAATGTATGTAACTATTTTTTTTTTTTTAATCAATTGTATCATCTGAGCGATGGCCTGGATGTCAGGAATTCTCATGTCCTGATTCACTGCTTGGAGGACAGGACCAGTGCTTTGAGGATCAGCTCTAGCTAATCAACAGATCTAGGATGCAACTTGGATCCTTCCACACTGGGGGTCAGCGAGCAGTCAGCTGCCAAACATCTGCTTTCAAAAAGGCAGAAAGCAGCAGAAAAGAAATGTTCTGGTAAGAAAGCAATTCCAATTTCTGAGGAAAAGGATTTATTTTGGTATGCCTGGTTTCCAGAGGCAGATTCTGATCCTCTTCTGCAACACATGCCAAACGACTCTGATATGACAGAGGTGAGGCCATTCCATGATGCCCTCTGAACAATGAGGGAGGCTTGCTCTTCAGACCGAGGAGTCTCCTGAGGCGCAGCACAGCTCTCCTCCTGCTCCGGGGGCTCTCTGGCTAATGACAAAAGTATGTAGGAGGCAGTGTGAACCTGGACCTTATGTCATGGACAGAGTAAAGCAGAATCTCGAGCTGAAAACCGTTCCTGGTCTCTCTCATACTACAAGTACCAACTAAGGACCTAGTTCATTTTCTGACATCAAGAAACAATCCCAATGGATTTCACCTTGTAAAGACAAATCTGTCATCTACCTTTGATCTGAGAACTAGAACAGTGCAATTTGTGCAGCTTATTTGTGCAAAACAGAGCAATTTTGCTGAACTCGTGTTAGAGCTATATAAAGCTTGCACTGAACAACTAAAATAGACTGGTATTCTGATGGGTACGTGAGGCAATCTCCCATGGAAATTTCCTTCCTGTTGCAATCCTAATTGAAACAACGTGAGCGTAAATAACTGTTGAACGCTCAACTGCTCCCATCGCACGGTTTGTTCCAAAGCTTTCTGAACCTCCTTGGCTCATTAGCAGTCTTGGAAAAAAAAATTGTGAAAGAGTCTTAATGAATGGAATTTCTCCTCTCNTGGAATTTCTCCTCTCTTTAAATACCACAGTTGGGGTGTGTGTATATATACGTGTATATAAATGTAACAATGAGACTCACGACAACTTTTGTCCCCAGTCACTTTCTTACTCAAAAGGTGAGGATACAGAGCTCCGCATCACCAATTCCAACCTTCTTGAAAAGTTGAGAAAACTGAAGGACTATCCTCCATCAAGTCTGTATTTTGTTGTGGTGCTTCGGGGTTTTTTTTATTACAGTGCTCACTCTCTGCAGCATTACGTCAGACAAAAGCCAGATTCCATGATCCTCTCTCTGCAATAGAGTTGTATTTCAGCTTATTTCTGAATTTTTTATGTTCTCATCTAGTTAGGTTGATTCTTAATATTCTTTTGAAGTGCAGTTTAGCTGGACCTGTAAAGGCACATGATAAACTCCATTTGATAAAAACAGTTAACAACCAAAATCGAATAAAATTGGCTGTTTCTGTGACATCTAATTGTTAAATAAAGCATATGGTCCACAATGCTGTCCCTTTAAAGTGTTATGTATTTTAAGAGACCTCTGTCCCTGCTAGGCCCATTTGTCTCTGCCCACAGTTGGCAAAGAATTTTGATCTTCACATGTCAGCTCATACTTAAAAATAAAGTCTGTTTATTTTAAACCTATTAAACAAGTTTGTAATACTGAATGGATTCAGGGCACCAAATTTGCTTCTGTCTCAAATGCAGCCTGTCCAAGCTGATTGTTTCAAATTCAGAAATACTTAAAAGTGATTAAAAACTGCTGCAGTTTCTCTACTCTGTAAAGAAAATCAAGAGACCAAGCAGCCATTACCAACAGACAGAGCTGGAAACTTCAAAGGGAAATGGAAGTGTGTGTGGACAGATTAACCTGTCTTTACAGGTAATCTAGGTGTTAATCACTGAAAAAGTCTGAAGAAATGCCACAAATTTTTTTCTAAATAATATGTATCTCAAAAGGTATCAGCGAATTTCACATTTACGTTTAAGATAAATGGCGATTTTTTAAGAGGTGACAGACTTTTCCTTTCACAGAGAGTCATATCTGCCCTCAATACATGGTAACATTCTAAAAAGTAGCTGCTGTACATTCAGAGTGATTACTAAAATTGAGGCTATAAAAGCCTGTCCTTTAAATTCAGTAAATGAGTAATCATTTCCCTTCTGAAACTCTATTTGATAAACAGATGCATTTATCAGGAAATACCTTCTCAAAAATGAGATCAGTCACTTTCAACTATGCACAGCCCAGTCTAACCACCGTGTCTCGAATTCAAATGCAGCTGAATGCATTTTTCACAGATGGTAATAAAAAGGGTAATGCACTCTTTACTACAGAGGCGTGACCGAATTCATTTAAGCTGTGAAATTACTTCTAATGCTATTGGAAGGCCTTCCTCTTGAAAATGAAATTACTTTGACTGAATTGCGCAGGGAATTAATAAACTCTAATATTTCTTAACATCTTTAAATTTACAGAAATAGACTAGATTTTCATCTACCTTTTCCATAACATCAGGGGAACATCTATCACACTCCTGGCTCTAGATGCTTACGGCCAAGACGTGCAAGTCCCTGCTAGTTTTACTCTGACCTGAAAAGCATCTCCTTAGGCCTCTCTTCTTGCAGAAGCAAGCTTAGCACTGGACTGCACACATATGGGTTTCACCAGCTCCCCAGACTGCACAACACAATCTCTAGTCCATGTGTCTTCACTGTCTGCTCTTAAGGTACAAAGAAGGACCAACAGGTCTGCTGAGGCTCACCTCTTTATAACCCTAATACCGCTGTGCCAGGAACGTGCTCTGTCTCCTGGTGCTTGTTCAGAAGTAAGAATACGAGATCATGAGCAAAGGATCAGTTAACTGCATCAACATCTTCCATCCTTCTTGAAGATGACCTTAAAAAGAAATCTCTATTTTTAGAGCCACTCCTACCCTCAAAGGCTAGGGCTCCTCTCTAGTTCCTCTTGTTGGTCTGTCAATCCATCTGGAGGGAAATTACGGTGCTCCAGTGCTTAAAATACAACAGAAAACACAACATTTTTATTGAAAACATGAATGGAAGCAATGCTTCTGAACGTTCGGAATTTCAAAAGCACTAGAACCATGCTGCTTGTAGAAAACTGAATGTTTGAGAAATCAGGCATTAACATTTCTACAGCAAAACCAGCTGCCCACCAAATTTGTGGGTCTTAAGTCATAAAGGTCCCATGTCCTGGTGAGCTTAAAGGAAACCGCCCTTTCTGCATACATTAAGCTTCATTCCTTTTTTCCCCCACATTTTTGGTAGTTCTCATCACTTCTCAGCCAAAAATCCCTTACAGAAAGAGACACCCCTCCACATTCTCAGTCCAGAAAATCCATGTGGAAAAACCTCGCGGCACTTTCAACAATGTAAAACAATGTCCACTTTTCTAAGGAAGAGCACCACCTTGGATGCTGGTTTCTCCCCAACCTATAGTTTTATTTTAAAAGTTACGTGCAACTTCTACACTTAAAGGCTGCTCAAATGAGGCAATAGTTCATGACAAAATAGCTCTGTTTTCAGACCATAGCTTTGCCAACCTTTCTGGATTGACGTCTTCAAAAAAGTTCAGCCACTGTGAAGAAAGAAATACACTTTTGCTTGGGTTTTGCATTCTGTTAAAAAATAAAATCACCACAAGCAACTCTTTCAAGGCATCTGGAAATGCCTTGTGCAAATTCTTCAGTTTGCCCTCACTCTTAATGTCTGTGTCATATTTCTAACAAAACTGCTTTTTCCAAAAAACCCTGAAGTTATGAGAAGGTCACATAAAACTGTAAGCTGCTACAAGAAGTATTTGGAAGAAAAGATCCAATAGCACATTCTTCAGTTCCTAAGTTTGTGGGAAAACAAGCAACAGCTCATTCTTAGAATGTTTTACAATTACTTGAAGTTGCTACTTCATAGTAAAGTATGCCTGCTGGAAGAGGATAGGTGACATCCTACACACTTTTCTGTTAAACCACATTTCAAACCAGCTAATGAATATATGGAAGAACATTTGCCTTGGTAAAAATGAAAATTTACAAAACAGCTTTCATCTGGAAACAAGACCTAACCATAGTACTCTTCAGATTAACCTTCCCAGTCAAATTTTGGGCTTGCAGCCAATTTCAGGAAAATTCCTACACAAGCCAAGTCCCTGAAGTCAGCCAGAGTTGTCCAAGAACACCTGAAAGGCCTGTGCCTTTAGAAATGAGCTTGGAAAGAATCACCACTTGCAAGTTTTCAAGCACGTAGAGTCAGCAGAATAATGTAGTTCTGTGCAAGAAGTGGCATTTTTGTGCCGGCCCAGCTGCAACACTGGGCGATTGTGTTCAACAAGGAACGGCGGCATGACTGCAAGGTCACAGACAAAGGCTGTTTACAAGCTGGGAAACAACCTGAAGGAAGGTACTTTATTAGAAATTAGAGATATGATTCCATGTTCTCAGCAGGGGATCTAGAAGGAAAGGAACTTATCTGTGCAATGGAGAGCGAGCTGGACATTCAAAGATGATCAGCCCCACAGACAGGAGGCCGACATTTGCTGAAACGGGACTCGTGTTGTTCAAAGCAGCCATCAGCACTGCAGTTGCAGATTCCTTTAAGTGAAACTGCAGAACCAGCTACAAAAAACTCACTTACGCTTGATCACATCCAAACTACTTTACAAGGTCTAAGTGTTCCCATGCATCATTTTTCGCGAGGCATGGATGTTTTTGCTTTATACCACTGTGTGTGGGAATTCTTCGGATAAACAGTGAAAGATGCAACATATAAACACTAGATACTTAGACGCTGAAACAGCAAAGTGAAAGTCACTTATGCTGGAGAAAATATAATTATGGTGGAAGCTGCAGGGAAATTTTATTGAGACACAATCATCCTTCACTGAAAAGCTGGAGAAATACACAAGCATTAGAGATCCCCAAAGACATGAAACAGGCATTTTTGTTAATCTGGACTACTAAAAATTGCCAGTGACTCAATCTGTTCTTGAAAATAACTGATCTTGTTCATAGTCCTAATAAGCATTCTGCACATAAAGTCAACCCACCTCCATCAGTACCTTTTTTTAAAAGTTTACTCATCTCTAAAACAACTACATCTAGTCTAATCATATCAATTTATTTCCAACCTATTTCTGGGGCACAAAGAAATAATGCTTTTATGAATGGAATTTCCATGCTTGAGCTATTCAAAAACATTTTCATGCAACAGCATCTTTTAATGAGCAATTTCAATGTAGTTAACATCCCCTCATTCCTTAGCCAACACCATATGTTAGTTTATACTCTGGAGGCTCAGGCAAGAGGTGTGCACTGATGTATTCTGGCTGAGACCATTCAGGTTGACAGAAAGAAGCTACTGGGTAACAAAGAACTATCAGAGCACTCTGAGCTACCTGGTCAAAAGGCAGGGGGCACCTCTCTGGTTCTCTGTGGGACTCGAACCTGTGAGTGCCTAGATGTAATATACTTGAAAAAATTACTACTGTGTTTGGGGGTTTTTCCTTCATGTTATTGAAACTATGCAGACAAGTGGTGACATGGATAACAGGAGGTATAATGCCCAGGAAGGTATTCAGACAGTCACTTATATTGTAAACTTGTAGCTGTAGTGCTACATCTGTAAGCAAACCGGCAACTAACTGCGTTTGGTGTTAGAAATAACATGATTCAAGAAACAGAAGGAGTGTATTTGTCAGAGTCACTGGTTAATTATTCAGGAGCCTGATTATCATACAGGACACTAAAAGCTTCCCTTTCCTATGAGTGGCCCCTAATCATTCCTCCAGCAAACTCCCATGGAAGCATTACTATTCCCCCATGGAGCAGCGGAATTGCCCTGCTTTTGCCCTTAGCTTTAACCTACATTGCTGTCCTCTCCGAAATGGCACTCTGAAATTTTGTAATGTATAGGTTCAAGTCATATCAACTTGCTAGCTTCTTTAAGACCAGTGAGAGAACTGAAGGATTGTTAGAAACTTTACCTACTCACCCTTTGCCACAGTGCACTGGGGCAGGGGCTTGCAATTATTCTTGACGCTCAGTTTTAAGTCTGCTTGCTGGTAAAAAAGCAGCTGGGAGGCAAAGGCAAGATTAAGGCAGGTAGAAGCCCTCTTTGCCTTACAATTAATTAACTAATCTTTCAAAACGATCTTCCAATGGACATGATGTTCAAAGATAAACTGAATAGAAATTTTTGAGAGGATTAATTTTACGTAGCTGCATACTCTGAGGCTCATATTGAACACATTCAAACCTCATTAGATAGATATGACCAGCAGCATAGAGACCTACAATAGCAGCCTGGTACTGCATTAAGAAGCAGAGAAGCCATAGTCAGGAGACTTTCAAGGACAGATATTAACTTGATAATTTGATATATGAACCCTACCTGTATTAACAGTAAAAAAGAATGTGTTCTCTGCTACTATTACTAGTGGATTGACCGAGAAGAATAAATTAGAAACTGATAATTATGTCAATGTCACAAGTATGTTTTCACATTTAAAAACCTGAGGCACTAGAAAATGTTGTTGAACCAATTAAATGTTCCAGAGATTAAAGTATGTTTATCTGGAGTGTACTTTTCACAGCAGTTTTTACCGGGTTCAAGTTTACTTTGCTCTTAACCAGGCAATCCACCAGCTGTAGCAGCAGCCACACAATAACAAGCATCCTTCAGCAGCAATTTGTCTCACTACCAGCTATAAATGACTCAGCTGTTCCTATTAGGCTCCAGGAGTTACTTTGCTAATATCACAGCCTTTTACCACACAGCACAGCATCCTTTCCCTCTGAAGCAGAGGTCGGGGTTTTTATTTGTTTGAGGGTTTTTTGTTACTCATATCTTCCTTCTGAAACACAATACAATTGTGTTGGTCACCAAGGAGACCAGCTTTCACTTCTCATCGGCCATTGGCAGAATGACTTAAAAAAAAATTTGTGCCAGGTCATGTGTTTTAAAAAAAGGGTGTGAAGGTGAAACTAAACTTTAAATGCAAAGGAACTTTGAGCAAGTAAAAACATTAGAACAGCAGAACAGCTCTATTAAAATTGAACATCGTGCAAGATTATTTTCACATAAAATTTTCTGTTTAAGTTGCTGTTCAATAAACAGCCGTTACCAAAACATACATTTAAAAAAAACTGTTAATATCAACACAAAAAAACCCAAAACCACAAAACCCAACCTAGTCTTGGTGATACTTCTAAAATGTGAAACTCGGAACAAGCAATATGAACAGGAATAAAGTTAAAAATTTTATAAGCCTGATAGCTGTATCTGAAAAGCTCAGCTCCTGGCAGCAAGCAATCAAAAGAATGAATGACTGCTTTTTTCCCTTTCTAGTTTTAATTTGGGGCCAGTGGCTTGTGGGAAGCAGTAGGGTTAAAGGGACTATTATCTTTTTCCCCCTATGGTCAGAATCATGACTCTTCATGATTGATAGTACTGCATGCGGTACCAACAACTCCTGCAAAACCAAAGATTGTAATCCCGGATTGGTACAATTTCAAGGAGCCGAGAGAAATAGAAGAGCAACAGAGATGACGTAAGAAAATAATAAGCAGTAGCCTTCTATACCCATACGGTAAAAAGACTGGAAAAGCCCAAAAATTTGAAAAGTAATGCATCTGTTGACGATCAGCAAGGGATCTCACAGGGATCTGTGTTCTTTACTGTTCTGTGGGCAGCTCTGATTTCTGTAGCAGATTCCCCATTACCTTCAGGGTGCAGTTCCCAATCCCACCTACACTGTGATCACTCACAGGTGTTAATTAGAGAAAACATCCCTTCAAGAAGTGTGCTCCCGAAGAACACTCCGGGTGCATACCACAAAGTCACACAAACTTCTATTGGCATGTAGATTTGCTGTTTTCTTAGGTCTCCAAATGACAATAGCAATCCATGCTGAAACTGAATTAGAAACCTGTCACATCCTTACTCACCTGTTTATTCAGCTGAGCTGAAAGATATTCTGACATTTTAATAGGAACAGTACAGGCAGAAACAAAAAACTTCCAGAGTATTACTTTTATGACATAGTAATAATAAGAGACTGCTATATTTGTTAGTAGGATGACACTTCAAGCAGTAACAGAGCAGTGAAGCCATATGCTCTTCTAGCAGCTGGTGATCCTACAGGAAAACACTGTGCAATTCAGACAATGATTTGTGTGCCTTGGATCCTATTTCAGAGCAGGGCTCTCTGGACAGAGTCTTAAGTTGTTCACTGAATAGTCCCCTGAAACCAACCCAAAGCAATTAAACCCGGGATGAAAGCATGAAGCAGACTCTGCATAGTTTCATGCAGGGCTCTTGTGGGTGCATAACAACAGCCCTTCCAGGAGCAGTGATCCATTACAATTCATGGACACTGCTCCCTGAAACATGGCTGGGGAGCCCACGTGGCAGCACTACGCTCAAGTGAATTCATTGACCTGTGTAACAGGACACTATTAAGCCGACTCTTTATTCCCAACCAACCAGCCCAGGACAGGGCTGGGTGCTGTGTTTCCACAAGGATGGCAGCAACCCGTGGGACTCCACAGAATCTTCTGAGCTTTCCACAGAGCTACGGTAAGAATTTTAAAATCCACAACATGAGTGTCAAAGCTAGTGGAACTCTGCCAGAGTTTTTCAGGTGATGGTAAACTATGTGTATAAAGTCTAACAGTAGAGTTGCAAAGCAGAACAGCAGGACTAAATAGCTAAAAGAATTTATAGGCTGGGTTGGCAAACAGTGAAATAGCACTGCAACATTTCATTTTGATACTTCAAGCTTAGCATAATAGGAAAGCTTACGATAATCCAGATAATAATGTGAGTCTTGCAGATTTGTTACTTGATAGACAATGAACAGCAGCATATACATATAAATCCCTGCCTTGCTGAGGCTGACACTTCTAGAAGTAACATCCTAAAGCATCCACTCTGTTGTGCTGCAGAAATACAAGAATTAACTGTCTTCTCAAAATCTAACCTTTTTAGGTGGTCACGTGAGAACTCAGGGCAGAAGTGTATCAAATAGGTTGTCAAATCTTAAAAATTTAAACTCAGGTAAGAAATAAAAAGGCACCACAACTAAGCTCCTGCTCAGCTTACCACCGATGGTATTGTTAAAAATGGGTTTTAACATCTAATTTTCACTAAACATGAAGTTCTCTTTCAAACTCCCATACAACTACAACCAGCAAGACTACGATTTTAAGTAAAACAGTTGAAATGCAGAACAGTGAGCAATCATACAGAAACAAAACACTTGGTTACATAAAGAAACACAAAACTCAAGCAAACCTAGCAGTCTGGTCTCCATGTTTCTCATACTCACAACTGTAATGCTGTGTATTTTAAGGACAGCATGCATATTGAACAAAGGGAAAAAAAAAAATCCCTAAAAAACTCCACAGCATTCATACAGATTGATTGATAACTCTACATATATATATATATATATTTTTTTTTTTTAATATCACCATTTTCTGTGGTGATTTCTGCAGACAGAAGGTCACTATGGAAACTTATTCATTTTGTAAACTTCACACTATCCCACTAAACTGCAGATATTATTTTTAGTTCTCCCTAGCACTAAGCAGACAGGGAATCCAAGGCACAGTGCCAGGATGTAAACCCACTCCTTCTGAGCTGGCTTTAATCATGTTGCCTTGCTCCCACTCTGCTTCCATGTTTAGGTCAGCAAATTTTCTCAAGGCTAAATCTGAATATATGCACACATATGCCATGGATAATCCGGGTGTGTTTCTTCATGAATAATTTAAATAAAAGTATGGTGTATTGCTCCTACTGAAAGGCTCGCTTGATTTTCTTTTGGCAAGGTTCACCCAAAAAACTACTGCTGAAGAAGAGCCAACATCTTGCATCTATTTATAATGTAGTTGGTTTACAAAAAAAAGCGTATCCTCTTTACAAGTTATTTTTTGTACTGCTAAAGTTTGCACTCATGCTGCACAGAAAACTGAGGCCCTCACTGAGTATGACCATAAAGTCAGGCCAGAAGTATCATCTACAAAAGGAATACTTGCTTGAAATTGTTCTCCCTAAAAAAAACAAGTCTCGTACACAAGCCTAAACCAAATTTTTCAGAAAGAGCAATATTTTCCATAGAAAACTGTCTTATCAGTTGTTATGGGATTTGCACATCAGAGCAGCATTTCTGGATCTTAAATTCTGTTCTTGTTCTTTTGTTTTTGTGAAGTATAGTTACAGCAGCTTTGTAATTGGCAATGTGGGACTTGACTGCTTAGATTGCCACAGCAGTACCACGACACTTGAGGGCAGGCTGGTATTTATATTCCTTGCCAAGTATGGCAGCAGGTCATACACACGATCCCTTCACCTTCTAATTTGCACACAAGCAGGAATGCATTTTTTCACCTTAGACTACCAAAGCTATAATTTTGCACGCTGTGACAGAGCTGGGGCAGGCAGGAATCGCAGACCTTTGCATTTGTACGGCACCTGAAGGTCAAACATCAGCTTTCAGCACAGGGTTTAGCTGGAGTTGGTGTGATGCTTCATGTCTGCCCTTCGGCCAAGCAGCAAGCAAGCAACTGGTCCCTCCCTGGCAAATACAGCGCTGTTAAATATATATTAGCCCTCTCTATTTTTATTTAGAAATCTTACCGTAACTTGAGACGGAGTTGTTAGGAATAATCAAGCCAAAGCAAGAAACAAACTGTGAGCGGGCACATAAAAATATGCTTCAACAAGTTAGCACTGCACGTCCTAGTCTTTCACTGCTCTGTTACTGAATATTTACTCTGTTTCAGAAATACTTAAGAACCCACAGACCACTGACTATTCCCAAGGTTCCTGGGACTTTGCTGCTTTTTGCCCTTTTTCTGAATTAACACAACAGGAAACCCATATCTGCGTCACACAGTACATGAAATATATTTAACATCGGCATTCTAAAAAACATATATTTATTTATCTTGCTAGGAAAAACAAAATCACGAACAGTCTGGAAGGCAGTCACTGCTATGCCCTGGAGGATAATATTCTGACTTCCCTCAACATGTTTTTCAATGCATCAAGGATCTCTAAACAGCACTGTGTAGATACTACTGCATGTTCCTGCCAAGAAGAGTAATGAAATAAAACATAACCCCAGTCATTTTAACAGAGCAAGCTCTTTGCTAAAGCTTATCAACATACCAAAATGAACTTCATGACTGAAATATACCTTTAAAGTCAGCTGTAATGGGAGAGGGAAAAAGGCAGAGCTAGGGATGGTAGAGCTGGAAAAAAGCCACACTTCCAGGGTATTGGTTTTATCTTACCCAACAGCTTCTACAAGTCTTTCACGCTGGCTTTGAACGACGCTCTCTCATGTTTGCATTTTACATTATTTTAATCCTTCAGAAAAGTGCCACATGCCCAATACTGTAGAATCCCACCTATCTTCAGCAGTTCCAGAGATGCAGAACAGGAAAATCCTTACCATATCACCCTTCCAAATTTCTAGAAAATGTTATTTGTAAAAGCCTATCTAATTCTGAATACATAAAATGATTTAAAAAAAAAGAAATTATGGATTCCATGAGAAAGCAACCAGATTTGAACAGAGATGAAGACAACTCACGACTACAAGTAGCTTATAAAGACAGGAAATGTGGTTTAATAGATACAATTCCTCCAAAGCACCAAGCAGAGTTTCTGAATAGCATTAGGAGTCCAATAAAAATTAAAAAATTTTTCTTTTTTGCCGTGGTTCAACTGAAGTATTTTGCCACTCTTACAAATGATCCAAACTTAAAGGAGTTGTAACACAACTAAGCAATTATTAGCTCATGACATCTTTTTGAGGCTCCGAACAGAAAAATAAAATTTAAGACATGCTATACATGTATTTACTATATGTCATCTACCTTATCTGAACTTCATGCTATGACAGCCTCTGAAGTACATGTTGAAGGTTTCTGTTCAGTTGACATCTAAAACCACACAAAAGGACATAAAAGCCATGTTTAAGCACTGCAGCTGAAGCCAAGACACAAAGTTTGATCTTGGGACGGTAAAATGATACCTAATGGTCTTGCTGCTGCCAAGCTTTCCATTTTTCTCGCCCAGAAAGAATCTGCTCGGGGAGCAGTGGAAATCCTGGCAGCACCATCCCCTCCAGAAGAGGACCAAGTAATTAACTTCTCACTCTAAGTCCTAATTCCCTGCAGCAGGGAGAGGGGGAGGCGGGCTAAGCAGCCCATTTCACTTAAGAGGGATGGCTTTAAGCAGGCTTTGCCTCCAACAGTGAGGCACAGTTGCTGTTCATTTCAAGCAGAGTGGCTGCTACAGAGAGGCAGAGGCAAGGAAGGGAGAGCAGCTTGAGATGATCGTAGGCTTTGTGCTGGAAGAGCATGACTGCATTCAGAATAAAAACTAACCGGAGTTTTCAGGATACATAGTTAACATTTATAAAAATATAAAACTTAAGGACTACTGTGAGCCCTTTCAGTCAAATACATGTGGTTTTGTTTGCTTGCTTGGGCTCTTCTTTTCTCTGCAATCTTAAATACACTATCAGAACTAAACCCGTCCAGCGCAAACAGGTTTACCTTTGACCAATGCCAAGAGTAAAACTGAAATACCAGAGTAATTTCAGATCTACAGGACCACCAAGAATATTTATTTGCCCACCTCACTGATCTACCAGATGTCACCTGATTAATACACCTAAAAAGGAGTAAAAAACCCCAACATGTTCATGGATGAAAACAGGCATATCCAAAACTTATGCATGTTCTCTGGTACCCAAAACAAATCACAAAATAGGAGGTCACATAGTTCATGCATCCCTGGTGTAACCACTTCCATATTTTTATCCTGCCCTGTGACATTCAGTATTGTCTTTTTATACTTTGACCTCTCCAGGGACAATATAGTTGTTTGTGAAATGATCATATGCTGTCTTGAATTGGTGATGCTCTACTCTATTTTGGAACCCATGTAACTGCATATGATCTTGATGCACCTGCTAGTGTCAGAACATAAGGTGATAGACACTATATTACAGGTGATACAGAACAGGAAAGCACAGAGCCTGTTTCTAAATTAAATCACTTCACTTTGCTGCCTTAAATTTGGTTTCCAGCAGCCCTGAAACACCACATTATTTAATGACCTCTACAAGTAGATTTTTACCCTTGAAGGTCTTGTAGGTATTTTTATCTCCTTGTGGTCTCTAAAGGTGCCTCAGAACAGCGTGTAACACAAAGGTGGAAGATGCCACAGTTCACACAAGTGACAAAAGCCACATTGGAAATAAACTCTTCCTTTTTTT